>JABTTQ020002826.1:0-592873 GCA_016081115.2 Rehmannia glutinosa
ACAAAGCCATGTTTAATAAAGTCAAATCATGCAAAACGGCTAAAGAAATCAGTTGAAGCCAACATTGATTTGTGAAGGCTCGTGAGCAAATCAAAGAAAACAAATTATCAAAATGTCATTGTAAATTTGAGAACTTCAAAATGATCTCAGGAGAAACCTCGATCAACTGGATGCTCTGCTCACGTAAATCACCAACGAGCTATCTCGTGACTTGGAAAATGAATATACACAGAAGAAATGTGTATGAAGATCCTAAAAGTCTTCCAAATTAACGGGAAATGAAAGTCATGGCACTAAGACATTCCATGGACCTATCAAACACATCCAACCATGAATTATTCTCGACCTCAAAGCCTACGAGTTTGAGCGAGAAAAAAGACTGTGAAGAGACACTGCACTCCAAAACAACCGCTTCTAATTGTTAAAGACGGGAAGAGAGCCGAGGTCAAAGTCACCATCGACCCAGTAAGAAATAGCCCTACTAGTAAAAGGTTCAACAAGTTCTTCAATAAGAACTACAAGAGAGTAAGAATAATCCTCCAGAAGACACTTTCCCCTCCAAATCAAGGAAGATAGGCCAACCAAGAGAACAGATCATCAAAAAGTCAATATCAAAGTGGCCGATAATCCAAGAATGGAAAGAAATCAAAAGGTCAATATCTATGCTGAATAGGCAACCAGGTCACTATGCCATTGATTCGCCCATATCCCGTAGTCAACAAATACAGGAATGAAGAAGAAAGAAAAGGTCTTCGAAAGAAGACAAGAAAAGAAAAGCAATGTGGGCCGCAGTAAAAATGCAGAGTCAAAAGACACAATCGATTCGCAGAGCAGGTGAAGCCGACTCACTCAAGTGACTCAAGAAGAAGCCCCGATCCTGCTTGATGGCCAAGGAACAAGATCAACCCGACCAAGAAGATGAGGTAAACTCCAACTCATCAAACTCGCATTCTAGTGATAGTGATCTGATGACACACACACTTCATCACCCACGATCTTTATGACTATTGTGCAAAATGATGAAAGATTTTGAACACATTAAATCCTCACACACACTACTAAATGAGGAAAACAAATTATACCAAGAAAAAACTCACAAAGCCGACCAATGAGCCGAGTACTCTAAGTCAAATAGCCGATGAGAATAAAAGTTTAAAGGCCTAAAAGCCAAGCTAATAAAGCGTAAATTGTCGCCATAGAAAAGAGGGAGAATGACCTCAAAATGTTATGACTTCATTCACTAAGGCATCTAAATCATTAGATGATCTTATTATGAGTCAAAGAGAATGTGGAGACAAGACAGCTAGATTTAACTCCTCCGTGATATGTCAAACTTCAAAGAGTAATTTTGGAAAAGGATCTTCAAGCAATTAAGAGTCTAAAAATCCAAAACTCTAAATGTTGTACACACATTCACTCCAAAGCACAATTACAAGCAAACTGGCCTTGGTTATAAAGGAAAAGGAAAAAAGTTGAGTATAAAAGGATAATGAGAAAAGATTCACTGAAGTTCTCAAAGAAACTCCAAATGAAAATACTCTGAAAGAAAAAGCAGAGCTACCAAAAACCCTTAAAATCTATAAAAGAAATACATATGACGGGAATGGTAGAAAATATCCAAGCCAAGCTGATTGGAATAATGTGAACTATCAAAGATAGACTTATGGAATATAAGCTCAAATGGCAAAGTGCAGAACTCAAAGCAAAGTGCCATTCCAAAAGTATAAGAACTTTCATCAAAGACACATATGCACCTAGGCACTACATTCAAAGACACCACAATTACCCAAAGAAGGCGATTCCAAAACACATACAGCATACAGACAAAAGAGACAAATTGTATGAACCTAGAATCCCCAAGCAATTTGCCAATGTTAATTATGATTATGGCAATCGATAGATGGAAACCCCTGTGAGTCAAATCATTCGCTATGTTGGTTGGATCATCTTACAATTTAACTCCCTCAGACCCGCACAAGTATGGGTACCTAAAACTTAATTTCCTTGATTGCAGTTCAAGGAACAAATGAAAGTGCAGCGAACCTGGTATACGGATAGTGGTATTTCCGACATATGACAGAAATAAGAAAAATCATCAAAATTCAAGGAAGTTAAAGGAGCAAAAGTCATATTTGGAGAAAATGAAGCTCCTGGTGAAATAAGAGGCATCGATCCATCAAGAGGAATGGATTAGAAATCACAGATGTTGCATATGTTGAAGGACTCAACTTCAACTTGCTAAGCATCAATCAACTCGCGTGACAAGTGGCTATAATGTTGATTCAATACGGGTGTATGCCAAATCAAGGATATCGAATCGAATGAAGTTGTGTTGCAAAGGATGCGCATAAAAGAACATTTATGTAGTAGATTGGTCAACCGCTACACACAACACTTGCCTATTAGCAAAGAGCACAATGTTCAATCAAGTCATTGCGCACAAAAGTTCGAGTCACCAATTTCAAAACGACAATGCTTGCAAGAAGTAATCTTGTGGAAGGACTTCCGCATTTCAAGATATACAAGAAGGAGAGTATATGTGATGCATGTCAAGGAAAACAAATCAAATCTTCATTCAAAGAAAAGACATGTCCATCTTCAAATGCTAATATCAGACCGCTACATACGGATCTATTCGCCCAAAGGAACCAAACAAAGATAAGTGGGAAAGAAATACACCTTGGTGGTAGTAGATGACTACTCAAGATATACATGGACAATATTCATGTGTAAGAAGAAAAAACTCTACAAAAAACTACCACACTGATGAAGAGGATTCAAAATGTAAGAGCCAAACCATTATCAAAATAAGATCGATGAGGAACCGAGTTTGTCAACGGAATAATAACTCACTATTGTATTGAAAATGGTATCGTCATGAACTATCTCAGCAAAGGACTCCACAAAGCCAGTAACGGGAGTTGCGAAAGAATGAATAACTCCTCAAAAAGAAGCAAGACCATGTTAGTCAAGCAGGTTACCAAAAAGATTTTGGGTTCAAGAATAAACACAACTTGCTACACTCAAAATGATGTATGATAAAACAGACAACCGACAAAGACTCCCTATGAGATTTGGATCGAAGAAAAACCAAATGTTGCGTATTTTAGAATATTTGGATGTAAATGCTTCATCCACAACAATGGCAAAGATAACCTAAAGGCCTTCGATGCTAAAGTCGATGAAGGTATCTTCTGGGATACTCACCAAAGCAAAGCTCACAGAGTACTCAACAAAAGGACTATGGTTGCGGTTAATCCATTCATGTGGTATTCGATGAGCCAAATGTAAATAGAGAAGACATTGAAGAGTCACCGATAAGTCGAATCATCCAACCATACTGTAAGAGTCCCTATGTCAAGCCAAGCCGGGAATTATAAACTCGTAAGAAGATGAGATAACTCAATCTCAAAAAAACTGAAAATTTGCGCCTAAGTGACTACGAGAGAGTCCGATCAAAGCAACACAACAAGCTAGACGATTCAATCAATTACCAACTTACTTCAACATGATGTAAGATGGCCGAGAGACCATCCACTTAACTTGTCATTGGAGACATAAGAGAAGGTGTCAAAACAAGATCCGTAACTCAACAAGCCATGTTCACATGCTTCATCTCGCAAATAGAGCCCAAAGATGTGTTACAAGCATCGATGACACACATTGATTCAAGCTATGCAAGAAGAGTCAATGAGTTTGAAAGAAATAAAGTATGGGAATTAGTTCAAAGACCCACACATCAAAATGTTATTGGTACTAAATGGGTGTTCGTAAAACAAGATGAACGCAGGAAGGTTCTGTGGGTAAGAAACAAAGCAAGATTAGTAGCCAAAGGATATCGCTAAGAAGTTTGAATAGATTTTGATGAAACATTTGCTCCTGTAGCAAGATTGGAAGCTATAAGGATGTTTCTTGCCTATGCTGCTCACAAGAATTTCATTGTATATCAGATGGATGTAAAAAGTGCATTCCTAAATGGTCTATTGGAAGAAGAAGTGTATGTTGAACAACCTCCAGGATTTGAGAGCAAGACTTGGAGATAAGGTATACAAACTCAAGAAAGCTTTGTATGGATTGAAACAGCACCCGGAGCATGGTATGATACTTTGTCACAATTCCTAATCGAGAATGGATTCACAAAAGGAAAAGTAGATAGAACACTTTTCTTAATTCAAGACAAAAAAGATATCGCTTGTTCAAATATATGTGATGACATCATTTTGATCCACAAACAAAGAGTATGTGAAAAATTTTCAAACCTCATGCAAAGTAAATTTGAAATGAGCATGATGGGAGAGTCGACATTCTTCCTTGACTCCAAGTGAAACAACCAAGGATGAAACCTTCATAAGTCAAACAAAATACACAAGAGATTTAATGAAGAAATTTGGTATGGAGAGAAGTCTTCAGAAAATACCAATGAATACATCACCAAAAATGGACATGGATGCAGATGGCAAGCTATAGATCAAATAAGATACATAAAGCACTTATTGATCATTGCTCTATCTTACAAAGCAGCGACATCACTTTGTCAGAAAAGTGTATGTGCGAGATTTCAATCTGCTCCAAAAGAGAGCCATATGACAAACAACTAAGAGAATACCGAGATACTTGAAAGGAAGCCAAGAAGTTGGCTTATGGTATCCAAAGGAAGGTGGATTCAAGCTAATTGGCTATTGATTATGACTATCGCCGGATGCGTGAGTTGACAGGAGTGAAGAGCACCTCGTGCACATGTCAAATCTCGGAAACAGTCGATTTCTGGTTTAGCAAGAAAAACTCAATAGCCACCTCTACAAACAAGGGGTAATACATATACTGCGGGCAAATCATGCGCCCAAGTCCTATGGATGAGACAAAGAAATGAGAGACTATGAAGTTGAGGAAAAGAAATTCCAATCATGTGTGATAACACAAGTGCAATTGCAATTACTCAAAACTCGCGGTTGCACTCAAGAACAAAGCATATCGATGTCAAATATCACTTCACAAGAGATTATGTTGAAAAGAAGGACATCGTTTTGGAGTATATCTCAACCGATAAACAATTGGTTGACATCTTCACAAAACCATTATGTGAGTCAAGATTTGAAGAACTCAAGCATGAGTTAGGGCACTGAAATGAAAGCCGACACTCGGAAGAATCAAAAGAAAGGAAATGGAACACAAAAGGAAAAAGAGTCAACTAACAAATCCTAAGTAAATCACCAGACGGAAGACAAATATACCAAGTCACCGACAAAAACAGTCACAAAGAGGATCGTGAGAAGAAGAGCTAAACCAAATTTGGTGGCAAAAGTCGAATCATTTATGAGCAAAGTGACAAAAACGCAATGCTTTTACTAAGCGGGAATGTTTTTAAGAATGACGTCAAGATAATTATGACGATGTGTGCAAAAAAGTCGCACACCAAGTTTATGATTGGATATAAATGCCGCCGCATTAAATACGAGACATTAAATGCTCAATCGGGTGCCTAATCTAAGCCGCTGATTTCGATCCCATTTCAAAACCACCCGCACGCCCTTTCATAAACCATACTTAAACCATTTTCGCCCCTTTCTTTCACACACTACCAAAACTGCTTCATTTCTCTCTCTCGAAGCAAAGGCAAAAATTTTCTCAAAACCCTATCTATCTTCAAATCAATCTCTAAGTTTTCTTCCGGTAAAATCCTCGAAGGATGGCATCAACCTATGATTTTGTCAAGTTAGGAAAGCAAATCCACACCGGCCCACTTGTGGATTTCGACTAAGATGGTGAAACAGGGTCCGACGACACCCTAGTGATAAAAATTGCCGAGAAATTGGAAATGTCCGGCCGAAATCATTTACGGACGGTGGAATATCCGATGACCTATGTGGAGGAGGTCGCACGCTTCTACGTGAATGCCGAGATTCACGATGAAGGGGATAAAGTCATCTCTGCTCACGGAAGAAGCTCACCATCTCTCGCAAGGATTTACGAACACCGCCACTACCAACGGAAGGAGCATCGTAAATTAACGGCCGATGTAAACTCGTCAGCGGCTGGAAGGAAATAGCCAAGCCGACTATACCGATAAAATAGTTTACACAAAGAAACAAGAGATCGGCCAAGGAGGATTATCACAAGTGTTGGACATAGTTGCCAAATGTATTGACATCAAATTTGGCAGCTTTGATCAATCAAAAGCAAAGTTGATCGTGATGGCGGCGATCATTGAAGAAAGGAAAATAAACCGGCCGAGTTTGTCTACAAAGCAGACTATGCCGTAATCGTAGGGAACAAATCCTTGAGGAAGATGGCACATTCGGGAGGATCCCAGGATATGGCCTGGGTGATTGGCCGGGTGATGGAGGTGAAAGGAGTCCTCTCTTAGACATGGAAAGGCGCCCATGTAAACAAGAGGATGTTCAGATCAAACCTCTCGGGGCGCACGTAAGAGAGCCTACGCCAAGAGAGCCGACACGAGTGAGGGGAATGGTGACCCTCAAGATAGATCTATTTTCTCTCCACAAAGAAGAAAGTCGCCCTACAAATGTTAAGAAGATCGGCCAAGCCTCCCGGCAGAAAGAAAGTCAAACCTCGCTTCCCGCTCGCAGTAGTCACCGCCCCAAGCAGCCGGCCGAGAAGGACTCTCAACTACCTTCTCGGATCGTCAAAAAGAGGAGATCTCGATAAGCCAAGACGGCGCTCCTCGGAAGAAGACACCCACGCCCGCCGCCAAGACTAAGAAATCGTCTCCGAACCGTAAATCCTCTCGGTACAAACTAGAAGACGAAGAAGAATCATCAAGCGCCCGAGCTTGAGAAACCGGCCGAGTCGCCCACTCACCGAACAAATACTTTAAAACTTCATTGCCAAGCAAAGAGAGTCCCCAAATATAATTAATGAAAAACACTAAGTCTCCAAGGCGATCACAGAGGCAAATCAAGAAATAGTCGTAGTCCGCGGTGAGACACAAGAAGTTCGATAGAGCCGATAGCCGATAGTGATGTGATGATCCTATCCCCACTTTACCCGATATTCAAAATCGTCATGCGAGAGTGGAGGAAATGGAAATTGAGTAAACCAGTGAAACGATTCCAACGACCGAGTTTATAGAAGAAGAAGAGGAATCGTTGAACTTCCTCGATCGACCTCTCGTGATCCCAAAGATCGATGAAGACAATCGCATGAGATATCCCGCAGATCTTCAAGGATAAGGAGAAGGAGCGATCGCGTAAGAAGTCGAGGCAAGAGAGAAGGCCATCATCCCGCTCTCACCGGAACCACGTAACATACACATTCTCACTTCGATATTCTATCGTGAAAGTGATGAGGATCTCTGATCCCGCCGCTACGTAAGAGTTGCAAACGCAAAGAAGCAATGCATGAATCCGCAATTCTTCATGAGAAGAGCATGATGGAGGACTGTGAGAGTCCTCCAACACAACCGAAATTGATCCAATGGGAGTGGTTCAAACAAATCGCCACCGTTGTTCCGCCACCACTTCCCACCTCACTCGGAAGAAGGAATTAAGAGGAATCGGCGATGAAATCGGGTTAGCTGGGACCCCTGGTTGAGCCAACCCCTAACGAAGGTGTCTTACCACCCGCCCCAACTGAACACTCAAGAGAAAAAATGGGAGTTTAGAGACGAGTGACCCCATTCCAAGTCACTCACCTGGTGCGCCAGGTGGGGGAAACTCCTCCACCGCAGCAAGGTCGGAGAATGTTGCAGATGACTCCACAACGAATCTAGGAGGCGAAGTGGAGAAAGTACAAACGCAAAACGAACAACAAGTTGCCATCAACGAAGCTCGGATAGTTGAAATCGCCTCACCTGAGGTGCCAATCGCTCTGAAGGCTAATGACGCTGCGATGCAAATCGAGGCACAGGAAGGAACAACCCTGGGAGTTAACACTGGCGATGAAAGTGCAATCCATGGGGTTGAGACTCCAATGGATGCCACCTCGGAAGACTCCTAAGACACCGACATCTTTGTCGAAAGGGAAGTCCAAGGCCTCGCCGTAGTCGAGACCGCAGAGGTAATGAAGGCCCACGGGAGGTTGAGACTTCCGAGGTAAATAAGTCAAGTAGAGAACATCCCTCCCGCTATCATTGACCCATCCGAAAAAGTGTAAGTCCAAGCGGCTACGATAATCTAGAGGGGGTGAATAGATTATCTCCATCTTTTCAATTTCCCCTCTTTTAAAAATTGAATGCTCAAACAAAATAATGAAGGTGCGGAAAGTAAACAACACACGTTGATTTAAAGAGGTTCAACCCACCTAGGCCTAATCCTCTACCACCCCAAGATATCCGGATGGATTTCGAAAAGAAAAAGAATTTTATTAATTACCGAAATTAATACAAATTCAACTTACAACACCTTGAAGAGCACCACACTCTTCTTCAACACCACCTTTGGAGATTACCACAATCTCCCTTTGAAGATTACCACAATCTTCCTTCAACGGCACCTTGTGAAGATTACCACAATCTTCAACCTTGAAGAATACCGAATTCTTCAACACCTCAAATAAGAAGATTACCACAATCTTCTTGTACCTATCACCTAGATCATCCAAGTGTGCTCTTACCACAAGAACACTCACAAGGATATCTTGTGTTTGAATGATAACCAAAAATCAAGATTACAACTCAATAATGAATAATACAATTTGAGTGCAAAGTGTAATCAAGAATAGCCTAGACCTCAAAGATGTGAAAGTGATAAGCTAGGCAATTTTACAACAAGAATAATGACTATGAAAGACCAAGTGTTTGCTTGAAGTGTATCTTGTGTCAGATCTCAATTGTTGTTTTTGGTTGCTCCAAAACTTCCTCTATTTATAGGAGATGATTGATCAAGCATAGGCTCCTCTTGGGGATTGAAAATCTACGAGAAAAATACAATTAAAATCAAGAATATAGTGTTAGAAATCAATCCCACAATTTAAGGAAATGTGTCTCTGTTTGTCAAACGGTCATATTTTTTTGTCAATACATACATGCACTCTGGCCGCATTTAAATAGGAGTTAAAGAGAACACTTTGAAAAATACAACAGGCATGCACGGTCGACGTGAAGCTTCGACCGGCCGACCCTGCTTCAACGGGTCCCTCTCGTTTAAAAATGCAAGGTTTTGTTCTGCTTTCAAAAAACGAGGAGGTCGACCCACGGCCGACTGGCGGTCGGCTGACGGACTGGCCGACGCCAGACGACGGCCGACCTGCTTGTTTTTCCTTCCGTCTCATTTTTTGCTTCTAAAACATCTTCAGGTATGGGTTGCCCTATAGGCGACCTGGTCGACCACGAGATTTAAATATTGTCCAATTTGTGTCGAAAATAAAACTCAAGAAATACTCCGAAAATTTAGTAGAAACATTTTAAACCGATCGGAAGTATTAGGACAATATTTAGAAACATCGTTTGAGAGTGAAAACCCAATAACGTAAAATCATTAAAAGCGTTGTCCAATTTAGATTTAAAATAAACTTTGAGAAAATACTAGGAAAATATTAAAATCATTTTAAATCATTTAGGAGTATTTGGACAACCTTTAAAAACATTGTTTTGGAGATAAAATAAAATCATCAAAATTAAGATAAAAACATGTATCAAACAATCTCCCCTTTTTGATGATTACAAACCAAAACAATTTTTACACAAACTAAGAGAGCAATTTTAGAAATGATTTTAAGAAAAACATTTGACCGCTTGGAAGCAACCAAAATTTCCAAAAATATTAAAGCAACCAAGAGGAGTAAATATTTTCAATAATAAGCACAAGCTCCCCTATCCACAAGCACATCAAGAATAATGTAAGAGCAATAATCCATAAGCTAAAAGCTTTAGCTTTTACAATTTGTTCAAGAGCTTATAAGCTCCCCGTCACAAAACAACATTAAACAATAATATAAGTCCATCGGCAACAATTGGACAAAAAATAAATCACAACTTATGGCTTTTATGAGCCATAGCTTATAGCTTTTATCATGAGCTTTTATTAGCTTTTTGAGCTAACGAGCCAATTTCTGTTTTGCCAATCTCCCCTTTTGATGATTACAAACCAAAACAATTTTTACACAAACTAAGAGAGCAATTTTAGAAATGATTTTCCGGTAAAAACATTTGACCGTTTGGAAGCAACCAAAATTTCCAAAAATATTAAAGCAACCAAGTAGGAGTAAATATTTTCAATAATAAGCACAAGCTCCCTATCCACAAGCACATCAAGAATAATGTAAGAGCAATAATCCATAAGCTAAAAGCTTTAGCTTTTACAATTTGTTCAAGAGCTTATAAGCTCCCTTGTCACAAAACAACATTAAACAATAATATAAGTCCATCGAGGCAACAATTGACAAAAATAAATCACAACTTATGGCTTTTATGAGCCATAGCTTATAGCTTTTATCATGAGCTTTTATTAGCTTTTTTTTGAGCTAACGAGCCAATTTCTGTTTCTCCCTTTGGAATCATCAAAAAGAATGTTAGGATGATAGAAACATCATAGAAGTATATCAAAGTGCGCCAAAGAAATGGTTTATCAACCATTGAGCAATTTAGGCTTAAAACCAAGGAAAATGGGAGAAATGTATCATGAAGAGTTCATACGCTCGTTTTATTTCCCAAAACATGATCTCAATGAGTATAGAAGACTTTTGGAAGCGAGAGAATCATGTAGAAGTTGAAATTTTCATAGCGACATTTTAACAAACACTTTGTGTGCGTGAAAAATGGAAGAGGTTGTATATAACCTTTGTAAATGGTTCAAGCCAAAAATTTTTATATCATCAATCAACCTCATTTCAAAGCTCAAAAAAATCATATGCACCATATGCATAATTTGTTCATCAATTTAGAAGCTCAAAGTAGATTCTCAAGGGTTCAACCCAATTGAGATAAGCTAAGAATGATCAAGGTATTTCAAATGCCAACAAAATGAGCATCCAACAAGTAATAAGTCATGCTTTCAACAATATATTTAACGAATGTCCCAACATATCCAACTAAGCATAATGAACAAAGCAATAAAAGAAGCACTTTTACCATCAAGTACTTCATACCAATTATCAAACAATGCTTTAGAGTATTTTTACCATCAAATACTCCATCATAAATCATGATCATCCACAAGTCATTATCAACTTGCAATATTAACCCTTTTAAGAAAAAAACAAGCAAATATCATTAGTACAAATGAGTTTTACAAATTCATCAAAATACAAAACATCATTAATGAAAATGCTAGAAAGTAAAGGGGCGGGTAACATCATTCCTCATCCGAGGAGAAGCAAGATCCGGAATAAAGTCCTTGATGAATTTCTTTAACTTGCCGATAGACTTTTGCATTTTAGAGGTCTTTTGCTCCAAAGCCTCATACCTCGTCTCATGAAAAGCCCTCATCTCATCAAATTCGGCCGAGTATACCTCCTAGGCGGTTGAGCACCTAGATACCCTACCCCGGATTGCTCGGTTCGCCTTTCTTCCACCAATCTTGCGCCCGGCGTCATCAAAGATGTCATTAGGATCGGGGACTCTTGACCTCTGCCTCTAGCCATTTTGGTAGGTCGGATGTCCATATTCTTAAGATCGTGACTATTTGGGTGATATTATCAATGTCGAAGTCATTTTGAAAAACTTCCAGTTAAACTCCGACGAAGGAAGTCCCGATTGAATAAGAAGTTTACAAATCCAATTTCCATGACCAACTTCTTATTACCTTGAGTAATGGACTCGATAAGACATTGAATAAGTATGGCACCAAAGTTAAGTGGTTCCTCCTAGCAATCTTATAAGTCAAAAAGTAATCCATATTGCTAGGCATCTTTCCCCGACTTACCACAAATACAATATGCGACAATGACCGATAAAATGCGATGCTCAAGTGTCATTGCCAACAAAGAATACTTAGGCCATACTCCCAAATACGTCTTGACTTCTTTCATCGACACCCCCAACATTTCATCATTCCAAGTCCCACAAGAGAAATAATCCCAACCACCTTCTCTAACATGTAAAAGCGGCAAATATCATTGGGAGTCCATCTAAAATGACGACCCTTTATAAGCGAATTAACGCAATCGGCTTTCTATCATTATCATATTCGACCCACATATTGGCATAAAAGAGTTGGATAATATCATCATCATACAACACATAAGCATGTTCCCATAAATACATCCAACCTTGCTCCTCAAAAATCCTCTAATCGTAGGATACTCATTCGTAAAAAGAACTAAAACGACACATTTTAGTCCGAGCAATCGACTTTCCTCCCATTCCCGAGTCCTCATAATACCATTCCGCATATTTATGAATGAAATTAAGAACATTGTGGGAATTAGGGGCTTGAGTAACAAAGGATTTTTTACCTTTCGCCCAACGGCAATTTTGGAGCGAAATCGTTCGCGTAGCTCGGTAATTTGGGCCCGAGAGAGAATGGGATTTTGAACATCATCACCTTCTTGAGCCACGTTTCTTTGAGCGGCTCGAATATCCTTTGTTCGGCTTCCTCTTGCCGATTTCTTGACGAACCCTCTCCGCCTTCTACGCTTGGAGATGGGATTTGACCGGTGGAATTCTTAGGAGGAGCATATATGAAAGATTCTTGAGAAAATAAGAAGATTAGCAACAAGAATCGTTAAAAAGATGAAGAATTGAAGATTCTAGAGAAAAGGGGATGAAAAAATCGCTCCTAAGGGTTTGGGGATTTTGTCGCGTCTGCTTTTGAGAAGAAGAACATAACGATTTTAAGCTGAAAAATAACCCTGGGCGCGACCGGTCGAGGTGGGGTGCGCGGCCGAGGTGCGGTGCGACGGCCGCCCCGCTATGCCGTCCCCAGGTGATTTTACTTTCTCCCGCAGTTTTCCAAAATTCGATTTTTCACCCCAAAAGTTTTAAAACTTTGCAAAAATATAAGTTTGGACTATATCCAACAAATATGGGTTTTGGAAAACATATAAACGATAAAATCGAGACTAAACACGTAGTGCCTTTTAAGAGAAAATATTTGCAAGATCAATTAGGGGCACTTAAGGGGTCAAAATGAAATATCTTGAAAGATATGTGCATAAGCATAAAATCGAGTTTTAAGGAAAAATACGAGTAGACATACCTCGATGGTTTAAGAAACTTGATGACGTAATAGCCAATGAGTATGAAGTATGTATCCTACACAATTCTTAGACAACATATGCATAGAAAATACAAGTGTAGGCAAGTAATATGAGATATCAAAAGAGCTTATGCTATAAGATTTCATAAGAGATAATAAGCCACATAAGTCTAATAAAATGCTCAAGGGTTTTAGAGAATCATGCAAGGTCTCTTTTAAAAATTGAAATTCATAAATTTATAAGAGACCTATATTAAAAATAAATACTTGAAAATTCATTTTGCAATTAAGACACAATTAAAAGTATGCATAGATTTAAAAAAATGCATATACAAATGGGGAGATACGGTTTACCAATTATGCCGTTTCCATGGGTTGTGCCGTTCCCATTGTTGATGATATCTTCCTTTTGAGAAGTCACTTTGTTGATGATGACTTCTCCATTTCCAAGTTTGGTTACCTTCCCATTGTTGATGGTTTCTTCTTCTTTGAAAATCATCTTGTTGATGATGTCTTTGCCATTTCCAAGGATTGTGTTCTTCCCATTTTTGATTATACGCTCTTCTTGGAAATTGGCTTTGTTGAGAGTAGTTCCTCCTTCTTTGATCAAATGAAACGTTCATTTGATGTTTTCTTGGTGGCATGAATTTTCTCCGATTTTTGTTTTGCCGGTACCTAATAGCACATTGTTTTGTGGTACCCTCATATGTTTGGGTCCTTTAAGATTAGCTTTGAGACTTTTAGGTCTCCAACAATATTTAGAGCTATTTCTAGCCCGACAAGAATTAGCCGTATGACCTTTTTGCCACAATAAAAACAAGTAATAATTCTAGGAGCATAATGACCAATATGCATAGTGACTTGATCCTTTTTCATATGATTAACAACATTAGGCTTATGATCAAGTCCCTTATCACAATTATGAATATCAACAATATAGGACATTTTATTGGTACTCAAGTTGGATTTTAATAAATCCTTTTTCATGCAATCAATATTCTCAACAAGAGTACTATTTTCTTTTTCAAGGTTTCTAACCTTGTCAAGTGTGGTGGTGTGAGCACATGATAGTGATTCATAGGAAGTAAATAAACTATCCTTATCATTTTTCAAAATATTGAATTCCTTTTTCAAATTTTTGTATTTAACAAGTAAGCTTTGGAATTCATTTTGAAGTTCATCATAATCATTTTGTAAATCACTATAATCATTTTGAATGACAATATCATAGGAAGTAGAGGGTTTAAGACATACCTCATTTTCTTCATTGATGCCCATAAAACAATATTCAACTTCTTTATAATTGGAAGTTGTAGGTGGCTTATTCCTTAGATTTGAGCTTGTATGATCTTGAGAAGTAGATGCTTTTGTTTGACTCCTTTCATTTGCAAATACTCCATAGATGGCTTCTAATTTTTGCCATACTTCATGTGCCGATCGAATACCTACAACATGATCAAATTCCAAAGTGGTAAGTGAACAATGTAAGATATTAAGAGCTTTACCATTTAAGGAGATGATTTCTTCTCTTCATCATTGAGCTCTTTGAAGCCTTTAGAGGTGTGTGGTGTATTCTTCGTCGGAATGGATTCTCCATTGATGACGGTGTTCCAAATATCGAACCCGCAACTTTGTAAATAGCATTCCATTCTTTCTTTCCAAAATATAAAATTTTTGGAATTAAACCGAGGTGGCTTGGTGGTGGAGGTGCCGGATAGATGAGCTTCGTTCAGAGTCACGTCGATCGTTTCTCTTCACTCGCGATGTGAAACGAGCTTGCCAAAGAGTTTGGCTCGATACCACTTGTAAGTCCAAGCGCTACGATAATCTAGAGGGGGTGAATAGATTATCTCCATCTTTCAATTTCGCCCTCTTTTAAAATCGAATGCTCAAACAAAATAATGAAGGTGCGGAAAGTAAACAACACACGTTGATTTAAAGAGGTTCAACCCACCTAGGGCCTAATCCTCTACCACCCCAAAGATATCGGGATGGATTTGAAAAGAAAAGAATTTTATTAATTACCAAATTAATACAAATTCAACTTACAACACCTTGAAGAGCACCACACTCTTCTTCAACACCACCTTTGGAGATTACCACAATCTCCCTTTGAAGATTACCACAATCTTCCTTCAACGGCACCTTGTGAAGATTACCACAATCTTCAACCTTGAAGAATACCGAATTCTTCAACACCTCAAATAAGAAGATTACCACAATCTTCTTGTACCTATCACCTAGATCATCCAAGTGTGCTCTTACCACAAGAACACTCACAAGGATATCTTGTGTTTGAATGATAACCAAAAATCAAGATTACAACTCAATAATGAATAATACAATTTGAGTGCAAAGTGTAATCAAGAATAGCCTAGACCTCAAAGATGTGAAAGTGATAAGCTAGGCAATTTTACAACAAGAATAATGACTATGAAAGACAAGTGTTTGCTTGAAGTGTATCTTGTTGTGTTGTATCTCAATTGTTGTTTTTGGTTGCTCCAAAACTTCCTCTATTTATAGGAGATGATTGATCAAGCATAGGCTCCTCTTGGGGATTGAAAATCTACAGAAAAATACAATTAAAATCAAGAATATAGCTGTTAGAAATCAATCCCACAATTTAAGGAAATGTGTTTGTCAAACGGTCATATTTTTTGTTAATACATAGATGCACCGGCCGCACGTAAATAGGAGTTAAAGAGAACACTTTGAAAATACAACAGGCGACCGGCCGACGAGGCTTCGACCGGTCGACCCTGTTTCAACCGGGTCCCTCTCGTTTTAAAAATGCAAGGTTTTGTTCTGTTTCAAAAAACGAAACTTGCAGTGCCGACTCGACCACACGGCCGACCGTCGGACGCCGTGACGACGGCCGACCGCTTGTTTTTCCTTCCGTCTCATTTTTGTTTCTAAAAACATCTTCAGGTATGGGTTGCCCTATGGGGTAATTCTGGCCGACCATTTGCGAGGCGTAAATATTGTCCAATTTGTGTTAAAATAAAACTCAAGAAATACTCCGAAAATTTAGTAAAAACATTTTAAACCGATCGGAAGTATTAGGACAATATTTAGAAACATCGTTTGAGAGTGAAAACCCAATAACGTAAAATCATTAAAAGCGTTGTCCAATTTAGACGAAAATAAACTTTGAGAAAATACTCCGGAAAATATTAAAATCATTTTAAATCATTTAGGAGTATTTGGACAACCTTTAAAAACATTGTTTTGGAGATAAAATAAAATCATCAAAATTAAGATAAAAACATGTATCAAACAATCTCCCCCTTTTTGATGATTACAAACCAAAACAATTTTTACACAAACTAAGAGAGCAATTTTAGAAATGATTTTCGGTAAAAACATTTGACCGTTTGGAAGCAACCAAAATTTCCAAAAATATTAAAGCAACCAAGTAGGAGTAAATATTTTCAATAATAAGCACAAGCTCCCCCTATCCACAAGCACATCAAGAATAATGTAAGAGCAATAATCCATAAGCTAAAAGCTTTAGCTTTTACAATTTGTTCAAGAGCTTATAAGCTCCCCCTGTCACAAAACAACATTAAACAATAATATAAGTCCATCGGCAACAATTGGACAAAAAATAAATCACAACTTATGGCTTTTATGAGCCATAGCTTATAGCTTTTATCATGAGCTTTTATTAGCTTTTTTTGAGCTAACGAGCCAATTTCTGTTTCTCCCCTTTGGAATCATCAAAAAGAATGTTAGGATGATAGAAACATCATAGAAGTATATCAAAGTGCGCCAAAGAAATGGTTTATCAACCATTGAGCAATTTAGGCTTAAAAACCAAGGAAAATGGGAGAAATGTATCATGAAGAGTTCATACGCTCGTTTTATTTCCCAAAACATGATCTCAATGAGTATAGAAGACTTTTGGAAGCGAGAGAATCATGTAGAAGTTGAAATTTTCATAGCGACATTTTAACAAACACTTTGTGTGCGTGAAAAATAGAAGAGGTTGTATATAACCTTTGTAAATGGTTCAAGCCAAAAATTTTCATATCATCAATCAACCTCATTTCAAAGCTCAAAAAAAATCATATGCACCATATGCAATAATTTGTTCATCAATTTAGAAGCTCAAAGTAGATTCTCAAGGGTTCAACCCAATTGAGATAAGCTAAGAATGATCAAGGCATTTCAAATGCCAACAAAATGAGCATCCAACAAGTAATAAGTCATGCTTTCAACAATATATGTATCGAATGTCCCAACATATCCAACTAAGCATAATGAACAAAGCAATAAAAGAAGCACTTTTACCATCAAGTACTTCATACCAATTAACAAACAATGCTTTAGAGTATTTTTACCATCAAATACTCCATCATAAATCATGATCATCCACAAGTCATTATCAACTTGCAATATTAACCCTTTTAAGAAAAAAACAAGCAAATATCATTAGTACAAATGAGTTTTACAAATTCATCAAAATACAAAACATCATTAATGAAAATGCTAGAAAGTAAAGGGGCTGGTAACATCATTCCTCATCCGAGGAGAAGCAAGATCCGGAATAAAGTCCTTGATGAATTTCTTTAACTTGCCGATAGACTTTTGCATTTTAGAGGTCTTTTGCTCCAAAGCCTCATACCTCGTCTCATGAAAAGCCCTCATCTCATCAAATTCGGCTTGAGTATACCTCCTAGGCGGTTGAGCACCTAGATACCCCTCCGGATTGCTCGGTTCGCTTCTTCCACCAATCTTGCGGCCCCGGCGTCATCAAAGATGTCATTAGGATCGGGGACTCTTGACTCTGCCTCTAGCCATTTTGGTAGGTCGGATGTCCATATTCTTGCAAGATCGTGACTATTTGGGTGATATTATCAATGTCGAAGTCATTTTGAAAAACTTCCGAGTTAAACTCCGACGAAGGAAGTCCCGATTGAATAAGAAGTTTACAAATCCAATTTCCCATGACCAACTTCTTATTACCTTGAGTAATGGACTCGATAAGACATTGAATAAGTATGGCACCAAAGTTAAGTGGTTCCTCCTAGCAATCTTATAAGTCAAAAAGTAATCCATATTGCTAGGCATCTTTCCCGACTTACCACAAATACAATATGCGACAATGACCGATAAAATGCGATGCTCAAGTGTCATTGCCAACAAAGAATACTTAGGCCATACTCCCAAATACGTCTTGACTTCTTTCATCGACACCCCCAACATTTCATCATTCCAAGTCCCACAAGAGAAATAATCCCAACCACCTTCTCTAACATGTAAAAGCCGCAAATATCATTGGGAGTCCATCTAAAATGACGACCCTTTATAAGTTTTTTAATTAACGGCAATCGGCTTTTATCATTATCATATTCGACCCACATATTGGCATAAAAGAGTTGGATAATATCATCATCATACAACACATAAACATGTTCCCATAAATACATCCAACCTTGCTCCTCAAAAATCCTCTAATCGTAGGATACTCATTCGTAAAAGAACTAAAACGACACATTTTAGTCCGAGCAATCGACTTTCCTCCCATTCCCGAGTCCTCATAATACCATTCCGCATATTTATGAATGAAATTAAGAACATTGTGGGAATTAGGGGCTTGAGTAACAAAGGATTTTTACCTTTCGCCCAACGGCAATTTTGGAGCGAAATCGTTCCGCGTAGCTCGGTAATTTGGGGCCCGAGAGAGAATGGGATTTTGAACATCATCACCTTCTTGAGCCACGTTTCTTTGAGCGGCTCGAATATCCTTTGTTCGGCTTCCTCTTGCCGATTTTCTTGACGAACCCTCTCCGCCCCTTCTACGCTGGAGATGGGATTTCGACGGTGGAATTCTTAGGAGGAGCTATATATGAAAGATTCTTGAGAAAATAAGAAGATTAGCAACAAGAATCGTTAAAAAAGATGAAGAATTGAAGATTCTAGAGAAAAGGGGATGAAAAAATCGCTCCTAAGGGTTTGGGGATTTTTGCTGGCCTGCATTTTGAGAAGAAGAACATAACGATTTTAAGGTCGAAAAATAACCCTGGGCGACCGGTCGAGGTGGGGTGCGACCGGTCGAGGTGCGGGCGACCTGGCCGCCCCGCTATGACCGTCCTGTGATTTTACTTTCTCCCGAGTTTTCCAAAATTCGATTTTTCACCCCAAAAGTTTTAAAACTTTGCAAAAATATAAGTTTGGACTATATCCAACAAATATGGGTTTTGGAAAACATATAAACGATAAAATCGAGACTAAACACGTAGTGCCTTTTAAGAGAAAATATTTGCAAGATCAATTAGGGGCACTTAAGGGGTCAAAATGAAATATCTTGAAAGATATGTGCATAAGCATAAAATCGAGTTTTAAGGAAAAATACGAGTAGACATACCTCGATGGTTTAAGAAACTTGATGACGTAATAGCCAATGAGTATGAAGTATGTATCCTACACAATTCTTAGACAACATATGCATAGAAAATACAAGTGTAGGCAAGTAATATGAGATATCAAAAGAGCTTATGCTATAAGATTTCATAAGAGATAATAAGCCACATAAGTCTAATAAAATGCTCAAGGGTTTTAGAGAATCATGCAAGGTCTCTTTTAAAAAAAATTGAAATTCATAAATTTATAAGAGACCTATATTAAAAATAAATACTTGAAAATTCATTTTGCAATTAAGACACAATTAAAAGTATGCATAGATTTAAAAAAAATGCATATACAAATGGGGAGATACGGTTTACCAATTATGCCGTTTCCATGGGTTGTGCCGTTCCCATTGTTGATGATATCTTCCTTTTGAGAAGTCACTTTGTTGATGATGACTTCTCCATTTCCAAGTTTGGTTACCTTCCCATGGTTGATGGTTTCTTCTTCTTTGAAAATCATCTTGTTGATGATGTCTTTGCCATTTCCAAGGATTGTGTTCTTCCCATTTTTGATTATACGCTCTTCTTGGAAATTGGCTTTGTTGAGAGTAGTTCCTCCTTCTTTGATCAAATGAAACGTTCATTTGATGTTTTCTTGGTGGCATGAATTTTCTCCGATTTTTGTTTTGCCGGGTACCTAATAGCACATTGTTTTGTGGTACCCTCATATGTTTGGGTCCTTTAAGATTAGCTTTGAGACTTTTAGGTCTCCAACAATATTTAGAGCTATTTCTAGCCCGACAAGAATTAGCCGTATGACCCTTTTGCCACAATAAAAACAAGTAATAATTCTAGGAGCATAATGACCAATATGCATAGTGACTTGATCCTTTTTCATATGATTAACAACATTAGGCTTATGATCAAGTCCCTTATCACAATTATGAATATCAACAATATAGGACATTTTATTGGTACTCAAGTTGGATTTTAATAAATCCTTTTTCATGCAATCAATATTCTCAACAAGAGTACTATTTTCTTTTTCAAGGTTTCTAACCTTGTCAAGTGTGGTGGTGTGAGCACATGATAGTGATTCATAGGAAGTAAATAAACTATCCTTATCATTTTTCAAAATATTGAATTCCTTTTTCAAATTTTTGTATTTAACAAGTAAGCTTTGGAATTCATTTTGAAGTTCATCATAATCATTTTGTAAATCACTATAATCATTTTGAATGACAATATCATAGGAAGTAGAGGGTTTAAGACATACCTCATTTTCTTCATTGATGCCCATAAAACAATATTCAACTTCTTTATAATTGGAAGTTGTAGGTGGCTTATTCCTTAGATTTGAGCTTGTATGATCTTGAGAAGTAGATGCTTTTGTTTGACTCCTTTCATTTGCAAATACTCCATAGATGGCTTCTAATTTTTGCCATACTTCATGTGCCGATCGAATACCTACAACATGATCAAATTCCAAAGTGGTAAGTGAACAATGTAAGATATTAAGAGCTTTACCATTTAAGGAGATGATTCTCTTCTCTTCATCATTGAGCTCTTTGAAGCCTTTAGAGGTGTGTGGTGTATTCTTCGTCGGAATGGATTCTCCATTGATGACGGTGTTCCAAATATCGAACCCGCAACTTTGTAAATAGCATTCCATTCTTTCTTTCCAAAATATAAAATTTTTGGAATTAAACCGAGGTGGCTTGGTGGTGGAGGTGCCGGATAGATGAGCTTCGTTCGTAGCCGTCGATCGTTTCTCTTCACTCGCGATGTGAAACGAGCTTGCCAAAGAGTTTGGCTCTGATACCACTTGTAAGTCCAAGCGGCTACGATAATCTAGAGGGGGGGTGAATAGATTATCTCCATCTTTAATTTCGCCCTCTTTAAAAATCGAATGCTCAAACAAAATAATGAAGGTGCGGAAAGTAAACAACACACGTTGATTTAAAGAGGTTCAACCCACCTAGGGCCTAATCCTCTACCACCCCAAAGATATCCGGGATGGATTTCGAAAAGAAAAAGAATTTTATTAATTACCAAATTAATACAAATTCAACTTACAACACCTTGAAGAGCACCACACTCTTCTTCAACACCACCTTTGGAGATTACCACAATCTCCCTTTGAAGATTACCACAATCTTCCTTCAACGGCACCTTGTGAAGATTACCACAATCTTCAACCTTGAAGAATACCGAATTCTTCAACACCTCAAATAAGAAGATTACCACAATCTTCTTGTACCTATCACCTAGATCATCCAAGTGTGCTCTTACCACAAGAACACTCACAAGGATATCTTGTGTTTGAATGATAACCAAAAATCAAGATTACAACTCAATAATGAATAATACAATTTGAGTGCAAAGTGTAATCAAGAATAGCCTAGACCTCAAAGATGTGAAAGTGATAAGCTAGGCAATTTTACAACAAGAATAATGACTATGAAAGACCAAGTGTTTGCTTGAAGTGTATCTTGTTGTGTTGTATCTCAATTGTTGTTTTTGGTTGCTCCAAAACTTCCTCTATTTATAGGAGATGATTGATCAAGCATAGGCTCCTCTTGGGGATTGAAAATCTCGAGAAAAATACAATTAAAATCAAGAATATAGCGTTAGAAATCAATCCCACAATTTAAGGAAATGTCCGCCTTTGTCAAACGGTCATATTTTTTTGTCAATACATGGCGGCACCTGGTCGCATTTAAATAGGAGTTAAAGAGAACACTTTGAAAAATACAACAGGCGCACCGGCCGACGTAGGCTTCGACCGGCCGACCTGCTTCAACCGGTCCCTCTCGTTTCAAAAATGCAAGGTTTTGTTCTGTTTCAAAACGAAACTTGCAGTGCGTCGACCCTCGACTGGCGACCGGCCGACCGACTTGGTCGACGCCCGCATGCGACCGGTCGACCGCTTGTTTTTCCTTCCGTCTCATTTTCTGTTTCTAAAAACATCTTCGTGTATGGGTTGCCCTATAGATGACTGGTCGACCACGAGATGTAAATATTGTCCAATTTGTGTCGAAAATAAAACTCAAGAAATACTCCAAAATTTAGTAGAAACATTTTAAACCGATCGGAAGTATTAGGACAATATTTAGAAACATCGTTTGAGAGTGAAAACCCAATAACGTAAAAATCATTAAAAGCGTTGTCCAATTTAGACGAAAATAAACTTTGAGAAAATACTAGGAAAATATTAAAATCATTTTAAATCATTTAGGAGTATTTGGACAACCTTTAAAAACATTGTTTTGGAGATAAAATAAAATCATCAAAATTAAGATAAAAACATGTATCAAACAAAAAGGAGATAAGCACGCTTCATGATTCCCGGATAATCCCGATGTAACCTTTTCGGGATCGGGAAGGCGACGAAGAAGCCGAGTCATCCCCGTGATGAGATCCAAAAGACTCACGTGCGGATGTTCCCGGCAAAGACGAGCAAGTCCGATCTCAAGACTACTCGTCAAACTTTCAATTTTGATGATGAGCCACCAATGGAAATCTCATCATCGTCCGATGACGCTTCGATAAGGCCGAGGACCGATACCCACTCAATTAGAGAAACCAGTGAGACCAACGGTCATGCTGAGGGTGAGGCTCGGCAAAGTCGGGTCCACTTCACAACAGACCCCACCAAACAGAGTCCATCGCGCAGGCTCCCAAGCCGCAAAGCAGTTCGACTCAAAAGGAACTTCACGCGCACCTCTCATCATTGAACAAATACCGGTTGGTCGTGATGATTCCTTTATATAATCTTTTTCTTTCTCTCGGAGGTACCCGACCCTCGAAGAGTCGAGAACGAGTTCGCACGCTTCCACAAACCAGCTCCGTCATCTCGTCAGTACCATCGTTTCGGTGACTATGACTTTGACGCTGCGCAGGCCATCACCGCATCAAGAAACAACAAGTTCGGGAGGTGTTCAAAGCATTATTTGCCGAGATTGAATGGATGGAGAGGCACAGGCCTCTATGGACATGCGCGATCGACAACAGAGATGCCAATCTTTATAGCCGACTTGAGAGGCATAACAATCGAGGATCGGGGAATGGTGGCAACAACAAGAAACAATGCATGTGGAACAAGTTAGATACTTCAGACATTGTTCAACAAGCTGCTGGTATGGAGAGTCGAGAATGCCGATGCAAAAACGAAATTGAGAGAACACATTGAGCACATGCATGAAGCTCACACCGCCGAGATAAAGTCAGCTGCGTGAGCAAAATAAGAGTGATCTCAGCGTCTAAAAGCAAATATGGACAGTAAAATTCATTTTCTCATGGCTGAAATGAAGCTAATTTCAAGAGAGTCCAACGCTACGCTTCCAATTTCGTGCCGCATACTCCGCAATAGACTCGAGGCGTAACTCGACTATCGCCAGAGCTCGACTTCCCGCTTGCCAAGATGTTTCCAGGCACGTTCCTCTCCTTTGATGATGCCAAAAAGGGGGAAGAGGAATACCTTAAAGCACGTAAGAGATCTGAAATTTGAAAAAGAGGTTGCACTGCGAAGGGAAAGACAACCGAGGAAGTGTTGAAACAAAAGAAAGGAAAGTCCGTTGAGGGGGAAGGATCGAAAGATGTGACCTTGATGATCGCACAAACCCCCAACAAGGTCTTGTCACGGTGACATTATCGCAAAGAAACTCCTCGTGACTCGCTTACTCCAACACTCGCTATATCTATGGCCGAAAAGAGAAAGACAATTGAAGCGGGGATGGAGGAAGTGGAAGGAAGAATGGATGCCCGAGTTATGAACATCTTGAAACAACATGGAGGCATTCCAAAGAGACAGAGACACTTATGCCATCTCGGATGTCGACAGAGCCACGATCAGTTGATGAATTTAAAACGCCGCATCCGAAGGATACTTTGCAAATATGTCTATGGCTCAAGCTTGGGACTTGTAATGGGAAAAGGGTCTCACGTTATGTGAAGAGGTGACAGCAGCAGACTACCGATCGCTCTGCTGGTCACTCACCGAAAGAAGAAGACCCCAAAGACAATACACGCCCGCAGAGGTAGAGGAAAAGCGATGTGGTGGAGGAAGAGGTTTCAGACTCCAGCCCTCCGCCAAAAACATTGAATACGTAGATCCGGACAAAAAGGAGGGATCTATTGGGCTGGTCTTGACCAAATAGCAAATTTGCAAGTGGCTAAAAGTAATGCCGAGTATGCGAAAAGAATAGAAGAAGAAAACAAGAGACAAACTCAGCTATGGGAGGAAATACAAGAAAGATTAAGAAGAGATGAAGGCTGCCGAGGAAGGCATATGAAAAAAGAAAAGAAAAAGCGGTGACGATGAGAAAAAAAGAAGAAGAGCGGAAGATCTTCGAACAAGATGAAAGAAGGAGACAACGAAGGAGATGAAGTGTTCTTTGTCCACCCTTCATGTATTTTATGATGTAAATACATACTATGTAAGTCTTCTCGCAATAAAGCTATAAATTCTTTATTTTTGTAGACAAATGTTTGCTCGATACACCTTGTAAAAATTTGTGTAAAAGAACAAGAATGTTATGATCAATAAAAGGATTGATTCTACGCATACATTCTATGTGAATACACTATCGTATGTATCTTTGCTATTTGCATTTTTGAATGGTTTAAGTTTTGGCATCATCAAAAAGGGGGAAATTGTTAGGAAATTTATTGTTTAGATTTTGATGAATGCCATGTAAAACTTAGAATAGGAAGTTGGCACCCCATTTTTTGTTGTAAACCGCATTGTAATAAATAGGGAAATGGTCAAGCCGAGTTAAGTCAGCTACGCCCAAACATGCAAGAAGACAACTGGAGACTAGAAGGAAGACTCCGCTGCAAGACAGCCGAGTATGGTAAAGAAGAGTAGACGGGAACTCTATGAAGAAGCGGTGAGATGCAACAGTGGAGTATCATCAAGTCAACTCAAGAAAAGCCAAGTCTCAAGTTGAAGTGACGGAAGAGTCATCCATGATTGGAAGTCGACTCTAAGTCACCGGGGAAAACAAGGAAATGCAATCAAGTCGATATAATCAAAAAGATCCGTTGTACGTAAATCAAGAGAATTACCTAAACAAGTAATATCTCCATACTACCTTTCTCAAGTGCTCATCCCCTTAAGCGTGCAAAAGGAATAAGCCAATGGGAAGCACTACACCGTGTCGAACTCAAAAGGTGAAAAACAATTCATACGAGGAAATGGCAATTCCAAGGATCGCAACAAGACAAGCAACGATCGCAAGTGACTTTCAAAAATAAGCCTATCTCTTCAACGGGCAGATTTTTGAAAGATCACTATAAAAGGCCGAGAAATGACTTTGAGAAAAAAAGGGAGACCGTAACCACAAACGTTCAAGCAATTATTAGAATCAGAAACTCGAAATATTCTCAATCCTCAAGCCTACACTACGAAGAACATCAATCCAACACTCACCGTGAAGGAAAGATAACTTCAATCGGTTGAAGAGGAAAATCTTGAAAAATCAAGGGGTCTACATTCCTCGAAGGATTGTAGGAAGGTTCAAGGTCGAACTAAGTCTTGAGCTTTTGGAGGGCTTCGTGATCAAATCCAAAGAGCTTGAGCAAGTGAGTTGTAGTAGCAAGGCAATCGCCCTGTGAAGAAAGCCGAGTCGTCACGAGAAGCCACCGGTGAGTGATCAAGGCATCTCCGATCGAGTCCCAAAGGATCAAGTCAATCGTGTGATCAAGACTTGTATATGGATGTTACCACTTTGTATAACGATCAATACCTAGTGGATTCCTCCAGGAGTTGGAGAAGAGAGGAGTAGAAGAATTACCCCATCTTCGAACCTCTATAAAAATCTTATTGTGTCATTTACATTTCAACACTTTAATTCTTGCATCATATCCTGTTTATTTCTCACGACATATTTGCTATCCATTAGATAATCTCTAAGTACTAAATCAAGCTCTAAATCTCTACTTGACCAAACTTTAGGGTGTTAAGTCTTCCACTGAAAAAGGACCACAGTTGAGTTAATTTAGACTTAACAATCGAGTTATTCAAAGAATACTCGGTTGAGTCCGTTGAGAGACTAACTCTACCGATTAACTAAATTGGTCTCACCAAGGACACAAATTGCAGTAAGTATCAACTCGAATTTTTAAAAAGGACTAAATCAAAAATTTGGTAAGGTTTATTCAACCCCTTCTAAACCTTACACTTACACCCATTGGGACCTACAACAATAAACTTATGTGTTTTTTTTATAATTAAATTTTAATCTATTAATTTTAAAACTACCATTACGTATAGACTAGATATAGTATGTTAACACCTTCATCCTTAAAAATGAAAGACCTATTAATTTGATATATTTTTTTTTCAATAAATGAAATTCATGAGCAGAACCAAGGCATATGTGACTTTCATCCCATATTAATTCTAATACACGATCATTCCCAGCCCCGAGAGGCTATATTTATTTCCATATCTTTGCTAGTTGCACTAACCAATTCTTTGAAAAGAGGAATTAGCACTTTGGAATCCAAAATGGTTTGTACTCTAAACAATAAATTAAATAAGGAAAAAAAGATGGATGATGACCACTTTGTATTTGAAACCACAAACTCTTTAATTTCCTTTTTCTTCCTCCCCCGTATATGCAAATGTGCTCTATCGTCTAATTAAAGGGGTCTATGTATATATATCTATTCCGATTCATAAGGCGGTGGACTAGTGTATCTATATTAGTTATATTCTATATCAATCTAGAAGGTATATGATTAGTCATATATGTGAGCGAAACATATCAAGACACGTATTAGTTATTTAATTATGTTTGTAAATTACATCATCAATACCTATAATATATATATAAGTCACACATATATAACTAGCATATCATTAGTTACATATATATATACATACATTACATATCCTTATATGTATAAACATTACACACACACATATATATATTTTGAATTAATATATTCATGTATTATACCCACCAAGACACATATTAATATCGTATTTCACTCGTAAATTTACCACGTGTAATCATGTAACTCTTTGAATAACTACCACGTGTAATTTAACCAAAGATCCGATTGTCCGACAATTAAATACTCTTTTTTTGTTACTTAAATTAGTAATCCGACAACTAACACTAGAGGTGAGTTCCAAATTAAAGAACTAGTCATGTCGTATAAAATAATCAAATTATGCAAATAGCACATAATCAACATGTAATGCATGAACTATATTGGTCGGGTGAGTAGTGCAAGGCTCGGGTATTACATCCTCCCCTCCTTATAAAAATTTTGTGACGCCAGGTCGAAGAGGGCGGGAGTGATCGCCGGTGTAAAAAGGCACGGACAATGAGCGGCTCCGGCGGACTTCTAGGCGGAGGGAACATGAATGAACCGATCCCACACCCGAATAAGAGGAGATTCTCGAGATCGTGTAGGTATGGGACTATACGATTGAGGAAGGCTTAAAAAGATTTGATAGGTACTACTCATAACAACAAGATGCATCTTCTTTTTCTCGGTGCTCATCATGTAAAAACTCCGAAGTTAAGCGTGCTTGGCCCGGAACAATGTCATGATGGGTGACCCCCCGGGAAGATCCTCTCAAGGTGCGGCGTGAGTGAGGACAAAGCGCTGAAAAAGACTTGTGTTGGTTTGTGGGGACAATCGGCCGTTCACGGATGGTATCGAGCGGGACCTCTCCTAGTACGGTGTGGTTCGTGGACGAACCAAGCAACCAAGCGGGGCTTGTGACGCTTGTGACGCCGGGGCCGAAGAGGGCGGGGAGTGATCGCGGTGTAAACGCACGGACAATGAGCGGCTCGGCAGCTTCACAGGCGGAGGGGAACATGAATGAACCGATCCCACACTCGAATAAGAGAGATTCGAGATCTGTGTAGGTATGGGACTATACACGATTGAGGAAGGCTTAAAAGATTTGATAGGTACTACTCATAACAACAATATGCATCTTTTTCTCGTGCTCATCATGTAAAAACTCGAAGTTAAGCGTGCTTGGCCCGGAACAATGTCATGATGGGTGACCCCCGGGAAGCTCCTCTCGGTGCGCGTGAGTGAGGACAAAGTTACCGAAAGACTCGTGTTGGTTTTGGGGGGGACGTCGATCCGGAAGGCGGGTCGTTACAAATTTCGTCCCCGAAATTTTACTTACGAAATAAGTAAGGATACCTATCCCTTATCTCGTCTTCTCTTTTCCATGTAGCTTCTTCTATAGATTGATTTCTCCAAAGTACTTTAACTAAGGAGATTTCTTTATTCCGGAGTTTCTTTACTTCTCGTGACAATATCTCCACGGGTATCTCTTCGTAGCTTAAGTCGACTTTCAAGTCTCTTGGTTCATGTTTCAAAATATGAGATGGGTTTGAAACGTATTTTCTCAACATAGAAACGTGAAATACATCATGTATTTGAGACATTGATCTTTGGTAAGTCAAGTCAGAGGCAACATCACCAATTCTTTCTATGATATGGAATGGGCCAATGTATCTAGGATCGAGCTTTCCTTTCTTTCCAAATCGCATTACCCCTTTCATTGGTGCCACCTTAAGAAACACTTGATCCCCTACTTGAAAATTCTAACATGTTTCTTTTTTTGATCTCGAGTAACTTTTTCACGGCCCGAGCAATTCCCATCCTCTCGTCGAATTTGTGTCACAACCTATGTCATTTCTCGAACCATGTTTGGGCCTAAAAGCTTTCTTTCGCCAACCTCATCCCAATGGATCGGTGATCCGCATTTTCTACCGTATAGTGCTTCATAGGGAGCCATTCCAATTATGGCTTGTAGTCTGTTATTGTATGAGAATTCTATCAAAGGTAGATATTTGCTCCATTGTCCTTGAAAATCTAAAACACAAGCTCTAAGCATATCTTCTAGAGTTTGTATTGTTGTTCGCTCGATTGTCCGTCGCCCCGAGGGTGATAAGCCGTGCTAAACGATAGCCGTGTTCCTAGTGCCTTCAGTAAACTCCTCCGTAAATTAGATAAGAATCTAGAGTCTCTATCGAAACAATGGATAGTGGTACACCATGAAGTCTAACCACCTCATGTATATAAAGTTGTGCACATCGGTCCATGGAATAGGTAGAACAAATGGGAATGAAATGAGCTAATTTGGTTATTATCTCACGATCACCCAAATAACATCGTGTCCCTTTACAATTTTGGGCAAGCCTATCACGAAATCTATGGCAATTCTCTCCCTTTTCCATTCTCGTATAGGCAAGGATTGTAACGTTCTAGGTGGTCTTTTGTGTTCTCGCCTTTATTTGTTGTGGGTTAAACATTGTTCCATGTATTGCGCGATATCTCTTTTCATAATCGCCACAAGATCGCATCTTCAAATATCTGTTCATTTTGGTAGCTCCTGGATGTACGAGAATATGTCGTTGAATGCGTTTCTTCTAGAACATTCTCTCGAGAGATTATCCCTATTGGACACATAAAATCGTTCTTTAAATCGCAGTACTCCATTCTCGGATATTTTGAAATCATAAGACACCGCAGGCAATATCTTTCTTCACTTTGGCATAGTAATCATCACCCTATTGTTCTTGTTTAATTGATCGAGTAGCATCGGTCGGAGTGTTAACGCCGCCAACTTAGCTTCAATGGACCCTAGTGGCACAACCTCACGTTCATTTTTTTGGAGATCCATGAACTCTTTTTGGAGATCCATTAACTCTATTTTTGGAATGTGAATCACAATTGCATTGCTTTGTGTTGATTTTTGGCTCAACGATCCGCTACAACATTAGCTTTATCGGGTGATAATTGATCATACAATCGTAGTCCTTCACCGCTTCTAACCATCGCCGTTGTCGCATATTTAATTCCTTTCGTGTGAAGAAGTACTTTAAACTCTTGTGATCTCAGTATAGATCTCACATCGTTCATCGTATAGGTAATGTCTCCATATCTTAAGTGCAAACACCATCGTAGCAATATCTAAATGATGTGTAGGGTAATTCTTTTCATAGTCCTTTAATTGTCTAGACGCATACACAATCACCTTACCATTTTGCATCAATACGCATCCTAGACCATTTTCGAAGTGTCACTATAAACTACAAAACCTCGAGTACCGATGGAATTGATAGGATATGTCTTTGAAATCAATCTCTTTCATGTTCTTGAAAGCTTTGTTCGCTTGCCTCCGTCCATTTGAATGAGATACTCTTTCGATTAATTGTGTTAAAGGAGAAGTAATCTTGGAGAATCCATCCACAAACCGGTGATAATAGCCGATTAAACCAAAAAACCTACGTCTTCTAAAAGATTTGTAGGTTGTGGCCAATTATTAATAGCCTCGACTTTACTTGGATCAATTGAGATTCCCGCTTTGGACACAACATGTCCCAAGAACACTACTTGATCTAACAAGAATTCATAATGTCCATACCTCGTCTTTCAACGCTGTCTTGAGTATATCATCTTCTTTTATTTTCTAGCTAATGGTACGGGATCGTAAGTCGATCTTCAAAATACCGATACACCTTGAACTTGATCAAACAAATCATTGATTTGAGGTAGTGGGTATTTATTTTTGATTGTAATCTTATTTAGTTCTCGATAGTCAATACACAATCTCGTCATACCATTCTTCTTTTGTACGAACAGGACTAGCGCACCCATGGCGAAGCTATGTCTAATAAAACTTTTATCTAGCAACTCGCAATTGTATCTTGATTCTTTCAATTCGGATGGAGCCATGCGGTATGTTGCTTTAGAGATTGGAGATGTTCTGGGAGTTAGTTAATAACGAACTCGATCTCGAGGTCGGGTGGTAATCCGGGGAGATCATCCGGAAACACATCAGGGTACTCTTGTATTATTGGAACTTCATCAAGGATGGTTGGTGTTGTTCGTCGATGCTCTTGACACTTACTAGAATTCCTTCACGGCCGGCCCGAAGAACGTTGCGCCTTTAGTGTCGATATCATTGGAAATCTAAAGTGGGTCGTGATTCGATTTAAAGTAAATGGATCTTCTCCTAGGGGTTGAAATGTAACTATCTTTGTCTAACAATCAATTGTAGCACCATACTTCAACAACCAATGTATACGCAAAAACGAAATCATAGTCATTCATGGCTAACACAATTAGATCCGCATAAAGTTCTCTATTTTCAATTGGAATAACACAAGTTCTCAAAATTTGATTAATTTTCTTGGAATCTCCCGAAGGTATTATTACCTGGTAACCTACTTGACTATATCATGTGTCCTACCCAGTCTCCTCAAAGACTCGGTGGATACAAATTAATACGTAGCTTTCAAATCAATTGACACAAATTTTACGGTGTCAAGGATATGAAGTTTACCCGTAATCACCGATGGGTTCACCTTTACGCCCCGCTTTGGTAATAGTAAATGATTTGGTGGTACATGTTTTCGTCCCCATATGATTTGGACTATTTAGGCACACATTAGCAAAATGTCCCGACATCCCACACGTAATACATCTCCGGTATTTACCAAGAGTCTTTTAGTATGTACGAGTCTTGCACTTAGGGCGAAAAAGTAGTGTTATAGGTGTCTTACTCGATAAGCTCTTTGGCGCTTAACTTGTTCCCATTGCCGTTGTCCAGACGTGGTTGAAAGTTCGGTTTTTCTTCTTTGAACTTGGAAAACTCTCTTCTTTTGGAATCTGTTGTACATATTCTCTAGAGTTTGCAACTAATCTTCAATCGACGTGGGATCTATTACATCATCAAAGATTGTTGGATTTAGCTTTTGGAACCTTTCCTCACTATCTTGACTTGATCCATCTTTGGCGTGGTCCTGTCATTCTACTCTTTGTTCTCCACCTATATCCCATAAATGAATGATTTGTTGTATTTGTTCGATTGTCATTTGAATGCGTTTTGTAAGTCTATTTACGAAATTATCTCGATCACTAGTTAGAACAAATGTCTCCCTTATTCGGTTTCTATCCCTACCACTACTTTCACATCTAGTTCTCACCATAGTTGAAACACTATCTTAGAGGAAATCTAATAACACATGGCCAATATATAAAATGCATCGACATAATAAAGTAAAGCTTACATCGGGCATGGTTGTGCTCCACAAGTTTTGAGTTCATGTACATGGATAGTCTGAGTAACCTATAGTTGAGCTACGATACCACTCGTGACGCCAACCCCTATTACTACTTTTTGGAAAATATATATAAATAGTAAACTCGGCCACAAACTATATTTAAAACGTGTAATAATTTTTTTTGTCCCTATGACATTTTAACAATAAAAAGTAAAATCATTTTAGTTATAAGATAAGGAAAAGACATGTCCACAAACAAAATAGGTGACCAACCCCGTTAATAAAAACAATGAGACATCCACGTGATCAAACGCATAACCCACATCACCTGACTATTTACATTTACATATTTACATCGAGTTTTCAAAAGAGGGTACAACCCTAAACCAAAACATATAACAAGACCGAGGAAGGAAAGGTGACCCATCAACACACACCCAACAAGTCGTCATCCATATACACCGTCCTCGAACTTTTTGCAGGAGCACCGGTGACCGCTTGAGTAAGCCCATGAAATCCAACATCACAAGATTTACCTACAATGCATGAACTACGTGAGCTAATGCTCGAAGTTTAAAACCATGCATGCTTAATGAACAATGTAATACAAATGCAAATGCATTCTAAGATATTTACGAGAAGTGCACAAAATGCATGGAAATATATTATTTATAATCATTTCTTTACATAGGGCCTCTTGACCCACCCGCTATGCACCGGAAAGAGCTCAACACAATATCAATAATCACATGGCCATAATCATATTGACACCGCCAGGGCCATCTCTCGGGACCACCGAGGTCCACCCCTGTCTTCCCCAATGATCCCCAGAGTCTTCCCCGACGTGTCAATAAAGATACGATCAAGTGGTCCGCCCCTCGTGACCATCGAGGCACACCCCCGTCAACCCCTATGATCCTCCGAGGAGTAACACCCATCGCACCCTAAAATATATCATAAAAGCACGCCTCGCATGCCTCGCGACTGCACTAGCGGTGGCCAACCAAAATCTTTTCTTTTCAAAGAACGTTATCGTGTCGTGCATGCCTCATCTCAACAATGCTCAAATATTTGCATGCACGCAAATGTCAATGAATGACATGCTCAATGTACCAATAATCATCACAATCCAATATCCACCAAGCAACATACGCACATCAAGGTTTCCATAATGTATCCATCAAGATACAAGAATCACATTTAGTATCAATAAGACAGAAATACTATGTTCATGCATTGTAGTTGCGGATGGATTTTCACTTACCTTTCACCCTTGGATATGCTCTTTTGAAAGTTAGCTAATTGTCTTTCTTCCCTAACACTAGGTGTCACAACCTGTAAAAATGTGAGTGATCAATTTCAATTATCAAATCATCAGGTTTACCCTTACCATTTTTACAAAAAAAAAAAAAAACAACACAAAATCCTTTATTATTTAGACATCGATCTATTATCTCCATTAAAATTATATACTTCCTAACTCAACTAAAGGTATATTTATATTCTAATATCTAATTAGGATCTAAAATACATAGTACGGTTTTATTTATAACTATGTTATTCAATTTAAATTACGGGTCCACCCCCGTATTCCCCAATGATCCCCAGGAGTCTTCCCGACGACGTGTCAATAAGGATACGATCAGTGGTCCCCCTCGTGATCATCGCAGAGGCACACCGTCAACCCCTATGATCCTCCGAGGAGTAACACCCACTCGCACCCTAAAATATATCATAAAAGCACGCCTCGCATGCCTCGGTGCACTAGCAGTGGCTAACCAAGATCTTTTCTTTTCAAAGAAAGTTATCGTGCCGTGTATGCCTCACCTCAACAATGCTCATATATTTGCATGCACGTGCAAATGTCAATGAATGACATGCTAAATGTACCAATAATCATCACAATCCAATATCCACCAAGCAACATACGCACATCAAAGTTTCCATAATGCATCCATCAAGATACAATCATCACATTTAGTATAAGACAGGAAATACTATGTTCATGCATTGTAGTTGCAGATGGATTTTTATTTACCTTTCACCCTTGGATATGCTACTGAAAGTTAGCTAATTGTCTTTCTTCCCTAACACTAGGTGTCACAACCTGTAAAAATGTGAGTGATCAATTTCTATTATCAAATCATCAGGTTTACCCTTACCATTTTTACAAAAAAAAAAAACACAAAATCCGTTATCATTTAGACATCAGTCTATTTTCTCCATTAAAATTATATACTTCCTAACTCAACTAAAGGTATATTTATATTCTAATATCTAATTAGGATCTAAAATACATAGTACAATTTTATTTATAACTATGTTAATCAATTTAAATTAAATGATCTCCAAATATGTAATTAGAAGCCACAACTAGGACTTAATTTAATGAATTTAAGAATACAAAGCCTTTTGGTTCCACCAATTTCCTAGACATAATTTGATTTTATTAAGTACTCCCACTAACATAATCTCAACTTATAAAATCTTAAATTTAGCAACTTTATCAATACAATAAACTTATGTATTTTTTTATAATTAAATTTTAATCTATTAATTTTAAACTACCATTACATATAGACTAGATATAGTATGTTAACACCTTCATCCTTAAAAATGAAAGACCTATTAATTTGATATATTTTTTTCAATAAATGAAATTCATGAGCAGAACCAAGGCATATGTGACTTTCATCCCATATTAATTCTTCCGAGAGGCTATATTTATTTCCATATCTTTGCTAGTTGCACTAACCAATTCTTTGAAAAGATGAATTAGCACTTTGGAATCCAAAATGGTTTGTACTCTAAACAATAAATTAAATAAGGAAAAAGAGTTGATGATGACCACTTACTTTGTATTTGAAACCACAGCTCTTTAATTTCCTTTTTATTCCTCCCCTGTATATGCAAATGTGCTCTATCGTCTAATTAAAGGGGTCTATGTATATATATCTATTCCGATTCATAAGGCGGTGGACTAGTGTATCTATATTAGTTATATTCTATATCAATCTAGAAGGTATATGATTAGTCATATATGTGAGTGAAACATATCAGTACACGTATCAGTTATTTAGTTATGTTTGTAAATTACATCATTAATACCTATAATATATATATATATATAAGTCACACATATATAACTAGCATATCATTAGTTACATATATATATATACATACGTTACACATCCTTATATGTATAAACATTACACACATATATATATTGAATTAATATATTCATGTATTATACCCGCCTTGATACACGTATTAATATCGTATTTCACCCGTAAATTTATCACGTGTAATCATGTAACTCTTTGAATAGCTACCACGTGTAATTTAATAGCTAGCATCCGATTGTACGACAATTAAATACTCTTTTTTTGTTACTTAAATTAGTAATCCGACAACTAACACTAGAGGTGAGTTCCAAATTAAAGAACTAGTCATGTCGTATAAAATAATCAAATTATGCAAATAGCACATAATCAACATGTAATGCATGAACTATATTGGTCGGGTGAGTAGTGCAAGGCTCGGGTATTACATCCTCCCCTCTTTATAAAAATTTCGTCCCCGAAATTTTACTTACCGAAATAAGTAAGGATACCTATCCCTTATCTTGTCTTCTCTTTCCCATATAACTTCTTCTATAGATTGATTTCTCCAAAGTACTTTAACTAAGGAGATTTCTTTATTCCGGAGTTTCTTTACTTCTCGTGACAATATCTCTAAGGGTATCTCATCGTAGCTCAAGTCGACTTTCAAGTCTCTTTTGGTTCATGTTTCAAAATATGAGATGGGTTTGAAACGTATTTTCTCAACATAGAAACGTGAAATACATCATGTATTTGAGACATTGATCGGTAAGTCAAGTCGTAGGCAACATCACCAATTATTTCGTGATATGGAACGAGCCAATGTATCTAGATCGAGCTTTCCTTTCTTTCCAAATCGCATTACCCCTTTCATTGGTGCCACCTTAAGAAACACTTGATCCCCTCTTGAAAATTCTAACATGCTTCTTTTTTTGATCTCGAGTAACTTTTCGTCGGCTCCGAGCAATTCCCATCATCTGTCGAATTTGTGTCACAACCTATGTCATTTCTCGAACCATGTTTGGGCCTAAAAGCTTTCTTTCGCCAACCTCATCCCAATGGATCGATGATCCGCATTTTCTACCGTATAATGCTTCATAGGGAGCCATTCCAATTGTGGCTTGTAGTCGTTGTTGTATGAGAATTCTATCAAAGGTAGATATTTGCTCCATTGTCCTTAGAAATCTAAAACACAAGCTCTAAGCATATCTTCTAGAGTTTGTATTGTTCGTTCGATTGTCCGTTAGTCCGAGGGTGATAAGCCGTGCTAAACGATAGTCGTGTTCCTAGTGCCTTTCGTAAACTCCTCCAGAAATTAGATAAGAATCTAGAGTCTCTATCGAAACAATGGATAGTGGTACACCATGAAGTCTAACCACCTCATGTATATAAAGTTGTGCACATCGGTCCATGGAATAGGTAGAACAAATGGGAATGAAATGAGCTCATTTGGTTATCTGTCTACGATCACCCAAATAGCATCGTGTCCCTTTATAGTTTTGGGCAAGCCTGTCACAAAATCTATGGTAATTCTCTCCCTTTTCCATTCGGTATAGGCAAGGATTGTAACGTTCTAGCCTGGTCTTTTGTGTTCTCCTTTATTTGTTGAAGTTAAACATTGTTCCATGTATTGCGCGATATCTCTTTTCATAATCGGCCACAAGTATCGCATCTTCAAATATCTGTTCATTTTGGTAGCTCCTGGATGTACATAATATGTCGTTGAATGCGATTCTTCTAGAACATTCTCTAGAGATTATCCTGTTGGACACATAAAATCGTTCTTTAAATCGCAATACTCCATTCTCGAGATATTTTGAAATCATAAGACACTCTAGAGGCAATATCTTTCTTCACTTTGGCATAGTAATCATCACCCTATTGTTCTTGTTTAATTCGATCGAGTAGTATCGGCCGGAGTGTTAACGCCGCCAACTTAGCTTCAATGGACCCTAGTGGCACAACCTCTACGTTCATTTTTTTGGAGATCCATTAACTCTTTTTGGAGATCCATTAACTCGCTGTTTTTGAATGTGAATCGCAATTGCATTGCTTTGTGTTGATTTTTGGCTCAACGATTCGCTACAACATTAGCTTTATCGGGGTGATAATTGATCATACAATCGTAGTCCTTCACCGAGTTCTAACCATCGCCGTTGTCGCATATTTTATTCCTTCGTGTGAAGAAGTACTTTAAACTCTTGTGATCTCAGTATAGATCTCACATCGTTCCTCGTATAGGTAATGTCTCCATATCTTAAGTGCAAACACCATCGTAGCAATATCTAAATGATGTGTAGGGTAATTCTTTTCATAGTCCTTTAATTGTCTAGACGCATACACAATCACCTTACCGTTTTGCATCAATACGCATCCTAGACCATTTTCAAGCGTCACTATAAACTACAAAACCTCGAGCACGATGGGATTGATAGGATATGTCTTTGAAATCAATCTCTTTTCTGTTCTTGAAAGCTTTGTTCACTTGCCTCCGTCCATTTGAATGAGATACTTTTTCGATTAATTGTGTTAAAGGAGAAGCAATCTTGGAGAATCCATCCACAAATAGGTGATAATAGCCGATTAAACCAAAAACCTACGATTTCTAAAAGATTTGTAGGTTGTGGCCAATTATTAATAGCCTCGACTTTACTTGGATCAATTGAGATTCCCGCTTTGGACACAACATGTCCCAAGAACACTACTTGATCTAACAAGAATTCATAATGTCCATACCTCGTCTTTGACGCATTTGTCTTGAGTATATCATCTTCTTTTATTTTCTAGCTAATGGTAGGGATCGCAAGTCGATCTTCGTAAAATAATCGATACACCTTGAAGTTGATCAAACAAATCATCAATTCGAGGTAGTGGGTATTTATTTTTATTGTAATCTTATTTAGTTCTCGATAGTCAATACACAATCTCGTCTTACCATTCTTCTTTTGTACAAACAGACTAGCGCACCCCATGGCGAGAAGCTATGTCTAATAAAACTCTTATCTAGTAACTCCCGCAATTGTATCTTGATTCTTTCAATTCGAGATAGAGCCATGCGGTATGTTGCTTTAGAGATTGGAGACGTTCCGGGAGTAAGTTAATAACGAACTCGATCTCAAGGTTGGGTGGTAATCCGGGAGATCATCCGAAACACATCAGGGTACTCTTGTATTATGGAACTTCATCAAGGATGGTTGGTGTTGTTCGTCGATGCTCTTAACACTTACTAGAATTCCTTCACGGCCCCGTCCAAGAAACATTGCGCCTTTAGTGCCGATATCATTGGAAATCTAAAGTGGGTCGTGATTTCGATAAAGTAAATGGATCTTCTCCTAGGGGTTGAAATGTAACTATCTTTCTCTAACAATCAATTATAGCACCATACTTCAACAACCAATGTATACGCAAAACGAAATCATAGTTGTTCATGGCTAACACAATTAGATCCGCATAAAGTTCTCTATTTTCAATTGGAATAGCACAAGTTCTCAAAATTTGATTAATTTTCTTGGAATCTCCCGAAGGTATTATTACCTGGTAACCTACTTGACTATATCGGGTGTCCTACCAGTCTCCTCAAAGACTCGGTGGATACAAATTAATACATAGCTTTGAATCAATTGACACAAGTTTTACGGTGTCAAGGATATGAAGTTTACCTGTAATCACCGATGGGTTCACCTTTACGCCCGCTTTGGTAATAGTAAATGATTTGGCTGGTACATGTTTTCCCCTATATGATTTGGACTATTTAGGCACACATTAGCAAAATGTCCCGACATCCCACACATAATACATCTCCTGGTATTTACCAAGAGTCTTTTAGTATGTAGAGTCTTGCACTTAGGCGAAAAAGTAGTGTTATAGGTGTCTTACTCGATAAGCTCTTTGGCGCTTAACTTGTTCCCATTGTTGTTGTCCGGACGTGGTTGAAAGTTCGGTTTCGCTGCTGAACTTGGAAATCTCTCTTCTTTTGGAATCTGTTGTACATATTCTCTAGAGTTTGCAACTAATCTTCAATGGTGTGGGATCTCTTTGCATCGTCAAAGATTGTTGGATTTAGCTTTTGAACCTTTCCTCACTATCTTGACTTGATCCATCCTTTGGCGTGGTCTTGTCATTCTACTCTTTGTTCTCCACCTATATCCCATAAATGAATGATTTGTTGTATTTGTTTCGCCATTGTTGAATGCGTTTTGTAAGTCTATTTACGAAATTATCTCGATCACTAGTTAGAACAGTGTCTCCCTCTTCTTCGGTTTCTATCCCTACCACTACTTTCACATCTAGTTCTCACCATATTTCAAACACTGTCTTAGGGGAAATCTAATAACACATGGCCAATATATAAAATGCATCGGACAATAAAGTAAAGCTTTATGGCATGGCCGTGCTCACAAGTTTTGAGTTCATGTACATGGATAGTCTACGTAACCTATAGCCGAGCTCGATACCACTCTGTGATGCCCACCCCTATTACTACTTTTTGGAAAATATATAAATAGTAAACTCGCCACAAACTATATTTAAAACGTGTAATAACTTTTTTTTTTGTCCCTGTGACATTTTAACAATACAAAGTAAAATCATTTTAGTTATAAGATAAGGAAAAGACATGTCCACAAACAAAATAGGTGACCATACGTTATTAAATACAAATGAGACATCCACGTGATCAAACGCATAACCCACATCACCCACCTATTTACATTTACATATTTACATCGAGTTTTCAAAAGAGGGTACAACCCTAAACCAAAACATATTACAAGACCGAAGGAAAGGTGACCCATCAACACAACCCAACAGTGTCGTCATCCATGTACCCGTCTCGTGAACTGTAGGAGCACCGTGCTTCCGCCCAAGAAGCCCATGAAATCCAACATCACAAGCTAATGCTCGATAGCGAAAACCATGCATGCTTAATGAACAATGTAATACAAATGCAAATGCATTCTAAGATATTTTACGTAGAAGTGCACAAAATGCATGGAAATATATTACTTATAATCATTTCTTTACATAGGGCCCTTGACCCACCCGCTATGCACCCGAAAAAGAGCTCAACACAATATCAATAATCACATGGCCATAATCATATTTACACCGCCTAGGGCCATCTCCCGGGACCACCCGAGGTCCACCTGTCTTCCCAATGATCCCCCAGAGTCTTCCCCCGACGTGTCAATAAGGATACAATCAAGTGGTCCGCCCCCGTGACCATCAAAGGCACACCCTCTGTCAACCTCAACCCCTATGATCCTCCGAGGAGTAACACCCACCGCACCCTAAAATATATTATAAAAACACGCCTCGCATGCCTTGCACTAGCAAAGTGGCCAACCAAAATCTTTTCTTTCAAAGAAAGTTATCGTGTCGTGCATGCCTCATCTCAACAATGCTCAAATATTTGCATGCACGTGCAAATGTCAATGAATGGCATGCTCAATGTACCAATAATCATCACAATCCAATATCCACCAAGCAACATACGCACATCAAGGTTTCCATAATGCATCCATCAAGATACAATAATCACATTTAGTATCAATAAGACAGAAATACTATGTTCATGCATTGTAGTTGTAGATGGATTTTCACTTACCTTTCACCCTTGGATATGCTCTTTGAAAGTTAGCTAATTGTCTTTCTTCCCTAACACTAGGTGTCACAACCTGTAAAAATGTGAGTGATCAATTTCTATTATCAAATCATCAGGTTTACCCTTACCATTTTTACAAAAAAAAAACACAAAATCCTTTATCATTTAGACATCAGTCTATTATCTCCATTAAAATTATATACTTCCTAACTCAACTAAAGGTATATTTATATTCTAATATCTAATTATGATCTAAAATACATAGTACAGTTTTATTTATAACTATGTTATATAATTTAAATTAAATGTATCTCCAAATATGTAATTAGAAGCCACAGCTAGGACTTAATTTAATGAATTTAAGAATACAAAGCCTTTTGGTTCCACCAATTTCCTAGACATGATCTGATTTTATTAAGTACTCCCACTAACATAATCTCAACTTATAAAATCTTAAATTTAGCAACTTTATCAATATAATAAACTTATGTGTTTGTTTTTTATAATTAAATTTTAATCTATTAATTTTAAACTACCATTACGTATAAGCTAGATATAGTATGTTAACACCTTCATCCTTAAAAATGAGAGACCTATTAATTTGATTTTTTTTTTTCAATAAATGAAATTCATGAGCAGAACCAAGGCATATGTGACTTTCATCCCACATTAATTCTAATACACGATCATTTCCAGCAGTTCCGAGAGGCTATATTTATTTTCATATCCTTGCTAGTTGCACTAACCAATTCTTTGAAAAGAGGAATTAGCACTTTGGAATCCAAAATGGTTTGTACTCTAAACAATAAATTAAATAAGGAAAAAGAGTTGGATGATGACCACTTACTTTGTATTTGAAACCACAACTCTTTAATTTCCATTGTCTTCCTCTCGTGTATATGCGACTGTGCTCTATCGTCTAATTAAAGGGGTCTATGTATATATATCTATTCCGATTCATATGGCGGTGGACTAGTGTATCTATATTATTTATATTTTATATCAATCTAGAAGGTATATGATTAGTCATATATGTGTGTGAAACATATTAGTACACATATTAGTTATTTAGTTATGCTTGTAAATTACATCATCAATACCTATAATATATATATATATATATATATATATATATATATATAAGTCACACATATATAACTAGCATATCATTAGTTACATATATATATATACATACGTTACACATCCTTATATGTATAAACATTACACATATATATATATATATATTGAATTAATATATTCATGTAATATGCCCGCCAATACACGTATTAATATCGTATTTCACCCGTAAATTTACCACGTGTAATCATGTAACTCTTTGAATAGCTACCACGTGTAATTTAATAGCTAGCATCCGATTGTCCGACAATTAAATACTCTTCTTTTTGCTACTTAAATTAGTAATCCGACAATTAACATTAGAGGTGAGTTCCAAATTAAAGAACTAGTCATGTCGTATAAAATAATCAAATTATGCAAATAGCACATAATCAATATGTAATGCATGAACTATATTGGCCGGGTGAGTAGTGCAAAGCTCGGGTAGTACACCGCTGCCTCATTGTGTTGGCTATCTGCTTGAAGTAAATTTGCATCATCTAGTCGTAACAATGCAGAAAAAGTAATATAAATATGCATCATTTCTTTTATATGCCATTTTTGTATTATTTGTTTATACCACTCTCGAAATAATTTTGTACAATATATGAACAATGTATGTATCAATTATTCGTTTTTTTATTTAAGCTTATAAATGTAGTCTCTCACTATACTTAATGTGCACAAGTTACAAATTAACATAAGAATGCATTGTTTTACTAATAAATGTATAACCAATTTATAATAAATATGCATCAAATCCCAGATGTATTTTCCAAATACTCCTCGAGTGAAATCACAAATGTGTGATAAACTATATATGCATCGTTTTCGTCTAGTATACATCACATACACATTAATTATGCACTATTTAAAACCATAAACTGTGATTGTCACTTTTGCAATAACCAAGGTTCAATCTAAACTATTTATGCATCATTCTCGTCTAATTATACATCACATACACACTAATTATGCACTATTTAAAACAACAAACTTTGTCACTTTTGTATGACTCAATGTTCAATGTAAATGTTTATGCTTCGTTTTCGTCTAGTTATACATCACATATACACTAAGTTTGCATTATTTTTTTGAAATTAAATACATGAACCAATACGTGGCGATGAACGTATGTGACTAATTTGGCACGTAAATAGGTGTATTGATGATTTTGAAGGAGATCAAGCATATTGGAATCTATATATTATGCATCGAATTTAACATGATTTATAATTTATTGTTTATTACTTTTCGATTCTATTTATGTACCAGTTCTATCTCCTCCATATTCGTAGGTTTCTTATGTTGTTTCCATCGATATGTGCTCTCCGATTTTTGGTGTGTATTTTGTTCCCCTTGGTGTTCATATTGAATTACGATCATTTTGCTTTAGAATATATGCTCGCACGTCTTAATTGACAAAGGTCGATGGCGATTTTTGTGAGATTTTGTAGTTATGGAAATGTGATCCTAATCATATCCCATGATATATGGCATGTGCATGCTGAAATTATGGGATTTTGGTTGCACTATTTTATTGAATTACTATATTATCCTTTTTATGGTAAATAAAATAATTAGTAAATGTTGTTTTTTTAATTGTAATCTAGTCTATTGATTAGTAGTGATGGATGGTTGTGATCGGTTCATACGGTCTTAGGTCTTCTTGAGATTATATATATATATATATATATATATATCTCCTTCGTCAAAATTGTTTTTCGATCCTTTTAGAATATCAACTTGGAGAATTGGTCCTCATGACTATTTTTATTTTTGAAATTGGTCTTTTAAATGAGTATTTTTGAGATATTTGATCTTATGACCAATTTTATTCTTTTTTTTTGAGTAATTATATCTTATATTTTTTATTTTATATATGCAATATGGGTGTCAATGGGATAATTTTTTATTTTGAAGATTATTTTTTGAAAGATATATTATCATAATAGTTTTGGTGGAAATAGCACAGTCCCATCATCAGAATACATTTGAAGATTATTTTTTATTTTATATATGCAATATGGGAGTCAAATTGAAGACCGAAAAAAGACGATTAATTTGATATATTATACATAAAAAATGGATCAAAAATAAAAAAGGTATTAAGTTATAAAAAAGAAAAAAATTAAATATAATAAGTTTAAGATTAAAAAAGAAAAAATAAAGGTGTGGAATTGGTCAAACCAACGCCTACTAAAAATAATAACAAAAAAGGAAATTAGTATAGGCGTCGATGGGGATAACGATATCTTAAAGGTGTTGATTTATCGTGCCTACCCTTGATTTTTTAAAAGGGGTCGACAAATACCCCAAAAGTGTAACTTCTATGGGGTTTGCTATTATTTGTTAAATTAGTCCGGGGATTAAGGTCACATCTCCAAATTGTTTTATTACCAACATATTTTGAGCACAAAGAAGCGGTATTTTAACACAAGTACGATACGACACGGCTTTGAGAATACTTCATATTTTGAAATTTTAAGGATATGAGTATGGTGTGTATACGTATATTTTTTTAAATAAACGAAAGGAAAATGTCCACGATCACAAGCCGTCGTAGCAAAGGAAAAATAATGTTACACTTGGAAAAAGAAACAACAAAAATAACTTAAAAATATAATTTAAACGAAGGGCGTATATTTCTAGAAGATTTTCGAATGACATAGTTAGTTATTTTTTTTTAGCACGTGCTCGATTATCTTCTTGATGGTCTAATGTAGCCTGTGGAATATCGGCCCATGATCTACGAGTCACAATTGTCATAGACTTAACTTCTCGAAGAATCACATGAGGGGAAGACAAGGGAGTGGTGGAGGGGTCATCTATCTTTGTCTTTAAAGCTTCCAATTTTTCTTGTTCCTCTTCTTTTCGCCATATCATCGACCATCTCTTTCATTTTGGGCCGCCATTGCTTGAAAACTCTCTCAAGGCTCATTAGAATCATAATCATTTAGAGGCGAGGCTTGTGGAAACTTCTATCATTGCTCATTCGAGATCCTCCTTGCCCTTTTCATCCAAAGTGGCGTAAATAATCGAATCATGTGATATAATAGCGATTTGCATATGTAGGATGTTTATAAGCAACCAATAAACGAATAAGATTAACGTTTTTTATCACCAATTGATCCGTGACACCTATGTGGATTGTGTCCCCCATACAAAAATTTTGGATGTTGTTGAATACAATTGAATTCGATTTTGGAGAAATCTTGATTATTGTTAATATTTGTGGGATCGATTGTACGTGCATAATTCCTCGTGGTAGTCGATGAATATTTTTGAAGGACTGTAGAAACCGTAGTTCTTTGTAGGGATACGATTACGATTTAACCTAAATTTTGACGTAGGGTTAGGAAGAACCCTAGTAGAAACCCTAGAAGAAAATATGAACGTCCATATCGGATCTATTAAAGAACCCTAGTTCAGATGCAATCATGTCATCCTTGGATCATGCATAATATCTGAATCTTGAGGAGAGGAAAATTTTCGTTCATAGTCGGTGCCAAACACGAAGGAGAAATTGAAAAACTATGTCGTGAAAACAAGACAACAGAGGAATCAATATTTTTATGCGCGGAAGGTTGATTAATTTCAGAAACAAATATGAATCTAAATCCATGATTGAACGAATTAAAATTAAGATAAAGAAGATGTTGATCGGTAGATAACATCTTCAGAGAAAAATCGCCAAAGAAAAATCACCATAGAAATCGCAGTCCCCTGTGCGGTTGTTCTTCCGGTGTGTATTATTTAAAAACTCAAACTTTTAAGCATAAAAACTAAAATTTAATACATACTCAAATTTGAAATGTGATAACTCGCATAAACACACTTAAACATATCGAAAATATCAAAGAATAGAATAAATATTATCTCTTTCCATATGTGGATTCATAAGAATTCATATGGATGTGATGATTTCTTTTAAATTGAAAATCTAGGCCGGACCTTTTTTTGAATTGGATAGTGTAGATACGTATCCATGGAGTATCAAATAAAATATCATATCCGATGCATTTAGCACGTCATCCTCCCATAAGTGTCTCAGTATTTCCTAAATTCTAACAAGACCCTTAATTATAGGAGGAAGAGAATCAAATCTATACTCAATTATATCTCTACAATTTTGGCATAAGAAAGCAAGATGATCAACCACATTGTTCCCTTCTCTTATGCATGAGAAATAAGAAAAGAAACATTCTGTAAACTATTTTGTATATTCACAATACTATGTCTTAAGGCCAAATACCCAAATAATCCACCATTTATAGTAGAGCATAGGATGTTCAAATGAATCAAATTCTATCCACAGTCTAGGAAGCACAAACATTCTCTCGAGGATGCCGTACCCATACCGAATACGTATCCGATACTTCATGGATATATCTACACATCGAAATAGACAAAATTTATTCTAATGTTCATTTTTTAGCCTTTTTTTTGTGTGTCTATGTGAGTTATCACATTTTAGATTCGAATACTTATGAAATTTTAGTTTTTTTATGCTTGAAACATTATTTTTTTAATTGTACTTAGTACGTCTGTATTTTCAATAATATAAAAATATATAATTTTATACGTATATAAATATCGCATCGTGTCCTTAAATTTTCAAAATATGTCGTATTCATGTACCCAGATCGCATCGTGATCTGTGTCCCCTATCCGTGTCGTCTTTGCATAGTCCACAGTTGACCAATGTTCCATGATGCTAAGAGGAGAAGAGCTTGGTTCAAAGCTTTGAACTCAACAATAAAAGGATTGTCACAGTTTTGAACGGGAGCTGAAAAAGCCCAAAGAGTATCCCCATGGTGATCTATGAGAATACCCCAATTCCAGTAGAAAAAGTGTGTCCATTGAAAGCACTATCATTGTTGAGATGTAATAGCCTTGGTGAGGTTTTTTACGGCTATATACTCATGCATACAAAATGATAAACCAATGTTGTGGATTTTGTGAGCGCAAGTGCACTATCATATACAAATAATAAAGAGTGAATAGATTATCGTTCCCACAAAGATTAATGTACTAAGTACCAATTACTAGTTAATTCTTAACTTTATTTGAACAAACTACAAAAGAAAAATTAATGCAAGCAAACAAGAATTTCCAAAGAGTGAATATATTAGAAAAACCCAGGGTTGAGATTTTTACCATCAATTAATGCAGTTAACTTCTTATCCAATCCAATTCAATGATTATTTGAAAGCTGTGAATTCCTATAATTATTCTAACGCCTCTTCCAAGACCATTAGAAAATACTACCAACAATTAATTCATGATATTCCTATATAAATCAATCCATTAGTAGTTCATAAAGTTGAATGGAATCCAAAAAACTAACAAGGCTTCATAACTCCTATAAATATATTCCTATCCCACAAGAGTTTTATGGTTTCCTCCATAAGACCTACACTCAAATTTCCTCTTTCAATTCGATAAAAGCAATCAAAACCATTCAATTATTGGTCATATAATTGAAAGCATGAAACACAATGGAGAAGACTAAGTTAGATAGAACAAACATTAACTGAATAGGAATAAGAATTCAAACCATCAAAACATGGGTTACATCACAATTCACAACCCTAGCTAGAATAGTAAATGTAGCCTGACATCTTAGTCATCAATTCAATTGACAAAATTTGGTGCATGAATTCAGAAAGTTCAAACCAAACGAAACTGAAAGTAATAATCTCGTCCACTCCTTTGTGTTTTCTTGCCTCTCTTGCATCTTAGGTTTTTCAAAAGTGATTTTTTGATGTCTGAGTGGGTTTTTATATTTCCCCCAAAATTCCATGCGAAAAATTATGCTTGCTTGAAAATACGACCACGTGTACCATATTATATCTTAAGTGTACAACAGTACACACACATTTTACAAAATCCCGTAGATTTTTTGTTCAGGGTGTACCGCCGATACGCAAGACCTGTACCGCGGTACACATTTTAGAGGTTTTAATCTTCTTTGTTCCATGCTGGTATCGTCTTTCACCATCCTACAGCAACGGTACATCCTGCGATTTTACTCTTTTTGGCCTTTTTAGCTTCTTTAGTTTCAATTTCCTACAAAAACTAATAATTCCATCACAATTCACGAAAACTAGAGCAAATTCGACCAAATAATTAAGAATAAACAACGGATATATGTATTAAATATCTCTCATCAACCATGTTTTAGTTCTATGTGATTGACAATTTGCTCCAAAATCACTTGAATTTGCTGCCTAGGCTTCTAATAGTGCTGGCATGTATAGAAATTTGGGGATTTATGAAATTTTGGAGGGAAAATGTCCTATGTGGTATATTTGGGACAAAAAAAATAATTGAATAATAAATTTAATTGCCATGTAGGAAAATTATAGGAGGGAAAACATACAAGATTTTCCCTCCAAACTTCATCTTCCTCCCCTCATTTTCTCTAACTAGAATTCTTCCCCCATTCATCCAGCTTGACAGACAGAAAACAAGGAGCCAAAAGATGGGCAGAGACGGGCAGACGATGAAGAAGAAGAAGAAGAGAAAGATGTCATCCTCCTCATGGACTAACGATTTATTCGCAAAATATTATTTTGTCATTGTGGCAAAGAGATCGAGTTGTGCACTTCATGGACGAATGATAATCCAGGAAGAAGATTCCATGGTTGTGCGGATTGGAAGGTAATTTTTTTGTTAAATACGTTTTGTTGTACCTTCAATTTTGTGGGACATTTTTCAAGCTCTTTTCCCTTTCCTGGTTGTGGTTTCGTGGCAAACAGGGAATGACGTGGTTTCTTCTCCTGGTAAGACCCCCAATGTGCACAAAGGCTATGGGTTTTATTCAAACTTTAAGGAGAAAACTCAATAGACTTGAAAAAGAAAATCGAAATTAGCTACATCCAATGGGAGCTCCTTAAATCAAACAAAAACTTGCTACCTCTGCTAAGAAGTTCTCAAATAAATTCTATTGGTGTCATGGTGTTTGTTGTTGGCTTTGTGGTTTGCTTAGATGGTGTAATTGTATCGATTAATTTTGTATTTTTCCCTTTTTCAATCGGATGTATGTTAAGATTGTACCTATGAATGAAATATTAAGATGATTTTGATTACAGTTTAATTTTTAGGGAGAATTTTGGATAAGCACTTTTTTCAGATTGAAAATAAGTGCTTAATGTTTGCATAAATTTTAATATTGATTTTACCTATCAATGACAGATGTAATGAAATAGTCTGTCAATTATTTTTTAATGAATTTATTGCAACTAAAAACAAGTGCTTTTGGATAAACACTTTTCTTGCAAATTGACAAGTGCTCTGCTACCTCAAGCTTTATAGTTAAATTTGATGGAAGTGGAACTGAACAAAATTGAGAGAATGTCTTTAACAAAAGGTCGCATTTTATTTCATCACATAGCACTATCAAAGCTCTCAAAAGATGTCAAAAGTTCACATAGCACCATCACATAGAACTAACAAAGACCAAATGTTCTAAAATATAATGCTAATACCTAACAACCGCCAATACATAACAACTCTCAATGTTTTCAAAAGATATCAAAGTCTAACATATATCAAGATAAAATGTTCCAAAAGATCAAATGTAAGTAGCTAATTACCAGTCTTATTTACCTTTCCTTTTCCTTTCGATGAGTAATGGCAGAGGTCACTCTTGTATGCTAACATATTTATTCCATCCATCTTTGATATTGTTTTGCACAGTGTAAAGGCTTGGAGATGCAACTTTCAATGTTGGGCCTCGCACTGTCCCCCAACAAATGGTGCAACACCGATATTGACCCTATGGAAAGGTCTCGCATTGTTGAACTTGTTCAAACATGGTAGGTCCAAACATAGGAGGGTCACACTTCTTGGTAGATTTTCCGGAAAATTGCTCTTCACAAATGAACTTTGTGTGGAAGGATTTTCCACACATACCTCAACTTCTCGAGCTTGCAACTTTCTTCCCCGCATGTTAAAGAAAATGTAAGAAATATGTAACAAAATGTAATAAAATACTACCTTAGCTTCTCGAGTTTGTCCTTTGATTGGTATGAGTTTTGCATGTAATTTGGGCTTAATTGTGGTTAGAATAAGTTGATATGCATACATTACTTGAGTAAAATGGGCTATATTCTTGTAAACTGGAAAAGGTATTATGCTTTGCTCGTTTTGTAGGAATTAATCGATATTTGGAGCATTTTGGTGACAAATCGAGCATCATGTAAAGGACCGCCAATAATCGAGCTAATGTATGATGTTTGGAGTTGAATCGAGAAGAAATCGATTTAATTGAGCAAAAATAGAAAGAAACGAAGTAGAATCGGCCTAGCAGAGACGCACGGGCGGGCGTGCGCCATAGACAACCCGTGCGTGATTTCCAAGTGCGCATAATGCCTACGACTGACGACAGCCGGGTCGTGCGTCAACTCGCCGAAGGACCATCTTATACCGACGCACGAGCCGGTCATGCGTGAAGCGCCGACGCCCATGCGCCTGCGTGCGAAAGCTGTGGGTTTGACGATTTTAAATCGAGGTTTTGGCCCAATAGGCATATAAATAGAGACGAGGCGGCCACAAACAAAGACAGATCGATATTTGCCTTACAAAGCGAGAGAAAAGAGCAACCTTCTAGGAGGATTCGAGAGATTGATCGAGGTTGCAACCACACGCTTGAGGATTGAAGATAGATCGAGATATCATCGACATCCCTTAGTTTTCTCATTCCATAAGATCTTTTACTTTCGATTAGTTAGACATAAACTTGAATAATTTGTCTATGAATTGTTTATTTCCATATGCCTGGCCAAACACCTTGTGATTCCGGGTTTGGGATTAGATTAATGGATACTTTTGTTTGATGTTTAATTGCAATTGAAGTTATTATTTTCAAACTCTATTCGAGTACTTTGTTTTATTTTTGTTTTATCAAAAGGCCTTTGGTTTAACTTGTTTTGATGTATTGATTCATAATTCGAGAGATGAGTTTCAATACTAGATCTTTGAGTACTTGACATGAATATTTGCAAGATTGAGAAGTCTCTGTGAATATTTGTGAGGATTTATAATCTTTTGTGCTTTTGGGAGTTGGATATCTTATGTTGAGTAGAGATGCTTTAAAGCATAGATAATCCAATCAACGTCTTTACATACATCTCGAGAGAGAGAGGGTAAAATACTTTCGTGATTGTCTTATAGGGAAGAATAATAATAACTTTGGTTGTGATTAATCGATAACAAAAGAGGATATTAATCAAACTATAACCCTGGAATCCATTCATCTCCTTGATCTTTCAATCAACTCTTATTCTGCGTCTTTTTATGATAAATTCATGTCTTGTTTTTACAAAACCAATCACCCAATTTTGATCGCTGCAGATAAAAATAAGACTATTATAATCTCGATTTTAGTACAATAATTTATTAGTCTCGTGGATTCGACCTTGCTAACTCTATTCTATAAACTACACCGTACACTTGCGGTGAAGCTAAAAATAAGGCGAACACCCTTTTCTTCACCTGTTTGTTAGGAAAAAATATAAGAAAATGTAAGAAAATGTAAGAAAATGTAAAAAAATAATTCAAAAGTGTAAGAAAATACTACCTCAACTCCTTTGCTCCCCGCATTTTAGGAGCACTTCTATTAGGAGTACATCATCTTTTATTGTGTCCTTCAATACCACAATTACTACACTTCAAAGTCTTTTGTTGTCTCCTAAGATGGCCTCGCACTTTTTGGATCAATTGGCTTCCTCCGGCTTTCTTTTTCTTTTTATCGTGCAACTCATCCGGTTCTCTTCTTCTCGGCTTTTGATGGCCTACAAAGAAGACTCACAACCACAAGTGGTAATGGATGAATGAATTCCAAATCTTCCACTCATTTCGCCATTGATTGCCATAATGGCGGTGCATACACACTGACGATATGTTTCAACTCTGTACACTTGTGTGTATAATCATAATAATCCAACTCTTGATTATTGATAGCACACAAAGCATGCATGCAAGAGATCCCACTCAAGTCCCACTTTCTACACCCACAAGTGTGCTTGATCCAATCAACTTTGAATTGAGCCATCATATGAATTGATTTGGTAATAGTAGTCATCGATTCGGTTGGATAACAATCACCAACCTTATCACCATTTCCTTGTATGATTTTTCAATCTTTGGGCACAAGTTAAAAGGTCTCCATTTTTTAGCTATGTCCCTATTTTTTCGCAACGGACATTAGATACTCAATGATCCACTCACACATGATAACTATTCCCTTATCCCTAACATTAAAGGACTCACGACCATTGTTGAGTAGCATGTCACACTTACTAAATTCACTAAAATGTGACCTACTCCAATGTTGAGGTGGTTTATCGACAAGCCACTTATATGCGGCCTCGGAAAGTTGCTTCATTTCATCCATCCTTCTCGGAAATTCATTAACAATTGTTACCCTAGCTGCATTCCATAAGGCGAGTCTGAATGTCTTGACCCCTAAAACCAGACTTTTCATATTCCCATGAATGTGTCTAACACAAAACCTATGGTCCGAATAAGGAAAACCTCATCAAATGCCCGAATTAATTCTTTCTATTTATGAGACATAAAAATGTACTCAAAATCTCTCTCAATGTTCAGTCAATCTTTAGAGTCTTAAAAATCAATCCCATGTGTCCCTATTTTCCTTACTAACCACATCAAAAACTACAGGGAAAATGTTGTTATTTGGACCAACAACAACATCTGTCAACAACACCACCCCCATGTGGACCTTTTAGGTGACAACCATCTACACTAATAAAAGGCCTACAACCGAGAAAAAAACCAACTTTCAATGCATGTAGAAATATATAATGTCTATCAAACCTATTCTCACCGGTGGGGGGATTCGGTTCCTATGATCACAAAGATCTACCAGGATTAGTTTTTTTATTTCATCAAGAAAAAGACCAAAATAATGAGTCTCGCTCTTGATGTACCTCAATGCTCTTAGTAGCTAATTGCTTGGCTCTGTAAGCCGAAAATTGGTGATATGGCATCTTATGTGCTCCATTACTCCAACTCTAAAACCTTTTACATTCATATTTGGATCATATTTGAATTTCTATGCATATTTCCCAGATAACCATGTGCTCTTGAGATTCTTAATATGAAAATTGACCCACATGTGTGATTTGGTTCATATCTATTAACTGCGGTATGTTTCTTCATTTAACAAGCTTCACAAAGCATGAACCTTCCACACTCCTTATCCGCACACTTAGCATATAACCTTTCCTTATCATTTTTGTTATATTTATGCTTCTCTTAGACTTAATAGCAAATGAATGAATAGTTTCTCTAAACTCTTTCTTGTTTGAAAATAACATTCCCAGTTTAAATGTAGGATTATAAAAGTTCTTTGGGTTGAAAGTTTCAAACCTCTCCCCATCCTCATCTTCATCTCGACCCCTTAAAGACTATTTAAATCTTCATCACTTTTCAATACATCCTCTTCTTCGCTATCACTCCCAACATAATGACCTTGTTTTTTAACCTCTTCAACATCTCCTTTTCTTAGTCATTCCACATCTAAATCTACACTTTCATTAAACAATTTGATATCATTAGTATCACTCACTTCTTCCTCATTGTAGTCACTATCATCAAAGTCCTCATCTTCCTCTACCCCCTCACCCTCCGCCCTCTCATTGTCATCACTCTCCGCCCCCTTATTGTCATCATTAAATAACTTCTCAATGTTTATTTTATCACCCACAAAGTGGTGTAGCTTAGATGATTCAGTGACTACAAAAAAGTGACTTACTTCCTCAATGTAAATATCTACTTTCCTAGTAGTTTTCAATTTTTCTTCACACAAAGCATGCAACTGTGAGTTATCTTTAATCAAAATAAAACCGGACCTACTATTGGTATAATATCTCATTGGTTCCTTTAACCCTTCTCGTTCACCTACTTTTCCAATTGCTTCTAACATGCACATATCAATCTCCAAATAATCAAACTTATAGGAGTCACCACCCACATAATCCGACAAAGAGGAGAAATGATCTTAACCCCAAAGTGAATACAGAGTGTAAGTAATCTACAGATTAGAATCTGTACAAATAAACAAAAACAAAAAAAAAGATAATGAATAAATAAATCAACATAATGAATGCTAAACAACATAAAGACAACAATGGGCCCTATAATAGTCAAAAACATACTGACAAAAGAAGGAATCTTTCCTTAGGAAACACATTCACAATGGACCACATAAAGGGTCCCCCCCCCCTACTTCAACAACTATAAAGAAATCCATTAAAGTCATTTCTTGTTAAAAACAACATCAAAACGTACCATATGCGGTGGGGGTCCATCGAATTCCTCAAAGCATCTCGTAACTTCATGGTTGACAGAGAATTTTTGATTTCTTGTTCAGTTGTTTTTTGACAACTAGGGTTTTGGGGATGTTTGGGAATTTTGGGGATTATGTTTTTGTGTTTCCGTAAGTAGAGAGTGTTAGAGTAAGTAATTTGTGTTATTTTTCCCTCCAAAATCATCCTATGTGACATTATATTTTTGTTTTTTGTTTTTTTCTATGATAAATTTTCCACATGGCTTAAAAATCCCCAATTTATTGTACACCTAATAAAATTACGTCACTATTAGAAGCCTCACAAAATTCGGCGATTTTTGTGTTTTTCGCTCAAAATCGGATGCAATGTGCTAAAATTCAAAAGTTGATGGATTAAAACTATATTTTGACAAGTTATTGGACTAAAAGTCTAATAGGGTAAAGTTAACGGACTAAATTTACAATTTTCCCTTTGTTAAAAAGTGGTGTGATAAGGGAGTGTCCGAAAACATTAAAAAAAAGGTTTTGTTTTTTAGTTTTCACGAGTTTTTTTTTTTAATTTTTCAAATGTCAACTTCGGCTAAAGCAAAGGGAGATATGCTTTTGGAAAAAAAAAAAAAAGGAGATGTGTTTTACATATTTGACTTTGTTATTTGGTTTCATTTTGTAATATGTAAAAATACTTTCACAACTTATTTAGTATTCACTAAACATTATTTATCAATTTAGTCATCTTAAGATGCTATTCACAAGCAACTTTTGTCAACTATTTTCACTTTTACTATAGTAAATCACTTCTTTAAAAAGTAGAAGTTTTCGCCAACATTCCCTAAATCTATTACTTTTGTCACTTGATACCGGGTTCTAGCCAACATTTATTTTACAAAAATAAAATAAAAGTGAAGAGGTTGTGATTTGAATGTCCTTTCGTTCCATCCACTTTCATTTTCCGAGTGAATAGTGATGAAATCAAGTTAAAGTGAAAGTTGGGGCTAAATTGCAAAATATGCCTTGTAACTATTGGATGGTGGCAAAAAAATGACATTAATTTATTCAACTTGCAATTCAAGATAATAATTTTAAAAAATGGCAGATTGATGACTAAATTAGCGGCGATTTCAATTTTTCCTGGAATCCATTTTCAATTTGGGAGTTTAATTTATCTTGGTCCTAATTGTTATTTGGATATATGACATGACAAATTCAACATGACTTAGATAAATAAAAAATAGAAGCAGAAGTAATACTACTGATCCTCTCATCAAAATCAAGCCCAACGTGAACTGGAGGAAAAACAGAAAATTGTGTGATAGAAATTATGTTAAGCACTTTGGAACCTTATTTGGAGAAGTTTTCATTCTTGCCTTGAACTTTTTGATTTTTGAGTATTCTCCAATTTATTTGGGGCTCGATTTTCTTGACGGGGATGTGTAGTTTTATTTTTGCTTCTTTTTTATCCAAGTTATGGTGAATTTGTCATGTCATATGTTCGATCGGAATTAAGACCGAAATAAATGAAATCCTCAAATTGAAAACCGATTTCGGGAAAAATTGAAATCGCAGGCCAATTTAGTCCCTCAATCTTCCACTTTTTTAAAATTATTGTCTTAAATTGCAAGTTGCATAAGTTAGTGTCCTTTAACACCACTCAATAGTTTACAGGGCATATTTTGCAATTTAGCCTAGAAGTTGGATGTGTAGAGAAAAATAATGATTGTATTGATGTGATGGAGAATCTTTTAGAAATGTTGATTTTATGTGGAAATAATAATGTAAAATACAATGCAAGAAAATTGAATAAAAATTGTGTATCCAAAATAATATAATCAGAAAGCAGAATACTTGCACCAGCTGATCAGCATAATTTTACCTTTTAACGATTACAATGCTACAACAATTTCAAATTAATAGCCATAGCTAAATTCCTTGATAAATCGCATGATTACATCACTGTAAAGAGTAAACATACAAGTGCATTTACACCTACATAACAACAAGCAACTCACTTTCACCAAGAGATTAATCTCAAATCTCCATCTCATCCGATTGCATAATACATCGCATTGAGTCCAAATCCCACAAATGAGAATGGTAAGAGAGTCGGCATCAGTAACCCGTATGAGGCGGAAACACACCTTTTGGCAAATCCGATTGTGCCGTTTCTGGAACAGAGTAGGAAGCATCACACTAACCCACTTCACTGGGCAGAATTTTGAAAAGAAATGCTCATAAGAAGCTTGTCCCAAGAATGAGATCGTTCAAGTTGGACATAATCTGCGTTCGTGTTGTTCCAATCTGTTGAGCAATGTCAAGCTGCTCTTCTAGTGGGAGCATCTCGAAACTACAAAATTTGTGGGGACCAGAAGATATATGTTATGCAGTACAAAGATCAGCGTCTATATCAACTAGTAATTAAAGCGAGAGCGAGAGCGAGAGCGAGTGAAATACATGCCGATGCAGACATACCTACTAAAAAATAGAGAAGAAAGAAAGAAAGAAAACAAGAACGTCGGTACAGATAAATGAGCCAACTTTTGTCATTTCAACAATCATCATTCTTTGCCCCTCATGGGGTGGTCTAATGGTGTAAGATGGTGGGTTCTTGAGGCCAAAGGTCTCAAGTTCGCCCAGTGCGATTTACTTGGCTGGCATGATTTGCAGCTATTGCGTTAAGCCGAGAGTTTACCCAATGCGCACCCGAAGGGTAGTGACTGTGGGTTCCCGGTTTAAAAAAGACGTCTTTCTTCCATACTAATTAGCATTTAACACAAAAATTGTAGAAAGTTGTTATGGAAGACTATAAAGAGCTAGGACTAAAATCCATACACCTGAATGCGAATATCATTCTTGAAACCAATATAATCTGGCATCATATGACGAGCCTTAAGTGCACCTTTAACATCAGGGACTTATGGACTGCTTTATACACATTTTTATGATGGGAAACTGGACATACGGTAGGAATTCAGAGCAGATTAACATTTTTTATTTTCACATATTGATACTTATCCTCAGTTGATACACAGACTTTTCAATGGTGCTCTTTCTAAACGGAAGCAGCTTGCTGCTGTTTTATGACTGATCAATAATAAACTAGTGCCCTTAAGATTCTGCCCAACCAAACAATAGGAATAGCTGAATAAGTGATCGCATGCGAATCAAGATTATCATCACTAGGCATACAATGATGATGAAACAAGATCCACAGAGGTTCACATTATCACAATATTATCAAATGAATGTTCAGTAAAGACAAATGCAAGTGTGAGAGATTACCTGAACGAAATAATTCAAGAGAGATACAAATGACACTTGAAGAGAGTTGAATATTAAACCTAATATAAATAAATATATATATACATATAACGTGATAGTTAAAAAATATTATTTGAGATTAATTCTTTTGTTGAAAGAAAACCACAACAATAATAATTATAAGAATAATCATAATAGTAGGAAAGTGGGATGAAGCTATACTTGAGAAGTCAAGACTGTGCCCTTATGTGTGTGTGTGTGTATATCTATATCTATACTACTTATAAAAGTGTGAATCACTTAAAAGGTTTCTTGATTATAACCCTAATGAGTATATGTGTTTAATAGTATGAGAAGAGGGTATAATTGAACTTGTCTTCTATACATAATTTAAATATAATTTCAAGTGTCCAGTCATATACCAAATTCTTTTTTCAAATACTAGAAGTCTATTTTTTTGTCATAACTTTTTGTGTAATAAGAATATTTAAATAAAATAAAATTCATATTAAAATACATTTCAATAGCTTTCCAAACATACCTCATAAGCATATATATGAAATTTATATGATAAAATTATAACCATTCAAAGATGAATAAAATACACAATTGTATATTAATTTATAATAGTTTATGAACAAATGATGTATCTCCATTATATTTTTAGAGAAAACAATAAAATGAATTTACATTAGAAAAAAAAGTTAACTCCAAGTGCTTTGATTGTAGAAAAATTGTATTTGGTCTTAAGACAAGCGAACTAAAAATCGAACATAAGACAATTTGGTATCTAAATTTTGAATTAATCCTTTAACCTTTTACATCTTAAATTAGATCCAGGAATCAGTTTTATTATTTTTCTAATATAATCTACTAATCAAATAAATAATAAATATGATAATATAAATTCTTATTAATAACAAACAAATTAAAAAAGTATATAAATGCTTATATCATATGAGAAAAATAAAATTTAAAATAAAATATATGATAGCTATATTTTTTATTTAATGAACATAAAAAAAAAAAAAATTAATTTTTAATGTGAAAGTTTAAGAAGAAATAGCGATGATTAATTTATCGTTAGAGTATTTTCCTAGCATATTTTGTACTAACTAGAAAAAAATCTCACTTTTAAATAAGACTGAGAGTTAATTATGTTATTCACGTGATATATATATATATATATATTATATATATATATAAGAAAATATTTGGATGTTTAAATCATACATGGTTCATAAACTTATAATTGTCAAATTTTTATATTCATATGTATTTGTTAGAAATAAATAATAATTTATATCTTCTCTTCATAGTTATAATTCATTAATATTAAAGATGACTACTCTTAGTGCTATTGTATATATTTCAAACATATAATTGATTAAACCTTTTTCCTTATATACTTGAACTTATTTTGATTTTTCACTTAAGTGCTAAAAAGTTAAAAAGGAAAGGTATAATTTAACTTTAGTTAATTATTATTTATAATATCACTTGAATATAAATTCGAGTGGCATTCTATATCCAAAATTCGTTTGAAGAATCGCGAGTCTTTGTTCGAAAAATTTATGTATAGATTTTGATGATAGTGTAAAACTTAGATTAGGAAGTTAACACCCCATTTTTTATGTAATTCAACTTGTAATAGATAGGGTTGTATAAGTTGAGTTGGAGTTAGCTAAGTTGAAGATTGCAAGACTCATTTGAATTTATATAAGAAATTCATAATATTATAATCTTTAAAATTTAAGCAACATGAATAATCAGTATTAATGTAATATATTTTTGAGTAAAAAAATTATTATTAGACTTGAGGGGAAAAAATGAGTGAATTTACGGAAAAATAGATAGTACTAAAAATTTAATTATAAAAGCTTTGATTCTAAATTGAAAGTAGGTTTGGTGATAAGCAATCTAATTATATGTTATCAACATATAGAGAATTCTCGCCTTAGATGAATTTAGTCGTCTAAAAGTAAGTATTATGCATTGTGAACCTATAGTTTTATTTTTCATATTTATTTTCATTATTGAGATAAATCTATACTAAAAAATTGAGAGAAGAAACAAGATGATTTTAAAATAAAAATAAAAAATACAAATAAAATAGTTAATTTTAAGTGCTCTTATGCTAACTCCAAAAATGATTAGTTTTAATAATAGTATAATATAATAACCAAAGTATTGGTCATTAATATTAATAAACAAAAATCCTATGAAGATAGATATGTCTATAACCTTTCACATTCAATTTTATTTAACTAAAATAAAATATTTTCAAAAGATAGAGTTTTAAACATATTTTAATTCATATTAGTTTAAGTATGCAACCATATATATTTACTTACAATACCACCTATTATTTAAGTAAAATTATTAAGTTATATTATATTTCACTAAACTCATAATTGATACAAAATGATTTCACAGAATAACTTTTTTTAGTTGTATTTCTTTTAAGTTATTTTAATGTCCATTGTATTTAGTTTAATTATAATACCTTTTAAGATATAGTTCATGCAATATATAAGTTCAATTTTAATCTTGTAGGTTTTATGTTAAGATCAAAAATACATGAACAACATTCACAATAAATTTAAAATAATTTATTCAATATTAACTGCAATTAATTAAGTTTATGTTTTTAAGTAAAAATTACTTAAAATTATTTGGATTACGTGCAACGACGTTCACCTTACTAGTATATATAAAATCATGTATCACTCCAAATAGATATATATATATAACCATTTATATATATTATTGTAACCTGCACATACATATATATAACTCATATACTCATAAACAAATCAGAAGAATGACAACAAGCTTTCTGATAAGAGTGAAGAAAGTACGTACTGGGAAAGCAGCTCACAGTCAACAATGCTGTCAGGACCAGGCCGGTGAGCCTTTCCATTTGAATGGAAGTGTCTAAAGGATCTGGGATTTAGTCCAGCGACATGGGCAACAGCATCTACAAGCTTTTTCTGCAGCGACTGAAGCCGGCGAAAAGTAAGTTCATCAAGAGGTGCAATACAGCCAATGCTACCATCAAGGGTGCCGAAAAGTAAACCAAAGCGATTTGTCTTATCAGAGCCAGGATTTGTTCGATCAGCAGATGTGGGAAGCAGTTGCAACCGCAAAAACTTGGTGATATGGGCGCCGACATGAAACTCAGCTCTCGATAGAAGTTTCTGTCCTTTCCAGCTTTCTGACATCTTTGGAGCATAGTAGAATATCTACATGTTGCACGCAAAGTGTCCAATTACTCTAAAAGATATTTATTGCAAAAAAAGATCTTACATGGTATAACCAAACGTACATATAACGTGTAGTCCAGAGTATGGTATATATATCCAGAAAGGAACGCACAAAAGCAAAGATATGTAAATATAAAAACTATCGAAAGTAGTTTCTTAACCTCAACATTAAAAATAAAGTAAAAAATGCAACACTTCTTACGGATTTTAAGTCATTTTGCTATAACCTGAAAATTCAAATAAACATCTTAATTCAAATCTTATTAGGAAGGATGACTACACACCAAATTTTCCAGTCACACCACATTAACAAATCGTTGCAACTTGCAACTTCAACAAAAGTTTCATAACAGACGAGGAAATGTACTAACCTGAACATTCTTCTGGTCATCTGAAACAATGAGGCTGAGTGTGCTTCCATCAATTAAAAATTCCGTTGCTAAACAATCAAGTGAACCAAAATCCTTCGCCAATAAATTAAGCTGAGAGCCCTGCTCCTTCCAACTAAGAAAGTATATGCTTTTGTGAATATCACCAAGAAGAATAAAATTTTTAACCTGCAGGATTATCATCATCAATAGCAAGTCCAGCCAAACAGCTCGCAAGTTAAGAATAAACTAGTGCACTGCTTCTCTTATGGAAGACTTAGAATTTGAAATTTTGAAAATCAAATTGAAATAAACTATGGAAAACAGCATTTTTGAATTGATAGATGCTAAGCAAACAAATCATCAATACAACTTAATCAACCCATAAACTTTATTAACTGACTCTGACTAAAGATGAAAATTTGAGAACCATTAGAGTTAAACATGTCAGAACAATAATAACAAAGTGGAAACCTAAACCAGCAACCGGATTCAATAATTTGTTTGTTTTTTCTGCAGCAAACATATTTATAATTCAGACAGGCCGGGCAGAGTCAATTAATGATGTTACATAGGCAATATTTAGCTTCCTCATAAGTCCCAACAGAAATTAGAGGAAGTAGGCCAACTCAGATTTAGGTAAAAACTAAAGACCTTGAAACAATTTCAGATTTTTCCAGGCCATTGACTCAAGTATGATAATGGGAGGTGGTTCAACATAGAAGAAACACTATCTACGTTAGCCATGCATCTACCTATCTACAACTATTTAAAATACACATGTTATAATGAATTGAACCACTAAGAATTTTGCTAATGTTTAAGTAATTAATGATCAAATTAAGCAAAATAAAGGCTGCATAAGAACTTGCTTAAACAAAATATATTTTGTTTTGCAAACGTGTCCATCTTTCCATACAATTGAACTTCAATAAGACAATGAGCCAATTGAACTGTAGTTCAGATAACAAAGTATCGAATCATATCTTATAACTATACTTTAAATACACAGGTTATAACGAATTGAACCACTAAGAATTTTGCTGATGTTTAAGTAATTAAAGATCAAAGTAAGCAAAATAAAGGCTGCATAAGAACTTGCTTAAACAAAATATATTTTGTTTTGCACACGTATCCATCTTTCCATACAACTGACCTTCAATAAGACAAAGAGCCAATTGAATTGTAGTTCAGATAACAAAGTATCAAAATATATTTTATACAGCTATATTTGTTCTTTGTAACTTGTAAGTAGTGGCACACCGATATGAATTACATGGTTCACACAATGTTGAGCATGTAAATATTGGGGTGCTTACAATGTTTAAGCTCACAACATAGAGTGGCGGGACATCATAGAAGGCAACACCATTCAACTCGGAACCCGTCCACTTGTGCAGAATAATCTTAGGACCTGAAGCTAATAACAAATGACCTTGAAGTGATGCAAGAGCTGATATAGCCCCTTTCAACTCCTTGGAATAGACTTCTGAAACCTGAAAAGCCTAGGATAAAATTAAGTGTTCAAGCATTTAAAGGATAAAAGGATTTAAAGCGTAAGATGAAACACAATATGAGGCAATCTGATCAGTTGAAGCTTTTGAAGAAGTCTTGTAAAAGTGCTTAAGGTTGAAAGAGGCTCAAATGAAACAAGCAGCTACCTGGGCTTGAACATTGTCAGAATTCTTTTCAACAGAATACAAGAGTACACGCCCTCTTGCTGCAACATCCTCCCTTGCACATAAGCAGTTCCAATTGCCAAAAGTGTCTCATTTCGTTGTGTTGTGGTGTTCTGCAAGTATATACAACACAACAGCAGTAGAATAATTATTCCAACGACAAGAACTAAGCCTTTTTCCACTCACGTGGGGTCTGCAGGATAATTATTCCACAATTTAATTTTGAAATCTCTATGAGGAGATAGTGCCACAACCAAATTAGCAGATACTGCATGGGGAAAAGGGAAAATGTTTTAAGGTCAATTGAAGCAGCTAGTGAGCAAAGTTGGGCTTACAAATAATGTAACCACTCGAACAGTTAGAGCATTTTCAGAAGTTTGCATTGGAATTGTAGCCCTTGTTTGCCAGGGACCAGTCGATCTTTCTGGTTCCATAATCCGAACCTCGAATTCTTCCACAAGATAGGTCCCCTCCATACTCATATCGTGCTCAAATTGATTTCCAACTTCTTGATCAATAAGAGATGATAGGACTTGATTAAGTGGCTTGAGCACCTACATAAAAATTTAAGGAAAATAATGATTGATTAACCCATTCCTTTCTATGTCTATCTTATTGCCACTTTGCTCATATCAAGATGGAGGAAGCAGACTTGGATCACGTAATTGTTAAAGTCGTGAAAACAGACTTGATTATTTTAAGTGAAGATTCTTGTGGACCAACATAAATGAAATGAAAGGAACTGGCTACATCTAAGGGAAAGATTTTAAGATAAAGAATGCACTCACTGGAACAGAAACTATGAGCGGGTACAAGTTCTTCTCAGCAAAATAAGTAACTTGATGTGGAGTCCCCTTCAGTGCTATCTGCCAGCCCACAGAAAAAACAAAGGCACCAAAGTGCAGACAGAGAAATCATTTCACATTAGATAATCAGAATCAAATTTGCAATTTTATATCGAGAGAGAGGGCTGCTTACTTTTTGTACAGGCCAATGGTTGTCATACGATGATAAAGCTGAAAGTTGACATATTTTCAGAGCACCCTAAAGAAAACAAAAAGATAAAAGAAAAAAAATATATTTCCTGTTGATATGGAAATATAAAAGTTTAAGATAAAACTATATAATTAGCTAACCTCTGAAGTTATATATATAAACCCATGATTACAGTTTACATTGTGAAGAACAGTGAAGGCAACAATGGGTCCATCACAAACCTGAAATGGGAAAGGATACAGGAGTACGTAATTGTTTAACAAATTGATTACAATTGGAAAACTAGAATTGATAAGAATAGAGATATTAAAGTACGCCCACGCCAAAATGCTTTGGAATTATTGCAAATTTACTAAACCAAACTAACCTGAGGATGTATCCGAAGCCGCTCCCTAAACATCATGAACCAAACTGGCCTTGACCCAGAGAGGAATAAACCTTGTAAACCACCGACATTCTTGAAAATAGTTATACGTTGTGATGAGATTCCAGATGGTGTCTCCTCTCTTGCATATGTCTCCAAGGCGACTCGGACAAATCGTAAGTTTTTAAGCCTAGATGCACTTATACTGCTAAGATTAATGGAACTCTGAGAAGAAACACCTCGGCCTTGGAAGCATTTTCTGAAACTTCAAAATGTAAGCATGATAGCAAAGAATGCTACCATCAGATAATATTCCAAACAGAAAGGGGCGGCTATGTTCCCCCTCCCATCTCTGCATGGACAACTCAACAACCTTCATATTGTGAGGGATCTCTTTCCTGCCATGTCCAACATCTTCGGAATATTTGTTCATGAGTTTTACAGGATCATTGGCTGGGCCATTCGAAAATGTATCTAAGATGTGGTTCTTTCCAGATACAAATTTATCAACCGAGAAAACACTGCTAAAATTAGGCACGTCACATATCTCAAGATTTCCATTTTCATAGCATAAGACACAGTATACATCACCCTGATCCTGTGTCGTGCCATCAGCCCCGTCTATAGCCTCTCCAATTCCAGTAGAAAGCCAGGCATCAGTACTCGTCTTCCTAAGCCATGGTTCAGGTCCTTTATCATGATAGAGTGTACAAGCGGATACCACCTTATCAGAGCTTTCAAATACTGGTGGAGTGGTTACAGAAACAGAGCATGTGGATGGATCTAGGAGAACAAAACAAGCGAGCACCATGTCAAGACTAAATAAAGGTACAGTTTAGCAGATAAAATTCTTGAAAATAAGTCCAAATTACAGTCCCCTCAATGCCTACATTGAGTCTCTGAAACATATATATACCTACAGAAAATGTATATCAATAAACATAAGAGTTCCCGAGCATGAATATCTATGGAGGCACACTTAGAAATCATGTTAACCAGCTATTTTAAATTTATGCAAAGAAAGTCTAAATATGAATTTCCTATTAGTTAGATAATTCAATTAGTTCCAGTAGTTTGAGACCCACCAAACCCCAGCATCCCACCCCACACCCACACCCTCCACACCCCAGAAAAAAAGGGAGAGAGGGAACTGCCTTCCATATATGTTCCTGGGACATTAAACTGTAATAAAACAGTTATATATCACACTAAAAATCGCATGTCATTTGGTCAAAACCCACAAATCTACAGAACAAGCACAACCACTGGTCTGGGAGAATATTAAATCATACATCTTAAAATAATATCTGCGTTTGTTATGGCAATAAATTCATACAAACTCTTATGTACACTATCCCTCCATCCTCATGTTGCTATGAATGCTTTTTGCGGGAGTCACAAAAGCTGGCTCATCACAAAATTTCAATACCTTAAACTGACTTCCGAGCATACCCACACATCCGGATTTTTTCTTAAAAATAATCATTGTTCTTTCACGTGCTTAATATTTGTATTTCAATATAAGCAAACAGATAATATTTTATTCAAATGTCAATGCCATCGAATCTTTATTCTAATATTAAACCAGTAGTACAAAAAGTAGCTTTCCAAATCAGAAAGTTATCTGTTAGAAACTTGAATTTATCTCCGTAAGGTAACTTCAATGTATTTTTTCAAATTGACACTAATTTATAACTATCGCAAGTCAGATAAATAATAAGAGTTTGATATCTAAACTCTTCCTAAGGAAGTGAAACGTGATGCTAGAAAAATGAAAGTAGAGGCACAAGTGGTGGTATGCAGGATGTGACGTACATCATCTTCATGCGAGTTCAAGTTCAGCATGTCTTATTTTCCAAATTGCAATATGCCGTATGATGCCAGTTTTGCACTGGTTTTGGGATCTGATGAAGTTTTTCCATTATTTGAATGGAATCCAACATAGTGTAAAAGAATTAGCACTCGAGGTTGCAAATTTGCCTAACCAAGTATTTCAAATGTTGAACTGAGTGTGTTCAGCCCCAAGGGCACAAATCAGTGAACTTCAATGGAATATCAGCAGAAAAACATGAAGAAAGAAAACACATATGCCACCTCAGTATCGTTACCATTCTGATATCTGAATTACCCATTTTACCCTTTTTACTTTATTTTGAGAGTAACTTGTGATGTGGCATGATTCAAGAATGAAACCGTATTATGGTGAACATCTCAGCTTGTGATTTCTCTAAACCAATTATTTAAGTGTATCATCTGTTCATATTTAAGATGTTCCTACCTATAGGAAGTAACCTATTCAACGAATATACTGGACTAAATTGGCCTATATTAAACAAATTATAAGCATGAGGTCGCTGATAAGAGAGCGGGATCTTTTCCTTTAACGGGAAATAAGATAGTCTTGAAAGCAAGTTAAATGTATACAACTTAAAATATAACCAAGTAACAGAGTATCAACAAACATATTCCATCTTCTGAAACAACATTTATCAAACATTAATAATTAACTTTAAACTCCAGCTGTCCAGAAATACCTCCAACAAGAAGCTGAATACTTCCATCAGTCATTCTCAGCAACACATAAGGATCAGCAATAGAAACTGATGAAACAATAGTCCCTTCAGAAGCTGCACCCGCCTCTGAATTGAAGATTTAAAGCTCAATTCTTGAGTCATAAAAGCACCATCAAGAATCCGAGCACCACGAGCAAAGATTTGGATAACTCGTCGTCTGCTTAAAAAGTTAAGACAAAATGTTTTCACCTATTAGGACCTCTCAAATATAGTCACTATTGATAAATTTTTAAATATTAAAAGTAAATGAAAGATCATTAAAGCTTCACTGCATGAATAGGAAATTGAAAAACACTCTCTAAAAAAAAGAATAAATACGTACATAAAAAAGTAACCTCTACAAGTTGGTAGAGCAAAGTTAACTTAATAGCTGGTCAATGAGGCATTTCGACCCCAGCCCCAATCATATTTTATTCTCAGCACAAATTTGGGAATATCATTGTTTCAAAATATTTTATTGGCTATTGCACAGTGTCAAGTAATTAATTTTTGTTCAGAATGGGTTGCCCTACAACAAACATTCCTTTCCTAGTGTTGCACTAATCAGAAGACTATAGATTATGAAACACGTGCTTAAATGGTTTTATATTACTAATAATTTCCAAAACAGAGGAGAAGAAGGGACAAGCAGCAGTTTCAAAAACCAGAATATATTTCATGTTGGCTATGGACAGACAAGAAAGACACCTTCCAAACAAGTTTCCAGCAGCAATTGTACTTCCCTGGACGTAGTAGTCAACATTTTCAGTTACCTCCTCAAGATTATTAGCTGTTTGTAGTACCTGTAGCACAAGAATGGACCAGTAATACAATAGTATAATAGTATTTTTCCAATGTTGCCATCTTATCAACAGAAAAGGTTATCAAGTGGATACCATAGTACGATTTTCCAAACTAATAATCAAGTATGCATGATATTCATCTTCATCGGATGCTCCTTTTGAGGAATCACTGCGTAAGTTCTTGTGATAGACAGTCCAAATCCCTTTGCAACCAGGTAACGATTCCTTCGCAAGCACAGTAAGTAATGAGGTCATAACTTTTGTTTATCATATAAAACCAAAAAAACACTTGAAGACTCTCTGACTTGGAACTGATAAAAGTACAGATAACTTGTAAGCACAAATGCAAATAAAGCACAGGTTCAAAAGGTTTCTAATTGAAGAAGTATATGCTAAGCTTCTCTATGGACCGAAGATCGCCATCTAGGTGCAGCATTCATGCTGTTTTCACCAACTGTTCATTATGCGAACAGTTTAGGGTAATCATAAACTATTATAGGCCGGATTAGAAAAACACCAACGCCACACATTTCAAAGTACATGTGGTCAACTTTTTAACCTTCCAAACAACTGTATTTTTCAGGCATTCTGAAACTTGAATTCAACAGCCTCTCCCAAAAGCAAGCTTTCTTTTTCCAGGAGAAAACATACTCTGCTAACTCAAAATTCACTTATCCTACGCCAAACTTTTCATTTGTTTTCCTTTTTTCGCTTTCTGCAGTACGAACGAAGCTTCGCTGCAATTTTATTCTTACATAACTACCCTCAGCACAACAGTCTCATTTTTCTAGTTTAACCAATTGAAAACTGAAAATATAAAACTCAAAACTCAGCTTATGTCGAAAGTCAAAACGTTTAAAAAAATACACAATCTATATGATTTTAAATTCTCATGACTGTAGAAAACAATGGGAATCACGCAAGATTAAAGCAGATATGTACATAACGGACGGTAAAATCATTTCACAAGATCACAAGTTCCAGAATTGCATAAAAGTTAACAAGCACCAGAGGACAGCCCTACATACTTGAGTTATTGTATCTGGGCGGATTGATTGTTGGAGCACGCTAAGAGCACCATTCTTTCCATGACCAGAACAGCAAACCTGATTAAGATTCAAAATGAAGGATTCTAATGTGCTTGTATAATATGCAAACAAACATCATTACTTCTGGCAACAAAAAGTTGATGGAAAAAGTCTAAAATGCATAACAAATGACAAATTAAAATAGTTGACCAAAACTTTCACAATGCAACGATTAGCAATCAATGACACTCAACTAGTGTTGCAAAAATGTGATTATCAAGGTAATTACAAGTAGAAGTTTTCCATCCACTGAAATTATAACTAACCAATTCATAATTACTTTGCTTCGCAATTCCTGTAGCATTAGGATCAGCATTAATTCTCAAACCATAAGAGAAATCCTTCAGCGGACCGACATTAAGTAAGGAATCTCTCACTGCAAATGTGAAAGCTTTCTGCATAAACAAAAAACAAGGCATTTGTTAGAATTGGAAAAACTATGCCTGTGAAGAATCCATGCCATTACCACTAAACGCCGCTACGGAAGCTTTGATTGAAATTAAGTTTTTAACCATAGAAAGATATCACATAGCACTCAAGTTCATCACAAACTCCAATTATTGGAACCATAAAATCTAGTCAATGACCCAAGAAAATTCTGGCTCTAACTTCCCATTTAACTTAGCCCATATGTTTTTAACATGTTTCAGAGAAGTACAGCTGTACAACCTCAACTTCATAAGTAGGAAGTACACTTATCACCATCAGTCAAACAAATAAGATTATGCTTCAGTGATAAGTTAAAATGCCCAGTCAAAACCAGATGGAATCATGGCAGGCTTTCTAACCCTGGCAGATTTTCCATATTTGTGTTCGCATTTAGAGACAACCCATAATGGAAGGACTAACCCAAGCGAGCCCACATCAACTTGGACCAAGGTGGTCTAATTCTACATTACTGATTCATCTCTAGAAATCACTTCAGAGCCTGTGTAGGATAGCTTGTGACGGGGAATATGCTTTTTGGTTCCTCTTTACAGAAGATGTTTACAACGAGCTACTAAAAGCTTAGCAACATTAGAATTTTTGACAAGTCATTTCCCCATAGAAAAACTCTGAGCTCTTCAACTCCTCCCCCTCCCTCCCCGGAATAGAAACTCTCGCCACCGTAGAGTATCATTTACAGTTTAAGAGTACCCAAACAAACATCATCGGTGGGTTGAGAAAAACATCTGTGATGATTCGCTCTAAGCAACAATACGGGATACTCTACTCATCTCTCCTCTCGCCCATAATTGGCATCCTTCACAACCTAAACAACTCGAGGCAGAAATAGCTTTTCACTGCTTTCAAATACCATACAACTGAAAAGACAAAACAAGGACCACCTCTCTAAAGGCAACCAATCTTCTTAATAGGAATTATCACCATAAATCTAAATAATGAGGCTCAGACAGAACACAGATGATGATTTAACCTGAGTTAACTGAGCATTATTTGGACCTGTGCCATAGAAAGAAAGCTCCTCGCCAACTAAATCCTGCAATGCATCAGAGGAAGACCTCCGCAGCCTCTTGGTCAAAGGGGCATCACTTTCGATATCCCCAACCTAGAGAAATAAGAAACGGGATATCCAGGTTTAGTTAATTGTGCATGTAGTAGATTTTGATTAACAGACATTCAAATTCTAGTAAATGGTTAAGATTGTACTGATTTTTGACAAGTTCAAACTTTGAGATCAAGTCTCTTTTAAGAAAGCCAAAGGAATTTGATCAATTATGAACTTGCCCATTGCACGCTCTACAACAATAAAATGACAAACCTCTTCCTTCACACCAGGAGTCAGTGTTGGAGCTCCCACCCCAGAATTGTATTGCACAAGCAGACTATCACCCAAACGACTCCCCAAGAAGAATAAGGAGTTTCCAATGGTTGTAATATCCTACAATAAAGAACAAGTGCAATGATGACAAATATGACACAGATGTTTCAACAAGTAATGTGCAATAGCATGAAGAAATTATATGTGGCTGACCGAAGTAAGTACTGAAGCTCTTGACTTGGAAAGTTCAAGTCTCTGCACAATTCTGCAAATATGAGAAAAAAATACACACATCACATTTTGTAATAGCAATATAGTACTTTTTTTTATAAGCAAAATTAAATTAAGAGAGCACAAGCGGTGCCCAACCCATGTACATATGAGGTTCTATAAATCTAATGCTCATACAATTTTTCGGCTCTAGAAGCCAATCCGAGTAGGAAACTGAATGAAACTCCGAGCTCTTAATTGAATAGCTATATAGTACTGAAATATGCATTTTCAAAAATGATTAGCTGCTTTAGTGGTTATCAGGTGCATCTCTAACCTTTTGGCATCCTCAGGAGTGAACTTTACCAACAACAACAACAACAACAAACTAAGCCTTAATCCCACTACGCGGGTCGGCTATACGGATCATATTGCGCCATCGTTTACGGTCATAAGCCATATTTTAATTTATTTCTAGATATAACATGTCTTGTTTAATAGTTTCTTTCCAAGTCTTTTTAGGTCTTCCTCTCTGCCTGTTTTGATTTGTGTGAGTGATTCCCTACCTTCTACACGTCGCACGTAAAGGTCTCCTATAAACATGTCCAAACCATCTTAATCGTGTTTCTCTAATTTTCTCATCTATCGGAGCTACTCACTTTGTTTCTAATGTGTTCATTTCTTATGATATCTAATATAATGTGTCCACACGTCTCGGGGAGTGAACTTTTGTGACAACAAAATAGGAAGTCAAAAAGCCTAGGGCTACCTACTAAGGTTAGTTGCATGATCTTGGCAAGATAGAAAATTTTATCATAGACACTTTGGAGGAACTTCAACCATCCCGATATGGAGCTAAATGCCTAAATCTAGTCCAGAATAAAAAGATCAACTTTGAGAAGAGACGACCACAGCAGAAAATTTAGAAAAGAATCTTAAGCACCATGAAACCGTTTACAACATTACACCCCATAATATTTTTTTGTGAATGCAATTGAGAGCAAGAACTAAAGTTCTCCATTCGCTAGTAATTTTATTGGTGAAAATTACAATTCTGAGTACTTGCCTAACATTTCCACGTCTAAACACAAGTGGACAACACACAAGATTGTGCATCATATGCTAAACTCAAAACATTTAAATTTTTACTTTTCCGTACATACATCCATAAAATATAAACACATCATACAAAACTTTCTCAAAAGATAGGTGCAGTGTTTATACAGCTCATTTTGCTGTTAACATTTGACAAGCATCAAAATACAAGTTAGAGCAATTATGAAGATCTACAGTAACAGGTTCTCACACAGACCGACAAATCATAATTTGAAAGTTTTAATCACAGTGAATTCAGGAACAAATTAAGACAATACACTCAGCAAATAAAAATTCTTTTAAATAGCAAAATAATCAACAGGCTCCACAAAATCAAATATAAGGATGGATGTCACTAACCATGAATAGCTTAATAGAAGCCCTGTCTTTTGTCTCCAATAAGAGAAAAAAAAAAAAAAAACAGGGGAAAATGTGATACAAAAAGTTACCAACCTCCCATCATAAATCAGACTCAGCAAAAGCAACTCCCCAGATTTAGATGAAAATACGGCAACATCGTTCGTTAACCACGTTGCATTGGCGGCATCAAGCTCTGTCGTGAAACCAGATCTAGGCATCTCTTGACTGAAGGATACATGCAGTGTACATTAGAATAACTTATCTACCTAGAAATAGAGGCAGGATGGAGATGTCATCGAAATGCAAACATACCAAGGAACAAACCCAGAAAGAAAACATTGTCATACAGTAACCTAAAAAGTCTTACAAAAGATTGTTGGTACACTTTAACCCTAATCACATCATACACTATCAAAAGAGGGGTAAACCCAACAACGATCCAATAGCTAGTCGTTTCATCAACATATAGTCTACAACAAGTGATTCACACACAGGTGACAGAAATCACTAAAAGGGACCATATTTTTCTCATGTATATTCATAAGTTCTTTACTACTTTTCGTCCAATGTTCACTTGTCTTCTGCTTCACCACTGCCCACATCCAGTGTCCTAACCATCTCCCCACAAGTAACTATGTTGTGTCTTGGGAAGAAAATAAAAGAAGTAGAAAACTCAGCAGATAGGGACTTGTAGTCTATAGTATCTCTTGTTAGGCCCTACTCATATGTCATTGTAACATGTTTAAAACTTTGTCTACTTTCCTACCATTTTGAAAATATTTTGCTCAAGTAAATAATTAATTTCGGAAAACTTACTCCGAAACACTTGGGATGAATGCTGCATCAAAAATGTACACTATAGAATCTCGAGAATCACGGTCTCACACATCTCTATAATATTGTAACATAACCATTAAATCAAGGTTAGATACAAGAGCAGAAAATCAGCTAACATCAGCCACCTTTTCATCCAGAACAAGCTTATTATTCCAGGTGAAACCGTCTCATCGTATATCAAAGCAAGCTTTAGAATAACTACTTGGTTTGCCACAGCCATGCACAAAAATAGAATCATACAGAAAGTGGACGTGTTGAATATAAATAGTTGGAGCAGGAAAAACCCAGACAGAATCCTTCTACAAAGGCCCGGTCAATAGCCTGTTTTCATAAATACCCACCACGTTATTTCACAGTGACAAGCAAAAGAAACAAAAGAGAATAACTCAAAATGCCCCTTATAGGCTTATGACACCTCACTGGCTGGAACTGAAACCTACCCCACTCGCAATATAAGGTATATTATCTTTGCAGTAATTAAAAGTCTGAATTTTTTCAAATTATACATATAGTTGAAAGAGGTCAAAAAGCTTATGCGGTAGTTATCACAAAGCAGCAGCAGGTATTGAAGTATAGAAAGTAAATTAGTAAACTAAGAATATTAGTCATTAGACGATAGAAAAGAAGAAAAGGGAGAAGTGCTGGAGTATGTAGACACAAGAAAGGGGAAGAGGAGGAGCAAAAGCATTTAAGATCACCTGCCATCAACAGGAACAGCAAAATTGTTCAACGCTAAGACACATGATGCTGACTGTCCAATCAAATATTGTGAGATAATTAGAAGGAAATAAAATATGAAAAGGGGAATAAATATAAATTCTAGTGATAGTGGAAACTGCAATGCCAGAAAGAGGTAAACCTGACTATGATAATGGATTGTATTTGCACCAATTACAAGAACTCCACCAATGGGGGATGGAACTGCAAGAAGCTTGTATGCATCGTGAGGGAGATTCTGAAAGCAATAAACAAATTATGATAGATTTTAGATAAACAGTGTTTTCGGAAATTCGAGGCTAGTTTGTATAGAGTTAGTGCACAAACATAAAATATGCTGATTCTTGTTTTACAGTGTACGGGTGAGTGAGAAATACTTGTGTTCAAGCTACAGCCAGAAGATGCAACCTAACACATTGAATTCTTAATCAACATGATAGGGTGCAGGAAAGGAAATATATTTCTTCCCACCAAGAGAATGCCCGCTATGACATTAAGAATATACGAGTGAAGGGTCAAAATCTTCAAATCATGAGTATTTATTGGTAAGGTCTCATTGTCACTGCAAATAACATAATGCTGACCAAATTTATGGTAGTGAAAATACAATGTACCGTGGCTGACCAAATGAGTGGATGCTGCTTTAGAGTTGTACTGATGCTGAGTGCAGAAATCATACAAGTGTGCTGTTTCCATGAGACACGACCGGCCCATGTAAGCTCCTGTTCATGTAGGATTACCACAACAGGCTCAATGTAACCTGTCAAACATTTAGCTATTAATCATCCAACATATAGTCGATCGAGACTGGCTCATAATGAAATGAAACTACTTTAAAAAGCATCAACAAATACACCATATTTTAGTTGCTAAAGGAGCAATATTACCTACACAATTGGGAAACATAAATGGAAAAAAACAAGAACTTTAAAGAGAATAGTATCTCACACAATTTGGAGTCGCCTGGATACCTATGCGATCACTTAGTTAACCAATAACAACCCTAATACTATTTCTTAGAAAGAAAGGTCTTAAATTAAGATGGTATAAACAAGTTTAAATCCGCTCTGTGTGTATTATTCCTAGCATGGAATTGTCCTGGAGGAAAGTGCTACCTTTTCCATCCTTTCAAACATCATAAACAGAAATATTCTTTTGTCATTGCCTTCTTAAGACTTTAACATTTCGCACAGCACATAAAAGGTTCACATAGAGATGAATAAGGAACACTTACACCACCACCCCAAGCAAACTCACTCTACATAGTACATGCTGCAAAAGTTTCTCAACTACCTTGACGAGAAATGCACTTGTTAAAGATAATGGATAATTTTAGCCATCTATTGACATTAAAAATTATCGGAAGTACAAAAATGATAAAATACAAGTACATAAATAATTTGGCCTTGTTTGTTTATGTTTCCAATGACCCATTTCCAATTTCCAACTATTCATAGAAATGGAATCGTGTTTGTTTATAAATTTTCCAATGGAAATCATCATTTTCACTATCCATTTTTCACATAAAACAATATCTCAAACCTATAATTTCAATTCTCAACCCTATATACTACCCTACATCACTCATCAATCACTTCTCATTTTTTTAACCCATTTATATATGTGGGACCCTCCATTATCAAATTTATCTACTTCAAATATTATTATTTTTTTAATTATATCTATCTAATGGGACCCGCCACCTACAATCTTATAAATATAATATTATATGTTTAATTAAAATATTCAACCGCTATCAACTTTTCAAATTATTATATACATAAAATATTACTTCAAAACTATTCAACAAAACATAATCTCATTTCCAAACCTACATAAAACACATTCTTATTCTATCATCCAAACATAATTCCAGTTTTCACACGAAAAATAATAAATTCTCAAAATTCACTTTCCAACACTAGAAACTGGAAATGATCCATGGAAACATAACCATACAAGACCTTTGCCTTCCAGGAGTCCTATATTTTGAAGACTCTGTTAACATGTAATGATGCACAGCCAGTCATAAATACCAAATGATACATGTCAGGGAAAAAAAGAACCAAAAAAACATCAACAGCAATATTTCAACAACTCACATTGACTAATTACAAGAAATCAAACATGTGTGCTGTAGCCCAGTGAGTAGTGCTGATTCTTAACTCAATAAGATACAAATTTAACCAAGTTGGATTCTTTGAACTATTGTTTATCAGCAAAAGATGAGAACAAGAAAAACCAAGTCAGAAACCTCACCATGTATAAAGATAAAATCTTTGACATGCTTCATATCAAGATCTCGTAAGCCAAAAATATATGACGATTCAATTCGAGAAGCACCAGTAGGCCCTGAACTAAAAGCGCTGTCCTCACCAACTAAACCAGAGCTAGCCTGGTATCAAATTTCCACAATTAAATTTTCATAAATACATAACCAATATTTAAAGCAGCAAAAGGCAAAAGCATTAGCCTAGACACATAACTCACACATCAGACATCCTCATCATTCTCAACCAATTAAACCATTATATGCTATTAATTATATTAACAAATGGAAATGGAACCGGTGATGGAATGCTTACGGAAAACCATGTTCATCCTTTTTGCCTGCCATGTGATAGGGAGTTTACGGTTTACTTTTAAAGATTCTGTTCAAGCAAAAAGATTCAATAGATCTCAAATCTTGATCTATATTTAAGTTTAAAACTGTTTCAAAAAACATACAATAATCTCCATTAATACAACCATCCACCCCACAACCTTGCAAAGTGTGTGCAAACTCCGGAGCAAAAGAAAAAGTTTTGGCAAGAACGAGATATGTTGGTCCGACAAAATATTCTCGATCAATGATTCATGACATGGTTATTGGATATAATTATCTATATATTATGTTCATATCCATACAAGTCAAGAACAACTTCCATTGGCGTAAGTAATATAATGGGCATTTGAAATAATTCATCATCATCAATCGCACCTTGTCCCACTATGTGGGGTCGGTGGTGTGAAGTTTATAATGTCAATTAATTATTTAAAATTATTTAACATTACAAATTCACACATAAAGCAAAGTAGCAAAGTTTTACGCGGATGTCCTTCCCGACGCTAGGGGTGGGCATTCTGGTCGGGTTTTGGTCCCGATCCGATCGGGTTTTACCCGATCGGGTCGGATATTTTGAAAGATAAATCGGTAATCTGGGGTACCCGATACCCGAACTTTAAAGTTCGGGGTATCGGGTAATGATATTCTACCCGAACGGCGGGTATCCCCGGTCAATTTATTTAAAAAAAAAAAAGATGAGTGATGTCAGTAATGAAGGATGGTTAATTTATTTTATTAACATATCCGACATGTAGGTTCAAAGAACAATGCATTTTGTCTTTTTCATTCCACTTTACAAATCTTCACGTGATGTACACATATCTACACTTCTTATTTTATTTCTTTTACTTTCACCAAACCCAATCTCATAACTTCTTTCCTTCAAAAAAATAATAAAATCACATAACTTACGCAAAAACGGAAGATGAGAAATGAAGAGGAAAATATATAAGCAAAGGAAGGGAGGAAGAAAAGGTAAACAAGGCGATGGGGACAACCCCGAAATATTTCTGTTTTGACAAAATAAAAAAGACGAAAAAAAAAAAAAAAAGAAATAAGATATAAAACAAAGATGGAGAAGACATGCTATGGTGAAAGAATTTAAAAAAAAAAGAGTGAGAGAAGAGAAAGAGCGAGAGAAGATTCATTTCCTTTTCCCATTTACATTTGCATTTTAGTTTTCTCCTTTATTTTTCTTTCATTACCCGATACCGAAACTCCGGATACCGATATTTTCGGATACCCGATTCGGGAGCGGGTAACAAAATATCTCACCCGATTTTTTGGTGCACCCGACCAATTACCCGAACCAGGATACCCGGGCCGATGCCCCCCCTACGATGCAACCTTCATACGAAGGAGAAATGAGATGAAATTTCAAAACCACCATCATCATAGTTTTTCCACTTGCATGAAAAATATGATGAGAAGGCGATGAGTTGAGATAGTTGCTCTAAATCATGTCCCATTACATGATCGATATTGTAAAATCGACATATACGATTGAAAATGACCACGGGCATTTGAAATAATTGAAATAGGAAAAATATACAAACATCGAATATAATGCTAACAAGGAGCATGACATGAGCCTCAACACATTACTAACCAAATTGCTCTCATTCGGCATTTCCTTCAAAGATTGGCGGTGATTGAAAAGGTGCGCCGACGCGTGCTGCGTGCTAAGGCGCTGGGCGCTAAAGCGTCTAAATGTGCACAAAGCAGGCGATTTTAGGAAAGCGTGTGTAAGGCACCCGGGCGAGAAGGTGTGCCTAGCAGCGCTTTTTTTCCGCAAACTAAATTCATATAATTTTTATTAGAGTGCGTTTTAAAATACCGCTATACCCTAACTTGAATGAAACCCTAGAAAGAGAATAAAGTACGAGAAGTCAAAACCCTAAAAAAAAAAAACAAAAGAATGAACTCAAAAGGTCATCGTTACTTCGTCGATTACCATCAACAGCAGATTACAGAAGAAGATCATTATGTTGCAAGTGGAAGATGATGAATAGATCTAAGATAGTATCCTTTACGTGTCACTAGTTAGTAGTTAATAGATATTTTAATGTGATGCTTGTTTGAGTAAAGTACTATCTACTTAAGATTTTATCTTAGTATGGCGTCATAGTTATAATTCATTAGTACTGAATTTTATTTTTATAAAATGTATGGCAGACGCCTACTTCGCTCAGGCACTGCTTTTCACCTAGGACCTAGGCACTATGACCCCTAATCGCCTTTTCTCACCTAACGTCTTTTTAAACATTGGCATTGGGAAAATAAAGCATTAGCCAACAATTTTTTGTGCTAATATAAAGGGATAGCACTAGCACCATGCAAGTGTTACTGATCCTTAATGTTGGCTGGTACTATAGTCGTTATCACCTTATGGACAAGCTCTCCATTTGCCAAACATTGTTTTCAGTATTGGGATACAACAAAAGTGGTGGTGATGCATGTAAAAACAGAGTCAACCCAACTGACTTTTATGCAGAACCAAGTTTTGGAGAATGGAACTGTACAGAAGGTGGAACTGTGAAAGATATATCAGCTTAGGGACAAATACTCATGAAGAACACTGCATTTGCATTAATAATTGGTAATGCATGTGAAAACAGGCAGGCAACTGCACTGACAGTTATGCAGATCCAAGTTTTAGAGAATGGGTCTTTCAGCTGACAACATTGGAAAGATAAAGGACATATCAGCAATAAGAACAAAATTTGCATGAAGAAGATTGCATATGCTTTAGTTCTTTTTATTTGAAACAAAGTGCCGAAATGCTATTCCCATATTCTAATTACATTGAGAAGTTCATGCATTCATGAACATTCGTGGAGGGAAATCTAAAACAATTCAAAATTTATTAGAGTATTATAGTCAAGAAAGCTGTTAATAGATGCTACTTTATGTCAATTTAAACATGTCCTTAGAGTTTTTATGGCTACTATCACCTCAATTTCTAACCCAAATGGCAAAATTTCAACATAAAATTTACACATTCTCAATAAATAAAACAATTTTCGAAAGATGCAACAAAACTAAAGGTGCACCAGTAAACCAACACCTCGGCTGCCTTGAGCACTATCATTTGTAATCCATAAACAAGAACTGCAGCACACCTCCCCAGTGGATCAACTTTCACTAGTGGACCTCTTGGAAAACATTCTCTGCCTCTTTTCAAGTGCAGCCAATCTGGGCCCTCAAAACAATGCATTGAACTGGAAGAGGAAATGGCAAGATCTATAAATTAATTACAATTGAAGTTGCATTTTCAGAATATATTATGTGAAAAATGAAGATTAGAAACCAATTTACACTGTGAAAAATGAAGATTAGAAACCATTTTACACTTTCAATTGAGACAAGTACAATGAATAACAATCACGATCGAGCAAAAAGATGGTCTCTAGACCATCTCAACAAATAATGCAGTAAAATTCAAACTAACAGCAAGTAATAATAAGAATTTTGTTCGTAACTCCCCATTCTGTAAATACACTATCGTGGCTTTATACACTATCGTGGCTTTACCTTTTCCTCCACAGGTTGGAACAGGGTTTGCACTAACAGGACTACATCTCACCTGGTACGGAGTCCATGTATTGAATCGTCAAACTCCAAAACTGAAATTTTTGCATCCCGAAAAGTCAATATGATTGAATCTCTCTTCCTTCTACCATCAGCACCTCCATTAGGTAATACACCCAGTGACTCCACATTGCCATGCAACCTACACCACATTACCATAATAAACAAAATTCAAAACATGCATAAATAGATTTATTGAAACAATACATCATATTCTAATAACGAATTATACGAATGAGAAAATTCCAAAGTTCACAGAATAATAACTCTATGTCAAAAAGATTTCTGAAGGTTTTAAAACTCATGAGTCGATTCAAATAAACCAGATTGTGCTATTCAGAGAAAAATTCCAGTCCAAGAATGCAAGTTAATTTAAGAAAACCCGTTAAGTGAATCATATTTCATTCCAAGAAAGAATATGAAGTATAATAAGAACAAAGAATAATAACGACAGCGACCACAAAAGTAATCTTGGTTAAATAATCTAATCAATATGAAAAAGATGGATATTTTTACAACATATGTAAACCACTAAAAGTCTAAAACTATGTGTTAAAGTTGAAAGGTCCAATGCTTGACCACACAATTCATAAATACATTTTAGTTCGAAACTACACAGATCAAACAAAATTGATCACGGCTGCCAAATGAGCAAATAAGAACTGATAGTTCACTTCACGTGTTAAATCCATTTACATAATAGGTGCAGCAGATTGATGGTATGGGTTCCATCATGAGTGGCATCACTGTACATGCACTATGATTCAACAAATGCACTCAGCACTCCATGTTAACTCTATCAACTCTGTGTTAGAACAGATAGTAGTGTATCCTTTCCCCAAATCAGAGCACAATCTTCCTTTAATCCCTCATTTTTTTAAATGAATCTAGATTCCAAAATCACAAATAACTAAACAAAAGACCTTGATTGACAGACAAGCTTGGTCACCCTAAATGGTTTAACTATGATGGGACAGTATGCCGTGTCATTCACAGCCCAGTAAGAAATAGTTCTTATACAGGCAATTGACCCGAAACTCAAACACAAGAAGAGAAAGTGGGGAAGCTCGAAACAATAAGCACACAAAGTTTGGCTCAACACATGATTAAACAGAAGAAAAATAAAACATTTCCCACGTTGCATCAACCAGAAAAAGCAGCATTCCTCCACTTCAGATAATCCTAACTCAGTATTCAAAAAAAAAAAAAAAGAGGAGAAGAAAGCACCATAATTCAAACGCATGTTACAAATTAAATTTAAAAAAAAAAAAAAAAAAAAAGAAACCTGTAATGGCAGACGAGCTCGAGGGAGGCACCAGCAACTCCGGCCAAGACACCTCCACGTTTGGGCTCCGCAGCAGCTTTGGAATCCATTGAAGAAGATGATTCTTCCTGAATTCTTACAGTGTACACTTCAAGAACGTTGGCAGCGGCCGTGACGAGGTTGGAGACTGGGCCAATGGGTTTCGTGGATGCGGGCCAGTCCGAGTCCAGGTCGTCGGCGGTTACCGGAAGGATTCTCGGCGTGAAATCCGCGGCGGAATGGGTGATGAAGCCCGAGGCACAGTGCTCGATGCCGGTCGCCCAGTGCATCATCTTGTACGCCGCGTAGCTCATGTTGCATCAATTGGGTTTTTCAGGAAGATGATGAAGATGAATGAGAGTGTTGATACTGGGTTGAAGAATGATTGGGGATTAGGGTTTTACAGAGCAGCTTAAAATCCCTGCTGTGGGCGGGACATTGGGGACTTAGGATTAAATGAAACGGTATTGTCAAGTCTAAAAGTCTGCAACTTTGGTCCTTTATTTTGTCTCTATTCCTATAATGTTAACAATTTACATACAATTTTGCATGAAGTTATAAAAGTAATTCCACAACAATTTCCACTTACATTGATCTTGAATGTGTTTTTAAATTTGTGACTTGATTGACCACAAATATTTGTTACTGACCACTATTTTTATTTTAAGAATCACACACAAATAACATTCTGAAAACATACATTTTATTTTCCAAACATTAGCGTCCATGTATTTGTGCAATTTACTTGACAAGTATTTAGTGCTAATGTTGTACCTTGATATGGCTGTAAATGAAATGAAGGAGTGTTTGACATCAAACTCGTGGACAAATTCGAATAGCATTCGTTAGTGTTCATTCATTGACAAGGTCTCATAGAAGCCAAAGGGCATTGGGCCCCTAGAATTTCAGGAAAACAAATTGATGGTATTTTGATACTTTTACTTTTTAATCTTAAAATAAATACATGAAATAGGAAAAAAAAAAGCCTTCAATTCCATCATTCTTTTTACACATTCCATTTGCTAATCTTGAAAAATCTGCTCTTGGTCAATTTTTCCCTTTCGTTAGTAAATTTGTACGTTTATGTTACTCCATCATAAACTTAAACTCGAATTGTTGCATTATTCTCTTGTCTATCTATTTGTCTCTGCAGGGTGATTTATGGTTTATTGTCAAATTCTCGTTAAAGAATTCGACATTGGAAATGAGTTATTTAATGATTGTTTTGTGACACAAATTGAAAAAGATAAGTTTCAAATGCTAGCAATGAAGCTATTATTTCAAAATATGAAGATATAAGATATGTTATGTTGATGTAATTGTATTATGTTGTTTAATTTTGAATATTAAGATATTTTCTTTAGTACTAATCATGGGAGGGAATGGAGGTGGAAATCGAACACAAAGGCACATGCGTGAGTTTTACAACCGCCTTACTACTAGGCTACCAAACATTTCCTTTTGAATATTAAGATGTAAATAAATTAATACATTGACTTTATTAAAAATAGTACTTATTCATAGTTTTATTTATAGAGTTAGATGTATTTTTTTATTTTTATATTAATGTTAGTTGGGGCCTACATGAAGTTTCTTGCTTTGTCAATGTGTTCATTTATTTATTTCAACGAGCTTAAATAGACAAAATTTAAGACTCATTTAGTAAACGAACATAATTTGAATAATTATATATTCGTTCATTAATAGCTCGTGAATAAATTCGTTTTAGTGTACGTTTAAATGTTCATGAACAAGCTTATTAAGGATTTGACTAATCGAGTGGTATCACTAACCCTTTATAAGGGGTGTTAACCAAGGTTCGAACTCAGATCTCTCGCTTTTTTGAAATTTATCTCCTCCCCTCCAACCAAAGACTCCCAACTTATTAAAAAAAGGATTTGACTAATCGCTCGATTTTGATTCAAAATTAATAATTAAATAATATTATTTAATTTAAAATACTTAAATTAAAGATTAAAATTTTATTATATTTGTTCACGAACAAAGTTAAATTTGTTTTTTGTTGATTGTTTGCTAACAAAATTATTGATTGTTCGCGAACATGAATATGTTCACGAACATGTTCATGAACAAATTCACACATTAAATAATTTTATCAAGTCGAACATGAACAATTAACACATTTAAAATGTGAACCTAGCACAAGCCAAACTCGAACAAGTACAAAACTAATCGAACATTTGGAAAATAAACTAAACCTTCGCTCAACTCGAATCGCTTGCTGACCATGCTAATGCATTACTCCTAGTTCATTAGTAATTAGATATATAATGAGATAATAAATTCAATTACAAGTAGCATTATCGAACAAAATGAAGTTATTATGGGAAATTAGCTTATATTTCAAAAACAACTTCCATTGAATGGCTAGTAGAAGTAAAAGGGTGATTATGACAGAGCCATTTCATGAAAGATCAATTCACAGGATAAGGGATGTTGTCAAAATGTATAAGACATATACAAAACCTTGTGTGAGACGGTCTCATGATATAATCTATGAGACGAATTCTATATTTAAATAGAATCTCGATCCAAACCCATACCCATTAAAATAATCTATATTTTTATGTGTTTAGGATCCGTCTCACGGACTTAGATCCATGAGACAGTCTCACGTAAAACCTCCTCTAAGACATACTAATACTTGATGCCGAAACGAATCCTACCATTAACTTCTGATGCCGAAACTTTGAACTCATAACATGCTCCGTTCTTCATAATCGTTTTTGCAAGTTCACAATACTCCTTCTCCTCGAACGCATTTTCTGCCATCAAACCATCATCAATCCCAACTTCCTTGAAAACACAGAGCGTCGCCTCTTTCATCACACAACCAGATAACGGCAGCTTAACCACAGGCAAACGCCACACTCTTACACGGCAGTCAACCTTGTCCTCCAATGCATTTCCAATATTCCTCACCCCATCAATTTCCTCCTCATCCAACTTGACCCGCCCTTGCCCCATACAATCCGTTACCAAAACGTTCTTCAAATTTTTAAAATCACCAAGAATCGACTCAACGAATGCATATCTCCACACGGCATCCATAAAGTGATACTGTACCAAATCCAACTCATCAAAAGCTTCAGTCATAGTCAGACTATCTACATTATCAACAGTAACATCACCATTGTCACCTCCTACGTCTTCTCGACTCTTTGCTGACACGTAAATGAAACCAAATTTATCAAACTTCCATCGGACTAAGGGCTCATAACTTGGGCTACCTATGACACCTAAAAACGAGAGGTCGATGCTGAGAGACTTGATGCAAGAAAATTTCTTTAGGAATTTTTTAACAGCAGGTGGCTTAGTTCTAATCACATCAGGATAATGAGTTTCACCTTCCTGCCTAAATGGGTACATGAGCAGCCACCAAATGAATCTAAATGGTTTACTCAGAAAATTGAAGTAGTGTTCTCCAAGCGGAGAAAAATATGGCGGCCGCTGGGTGGTGGTGGTGGTGGGGTCCTGATGGCAACTACAAACTGGCCTCCAAGATGGAATATTCAGCGAAACTATTTGTGTATCAGGAACTAGTGAAGCAAAACGTTTGGAAACCAGGGAGCAATTGAAGAGGGATTTTGGGTCAGAAATTTTGTCGAACACATGGCGGGTGATTACATCGTCAGGTAAACGGTCGATTTGACTCGTCATACCAACTATGCCTTTCCTATCTTCTTCTTTGATTTCTGGAGACTCGTACAAATATACCCCATCGCCATAGATTCGCGATCTTGAACCTTGCGCGCCAAATTTCCAGTAGCTGTTTCTCCCTAATTCCATATATGCAAAGAAATATTGGGCAATTGCAAAAAGGAAAAACGAACAACTTGGTCTTTACTGAAGAAAATACTAATGATCAATACGACAACACCAACTGAAGGGGAAGAATGAGAAAATTTTGAAGAGAGGTTAAAACAGAGAGGAGATTAGATAAATTTTTGTGATCCAGTGATGTAAGGGCGTATCATCTCTATTTAATAACCGATACCCGTCCAAATATATGAAGTACAATTATGATTAGGAATGTTAAAAGGACCAATCAAAAGGAATTTAGAACCCTTTAAATTATGGCCTGTTGGTCCGGATAGTTATTCTGAAGTCGTTAGTCTTTATTTCAAAAGTTAATCAATATGTGGCTAGCCCATCATTTTTATAAAAATATATAAACATATTTCTATTATTTCATATAGATTGTTATATGCATATTACTATTAAATGGTTTTCAAATCCAACTCTCATGTTTAAGTCTTTAATTTACCAAACAAGCTATGGTTCTTTGGCAAAGTTCTCTTTTTTTTTGTTTTAATTATCCATTACTTAATTTAGTTTTTTTTTATTACTCAAAAAAATAAATTTGGCTTTTTTTTTTAGCAAGAAAATATCATGAAGTTTTATTAGATTCTTTAGGATATAAATCAACTATATATACTAAAAGAAAAAACAAGTTGTCACATGTCTCACCCGAAGCAATTTGGTACACGTGTCAACACCTTATTCTTCCAAATCCATGTGTCACCTTCATATTTAGTCACGTGGCAAATCATGCCACCACCTTATTCTTCTAATTATAAATTGATTTACTATATCTATTTACTATCAATTTATCATCAACTTAATAATTAAATTTCCTATTTCCATATATAACTATTAAAATCCAATCAAACATTTAATCAACAAGTTATCAATTTGGCGAAAGCGTATATTTAATAAATTTATATTCACAATTAAATAAATAATTCAATCCAAATTTTAATCAAATTAAATAAGCTCATCATGATACAAATGAGCATATCCGAACAATTTAATTTTTTTGGAGAAGAATTAAAATTATTTTTTACATGTGTCAACTCCTCATTCTCCCAATTCCACATGTCTACTTTATAATTATCCATGTGGCATTGCTATCTACAAATTAAAGGTGAATTGATAATATATTTTTAAAATTTTAAATTTAAAATATTACAAATTTAAAAGATAATAACAACTTTAAGAGATAATAGGTAATCTTAAATATCAAGGATTTATCTACGCTATTATTTTAAAATTACTATCTTTCAAAAATAATTTTGGTTTATATGCACTTTTTAATTCCCAATTTATGCTAACTCCAACGTATATTTCAAATTATCATTATTAAATCCAGGTTTGACCCACCAACAAATTATATTAATAATTAAATAAATAATTCAATCCAAATTTTAATCAAATTAAATAAGCTCATCATAGATATAAATGAGTCTATCCCAACAATTAAAATTAAAATAAACCAATTTATTCAATTATCTATCTGAAACCAGATGGTGATTATACTGCAAGATACTATCAAATTATCTTCAATTTTCTCAACAAATCCGAAAAACAAATCAAGGAATCTAATAACTAATAGAAATTAGAGATTGTCATACATTTAAAAATATTATATTTCAAAAATATAGTTGGTTTATATGCACCTTTTAGTTTTTGATTTTTTGCTACTACGAGATTCAAATCTCAATCTAAAAGATAAGGTGTAAATACAAAAATAAAAGAATTTCTCACAATATGAACTCTAAGAAAATTAGATAAATTATAATCCCAAATATAAATGATTTTATCACAATCTCACGGTCAACTTTATGTGGCCATATCAAGAGATAGAAGAGATGCAGTTTGAAAATTATTTGTTGTGACAAAGACGACACACTTGGAGATAGAACAAATATGTAGTTTACAAAGAAGTTTTTCAGAATCTGAAGTGAACTATTTGTATGATACTCTTCTAATTTTTGAATTTCTTTTTAATATTTCTAATTAGTATTTTGGATCTCCTACAAAGTTGTCCTAGGGGTGGCCAAGGCGCGCACAAAGACAGGCCCCCAAGCCCCGATTTTTTTAATTAATTTAATCGTTTAATATATATGTATATGTAAAATAAAGAATACAAGTTTCATACAAGAGCTCCTCGGCGCAGGGGCTTTTGTTCTCTGCGTGCCACGAGGTCGCGTGTTCGAGTTCTCATGGATGCGAAATTTGTTTTCTTATTTTTTACCTAAGCAGACGGGACGAAACAAAGAAAGTAAAATAAATATTACTAGTTTTCAACAAAGAGCTCTTAGGTGCGAGTGGTTTGTGCTCTCTCTTGCATGCCTCGTGGTCGCTGTTTGATCCCTCACCGCTCAAAGTTTTTTTTTTTTTAACCTAAGAGCATGGCGAATAAGAGAATCGGTTTCATTTTGGTGGGCCGATTGATTGTTTGTGGCGGAAAAGATGGGATCTTCCAACGAAAAATAGGATAAAGGAGACGTGTGACTTGATGAAAAAGCAATTATAAAATATAAAGGGCCCCTTTTCGCGTTTCGCACGCACTTTAAATTATAGGAACGGCCTTGATCTCCTATAATTATTTCAAATAAATTTGTAACACTAAAATTTTAATTTTGGATAAATCCCGTGTAACACACGGGTGTTGTTCTAGTATATCTCTAAATGATATACTAAATATATAATTAAAGAGTTAACTATTCTAAAATTTTCAAATATGAAGGTTTTTTTTTGACGGCAAATATGAAGGTTTTATTCTAATGGAAATTACATAAGCATATATATATATATATACACATATATATTCAAAAATATATATAAGTAATTATAAAAAAGACATTAACTTTTCTACTTCTTTGGGCATATAGTGCTTATAGATGTCAAATGGGTTAGCCCTAGTCTTATAGGGTAGGTTCTAACGGGATTCGGGCTAAATGGACCACTATTAAACGGACTAATATATTGCGAACATAACCCTAATCCTAGTAGGCTTCGGGCTAAATGGGCCATTATCGGGCTATAAGTCAAAAAAATAAAAAATATATATATTTAAATCTAAAATTTTAAACTCGAACATATATAACATTTAAGTTTAACATGCTAAGTTAAAGTATTCATTATAAAAAAATCTTGCATAGTTTATATTTATATTGCATTATAATAGAATTATAAAATTTAAATATTCCATGATCTCAATTTTTAAAATAAAACTATAATGATAAAAGATAGCATTATATAATATATACCCATATAAAATGAAAAAAATAATAATACTTTTTTAAAAATATTCATATGACTATAAGTCATAGTTTTAAGAATTATATATTTAAACCTATTAAAGATGAGGAGATTTGAGCTTGAAAAAATATATTTAGTAATAGGTAATATGTAATAAAATAGATTTATAATATTAAAATAATATTTATTTTAAAAAATCACAAATGGCGGGCTAGCGGGCTAGCCCGATTAACCTACGGGCCTCGGGCTAAATGGTTCGGGCAAAAAAGGCCCGAATTTAAATGGACCAAAATAATTCGATCCTAACCTCTTTTTCCGGTTTAAATGGTAGGACCAACGGGGCCGCGACCCGCTTAACATCTCTAATAGTGCTCAACTTTTATTATTATAGTATATTTTAGAAAATTAGATTTTAAAGTATTTAAAAAATATTATAATTTTTTTGATGCAATGTAATTATAAACTATATATGCATGAGTTTTCTTTATAGGTTTAGTTAAGCACAATATGCATGAATCGATGTTAATTTTAAATGGTGTTGCAATTTAAATATATAGATTTAAATATATAATTTTGATTTTTGACTTATAGTCCGATAATGACATGTTTAGTCCAAGCCCGATAGGGATATTGTCGGGCTTGTTCACCCCAAAATTTGTAGGAAACCATTAGGACGAGCATGGCTAACATCTCTTATTATAATAACGTGTATATTTGTGAGGGTAAATATCACTTAATACGTCTTTACCCCATGTATTTTCAAATCCTTTGTACTCTCAATTGTTTTATTTTATCCATATATGCTCTCAATTAGTATCACTTTACCTCATTATAATTTTAAAATATTATTTTATACTCACATGCTAAAAATTGTGATCATATTATCCGTATCTATTAGTATAGTAAAATAATAATATCATTTTAAAAGTATTTAATATTAATAAATGTGTACTTATTTTATAAATTATTTTCATAAACTGATTAATTAATGGGTTAATATTAAATTTATTGTATTTTATATTTATTTCTAATTATTTAAATTTAATATAGTCCCTATTAAATTACTATATAACAAAATATTTATATTAGCTAATACATTTATACTTTTAATTTATTATTCATCACAAACTTAAAATTATATAATATATATGTAATACATTTTACTAAAGATCCAATCTATTATTAGTAACTTTCCAATTTAACCCAAATCCTAAACCATAAATCATAATTTAATAAAACTATGTTTAATTGAAAAAATAGTCATTTTAGTGGTTAATTATTTGAACTAAAATGATTAATCTTACATTTAACACGTTTCTATTAAATATGGCTATGTAATTATCTATATATACCTATTGTTTAAATTATATGTTTATAACTCATTAGTTATGAGAAATTTAATACTAACAATTCACTTATTTAATATATATTATTAAATTTAATAAGTAGCAAATAAATTCTTAAACATATATATATATATATGAATTATTATTAACTTAATTAAAAAACAACAAAGAATGACAATTAAGTCATTTAATAAAGAAATAAGAGAATAGAATTATACTTTAATAGTATAAGGAGGTAAAGTGATACAATTGATAATATATAATAAAATAAAATAATATTTAATGAGAGGGGGTAAAAGTGAGATTTACTTAAATACAATACTAGATTCCACAATTAGCGAATTAGTTATAGAACTCTTTTAGTATTTGCATTTTTAGTACTTGGAGCAGAATAAGTAACACAAGTTTCCTTTTTGCACTTGGTATCTCATGCCTAATGCAACATTTTTTGTGCTGTAATATTATCATTTACCCATCCCAGTCTTTTCTTAAGCCTCTTTTGAAATCAACCCTATATACTAAAAAAAAAAACAAACCGCCACATGTCATTACCTCGAGCAATTTGGTACGCGTGTCAACACCTTATTCTTCCAAATCCATGTGTCACCTTCATATTTAGCCACGTGACACACCATGCCACCACCTTATTCTACCAATTATAAATTGATTTACTATATCAATTTAGTATCAATTTATCATCAACTTAATAATTAAATTTCCTATTTCCGTATATAACTATTAAAATCCAATCAAACATTTAATCAACAAATTAAATAATCCTAAAAATCAAGGATATAACATTAGGAAGTTATTTTTTAGTTTGCAAATTAATTCTGATTTAAATATTATTATGATACAAAAACCAAGGATATAATTTCAATTATTATCTCTAATACATATTATACTTTTAATTGTGATTTAAATCATTTACGGGGTATAAAAATTATATTAAATATCTTTTTTAAGCATGTCAATGATTCATTATTTTTACCATCACTAATTTATTAGCTTTTGTGCAAAAGCAAACTACGTCCATGTATTTGGAATTAGCACAAAAATAAACAATTTTATAGAGATTTTTTTCCTTTCCAGAAAATATTCAAAGATTGAAATTGCATTCTTTCAATCATATAAAACTAATACGGCTTAAAAATTCGTTGTTGTGACGAGGATGTTACACTTTCAAATAGAACAAATAATGTAGTTTACAAAGAAGTTTTTTAGAATTTTAAGTGAAGGATTGTATGATACTCTTATAAATTTTGAATTTTTTTTTTAGTATTTTTAATTGGTATTTTAAAACTCTTTTAACTATCGAGTTTGCAACACAAATTTTATTTTTGACAAATCCGTGTAACACACGGGTATTGTTCTAGTTGTTAATAGATTTGTTTAAATAATTGGATAGTTCTCTCTATAAAAACAGAAAAGGACGAAATATGGTTGATTGTTAGATCGTTAGAATAACGACACACTATGTAATAATAGTTCTTTTTTTCTTTTTCTTTTTACGGAAATATGGATTATTTAGGATAGTAAATGAAACGTCCATAATACTCTTGACACAAACCTTGAGGTAGAGATAGTTATCAAAAAAAAAATCTCATTTTCGTTCCACTAAATAAAATTTTCAACCATAAAATGCGATTGACTAGGTATATTTTCAAAAAATATATTATTCACTACTTTTACTTTTTTTTCCTCACTAATCACTAATAATCAATATTCCAAAAAAGAAATCAAATCATCAAGTATTATTTAATTCATATTTTCCCACAAATTCTAATATTCGTCACTCACATATTTCTAACTACATATTTAATTATTACTTTACTATTTTTATATCGAATAAACTTGAGGTGGTCTTATATAGGTAATTAGTGTGAGTTTTGCATGTATTTTGGGGTATAATTCTGGCTATAATTGTTGTTAAACATGCAATGACTCATGTGAAATAGGTCATATTCTCCTTTTGTGGAAAAGAAATTACGTTTTGCTCGTTTTGCAGGAATTTAATAATAATTCGAGTATTTCGTAGCAAATCTAAGCATTGCAATAAGGAAACATTAAGAATCAAGTGCATATATGAAGTTTAGAGCTAAATCGAGAAGAAGCGTCAGATGAAGCGGGCAAGAAATGGCCACATACGGAGCAGAATGGTGCCTTCGCAAGGACGCACGGGCAGGGCGTGCGTCATTCCCAGATTGTACAAAGCCTACGGCAGGACGCACGACCAGGTTGTGCGTGGGACGCACGACCCGTGCATCATTTAGTGAGTTCAACATCAGGACGCACGACCTGGTCGTGCATGAAACGCACGGCTCGTGCGTCTGCGCTGGAATGTCACAAACCGGCAAAGACTTGCCCTAGACTTTTGAAAAGGTATAAAAGTACTTTTGGGCGCACACCAAGGGGGATTCTGACATTTTTGGACATAGAACACAAGACAAAGCTCTACTCTTTTAAGAAGGTATCAAGAGGAGAATCGGGTCGCATACGAGCTTGAGGATCGAAGATAAATCGATAGACTATCGACTTTCCTAAGTTTTTCTTACTTTTTGTATATTAATATTTCATTTGAGCTTGATATGACATTGAACAAGTTGTCTATGAGTTGTTTAAACATCATGTGTAGCTAATCTTCTTGTGATTTCCGGGTTTTGGAAGTAGGTTAATTGACTCTTGTTGGATGTTTTAATCTTAGTTGAAGTTATTATATTGAAGCCTATTTGAGTACTTTGTTCGTATTCTTGTTTTATCATTTGACCAATGATTTAGCATGTTTGATGTATTGATTCATAATTCGAGATATGAGCTTCAATACTAGATTTTGAGTATTTGACATGAATATTTGCATAATCAAGAGGTTTGTGGACACTTGTGAGAATATTTGATCTTTGGTGCATTTGAGAGTTGTATATCTATTGTTGAGTAGAGAAGCTAGCATAGATATTTCAATCTACACTTTATATACATCTCGAGAGGGATGATAAAATATTGTTGTGATCGTCTTATAGGAATATTGATAATAACTTTGTCTTTGATTAAATCGGACAATAAGAGAGATATTAATCGAAACCATAACCCGGGAATCCATTTCATTCTCTTGACAATTATTATTATTTTTGCCTTGTGTTTTTGTAGTCTATCTTGTCTTAATCGCACAACAATTATCTAATTTCGGTTGTCTAAATAAAAATAAGACTAGTTTGGTCTAATACTTAGATCACTAATTTATTAGTCTCGTGGATACGACCTTACTTACCCATATTCTATAAACTATAGCGTACACTTACGGTGAAGCTAAAAATAAGGCGAATAATAAGACCTTCTCATCGGCTCAAAGCTCATGAGAATGATCCTACAAAACACAAATTTATGAGTTTTGATTTTGGTTTGAATTCTATTTATATATAATATATTGTCTCGTAGATTATGTCTATGAGACTGCCTCATCAAGTTTTTTTTAATAAACTTTATCATTACATATTTATCTCATCTACAATCAAAAATCAAACTTCATTGTTCTTCTTTCAAAAATCTATTTATGTATTTGATTCATAATCATGTTCTACAATCCTCTCAGTTTTTATTGTTTTAATTTTATTTTTTTTCTCAATTGATTTCTCTATAAATTTTACTATAACGCTCTTGAGCCAAAATATTTTATCATTTTATATAAGACTACACGCATCAATTATTATCTCTTCCCTCAATATTTTTTGGGCAATTTTATTCCATCATATTTTTAGTTGATATTATTCTTTTGCTATTTTTTTTTGTGCTCCATTCTTTATTGTTATCTAATATCTTATTTATTGTCTCAAAGATATTATTTTCTTTAGTTTGCATCATGAAAAAAGTGCATCGAGTAATACGAACTCCATGTTCTTTTCCTTAGTCAATTATATATTAATTATTTTATGGTATATATATATATATATATAATAACCAAGTCACTTAAAAATAGTAATCAAAAAATTTTCCCACATAAAACACCTTTCTAGAATTAATTTAATCGCAACATATAATATTAATTATGATAAGTAGTAAAGTAATCCTGGATAATATATAATAACAAAGTCACTTATAAACAATAATCAAGATTTTTTCCCCACCTAAAACACCTATATAGAATTAGTAAATAGAATCACAACATATAATATTAATTGTGATAAGTAGTAAAGTAATTATGAAAAATCTATATGGATATATAATAACAAAGCATTATATAAAATAAACTTTCCAAATTTGTGTGTGTACTAAATTAATTATTATATTTATTTTTTATTTTTCTTTTGTACAATCTAATAACTTTTTTTATTTTGTATCCATTTTTTGATGTATAATATGTCAAATTAATTATATTTTTATGATCATCAGTTTGACACCCATATTGCATTAAATAATCATAAAAATAAAAAATATAAGATATATTTACTAGAAATCTTATTTTGTAATGGTCTATAATAATCATACATTTGGGCTATTGGACATCAATTTGTAAATTCATGTATTTTGATATACGTGATACATGTATAGTTGTTATCTAGCTTTAGCCCATTTTTTCATAATTATATTAATTATATTTAAGTTTATTATTTTAATTGAAAAAATATATCATAGATGTATCCAAATATTATATATTACATATATACATACATAACATTATATATATTTATATTTATGTAATAATAAATTAAATTTATATTTGAAATAAAATTATATTCATAGTAGTTTTTATATATAGAAATTATTTTTAATATATGTTAACATACTTTTCATGTTAATAGAAATTATTTTTATATTTATCAACGTGTTTTAATATTCAACTTTCAAAGTTGTATATTTGGTCTATTTGATCTAAATTTGTCTATTTGGTACTTTTTTTTGACATTTGTGTTTATATAAAAATAGAGTCATTTTTACTTTTTGAAATATTTTTCCCCTAAAGTTATGTTGTCAAATAAAACATGATTTTTGTTTAATATATAATAAACAAGAAACTTATAAATAGTATCTCAGAAAATAAATCAAACATTGAATAATTTATGTCGAGAACTCTATAAGTCTAATCTTGATGGATTTTAATTTACAGTGGATCATTGATGTATATTATAGTATTTCGGATATCCAATACTTTTAAAAGTATAACATATACATATTGAGAATAAATTTAATATACATGTTGATGTCATGTTTCATTAAATTGAATAAGAATATATCATCTCTTCAAAAAATGAATTGAATTACCATAAAAATGGATATTGAAATCTCTAATTAAAAGTAAAAAAATATATAAAAATACAAAATTACTACACAATTAAACACCAAATTATTCAAGAAATGAAAATATCCCAAAACAAATATCAAAAAGTAAAATCATCTAATAATATTACACAACATAGCAAATAATAAGAATAATTAATTTTTCTTAATTATTCTCATTAGTTCTACTATAAAGAATTCAATTTTCGGGCATGATCAATTATACGTTGCTACTTCACGAGTCACATATCGTAAGATTTTGAAAATATTAGTTTGAACCAAATAGACGAATAGTGTTGTGTACTATGTAGAAATAAGTATTCCAAATTTTATAGTTTGAAATGTAGTGATTTAGCTTTGATTTAATTGAAGTTTGTATTGTACGTTTATATATTCACTAATTATAACTATTATATGCATGCATTTATATGCTTTGATGCAACAACCCCGTACACATGCACGGGCAAAAGACTAGTTAATATAATTATAAAACGATCATTGTCTATTTTCCTTTATGGTGAATCTATTCAAGAATCAATTTGTTTGTGTTTGTTTTTATTTTTAGTGTTAATCTATTTTTGCCATTTTAATAGGTTATTGATTATATAAATGTGATTTTCTTAGACTAAAATAAAGTGATTGTATTTCGTAATTATATATTGGATGATCAATTTAATTCTATTTGACTTGTTAGTACATATTGTAAAACAATTTGCTAAAAATATATTGAACCATTCACTTGTTAAATTTTTCTATGTAAGAGACATATTCTAAAATTTCGTAAATTAAGAATAACTTTTTAACTCTAAAATATAATAGTTTAAATTGTTATTATATATAGTAAATATTTAATCATGCGATTTTGACGGTAGGTTCCCTGTAATGAAAGGGAAAGCAACCAGGTCTAGTCTAAGAACCACTGCACCACCGTGCATAAGGTCGCTCCCATAACCCATTCTTACCTTTATATATATTAGTCTTTTACATGTGCAATGTACGGGTGTATATCAATGAGATATTTGTTTTTCATCATTACATGTACATTTTTCTATTAGTTATATGAGTTCTATCATCTACATTTACGAATGACAACATCCCCATGGAGAACGATCCTCGTTGGTAATTGAATAGAATGGAATGGGAAATCTCTGGTTATTAATTTGGGGATGTGAGTTGGATGGAGAATCCTGTTTCTCGGAATCGAGGATAGGATACGGACAATATTTATATTCCCGTCATGTTTCCTATTCCAATTAGACAAAACAGGGATTCTCCATTTCCATCCCCATTCCTCGAATATGCATATTGTATTTATTTGTTATTAATATTAATTCTATTTATAATTTTTATTTCTAAAAATTAAATACAAGAATCTTTACACTTTTACTTGCTCTCATTCTTTGTTTGACTAATTATGGATTTGTCTTATCTATATTTAAAAACAAATAGATTTCTTTTAAATTTTAAATTTCAAAAACTAATTAAAATATAAAAATAATTATATAGATCATAAGATTAAGCAATAAAAAAATAAATTATTATAAACTATAAAAAAATCTCTTTTCATACAAAATATTTGATTGTGTAAATATGAATTAAATATATTTTTATAAAACATATTTACCTATAAGAAAGTAAAAGTTTGAATAAAAATTTAACTGTTCAATGTTGATTTTCTATTATTACCCCATTGCTAAATATTTAATAAATTGTATTTACAATCATTAATAAGGCCATTTGAATTTCAATATATTTGGGGGTTTATAATTAGCAACACGTTTTAAAGGGGAAATGAAACAATTCAAAAAAGATATTTTATTTACATATATACACATATCAAAAATTTATCAAACAAACAAATTCATATTTAGTTCCAAATGTACAACTTTGAAAATTTAATATCAAAATACGTTAATAAAAATAAAAAATAGTTTCTGTTAAAATGTAATTTAATATATAAAAACATATTTTCTATAAGTAAAATACTATTATGAGTATAAATTTATATTATATAAATCTTAGTTATCGTCTTACATAAATATATATATATATATATAATATTATGTTTAGATATATGCGATATATAAAATTTAGATACATATTTTGAAATATTTTTTTCAATTAAAATAAGTATTTTTAATTGAATTTAATTAACTTAAATATAATTTTATATAACTATTAAAGAATGGGCTAAGCCCAAATAACAACTATACATATGTCATAAATAACCAAAATACATGAATTAAGGGTGTGCGGGCGGTTCAAAGATTTAGAAATCTCCGTAAAGCCCAAAGTTTGGAGATTCTAAAAATAAATCTCGTAACCAAACCATAGAAAACAATCTCTGTCCGAACCCTACCAAAAGTTTGGAATGGTTCGAATGGAGATTCGATTCTAATGGGACGGACAAAGTATGGTTCGGTTAGGAACGGGATTAGGAGTTTAATCATAAATAAAACATACAAATTTGAAAAAAAAAGAAAAAGAAATCAATATAAAAATCACAAAATGGATATACTTTGGTCTATTTTTATTGTCGTCTCAAAATAAAAACTAAAACTATAATAAGTAACACAAACCGACATTCTAAACTTAATAACCTCCTTTTATGACTCATAACAATTATAATATATATATATATATATATATATATATATATAAAGACCTTTCTCAAAATAGTTACCATAAAATTTTCCGCCTATTTTTCATTCCTATAAAAAGTAATAAAAGTCCAAAAAAATAAAAAATAAAAAGTATTTTTAGTTTTATGGTTTCCAAATACGTGGTCTTGCCTTAATTGATTTTTCAAATATGTGTGTCTTGTATTAATTATTATATTTATCTTTTTATTTTCTTTTTCAAATTCAATATTCTTTTCAGTTTTGATTAGTTTTTTACGTATAATATATCAAATGAATCATCTTTTTGCGACATTCAGTTTGACACAAATATTGCATGTATAAAATAAAAAAATAAATAAAAAAAAAATATCTTTACTCAAAATTTTATTTTATAGTGGGTTTTAAAAATTATACATTCGCACTATTGAATGATTTGTATATTAATGTATTTTGACAATTGTAATTTCTTATTTTATAGTGGGTTTTATTCTTTCTTAATTTAGAAAAATAAAAATTTCTTACTTTCAAGAATCGGATTTTCACATAATTCATACTTTTCTAATTTAAATTATATAATTTTATATTTTCATCTCTAAAAAATAATGAAGATCACTTTGTATAAATAAATTGATATGAATACTTATATTTTTATAATTGGTAAGATTTTTGGCAAATTCTGAACCATAATTTAATACTTAAAAATTTATTGATATTCTAAAATATTTGCAATCAATAAAAATATTTTTATTAAAACACAATTAGCGTGCATCACACAATTTGAAACTACCAAATATGAGAACCCTAATGTAACATAATAATTGAATGTTCTAAATAATACAAATCAAATCCCTACAATAAATTTTTTAATATTTAAACATTAACCTAAAAAAGTGAATAAATAAATTACATGAAAAAATCAACAAAAGTTAAAATATCTCCATAAAATAAATATAATAAAATCAATAGTATTGCATAAACAATGTTTTATTGTCTCCAATTTACTTAATTAATATACTTCATTATCATACACATACGAATAACTTTGAAAAATAATTTGCATTTAAATATACTACTACAACCTTGAAAAAAAAAGAGTGGACACATACTTTCACACTTATTATGAATCTAAACATGACTAAAACGAAATGAACGATGAAGGTGCACATGTGCGGTTTTATGAAGAAACAGTTGAAAGATTGAACGCATTTGAGGAAGGCTTTTTCAAAGCAATTTGTTGTTGATGCATACATTATGGTTGAATCGCACGGATATCTTATATTAGAATGCATCAAAACGATTACGTTGTGAAATGTATAAAGGACTACATGACGCTGTTACGTGGTGAAACCAATGCGTCTACTCAAGGAAAGCGAATCATATTGCCTTCATCATTTTTGGAGGGCTAGATATATGATTCAAAATTATCAAGATGCCATGGCTATATGTAAATGGGCAGGTTATCCAGATTTATTTATTACTTTTACGTGTAACCCGAAGTGGCCAGAAATTCTTAGGTTTGTTGATAGTCGTGGATTGAAGCCTGAAGATCGTCCAGCTATTGTGTGTAGAGTATTTAAAGTTGCTTGATGGATTGATTCAAGATCTTCGTAAGAATAAAATTTTTGGAAATGTCAAAGGTACTATTTTTAAAAAGAATGTGTTATTTATTAAAAATATAATTTATTTTTAAAACGACAAATGTAAACTAACAAATATTTGTTTTTTTTTGTTTTAAAGAATCTACATAGTGGAGTTTGAGTAAACGAGGTTGCCTCATGCTCATATATTACTTTTCCTATCTAAAGATGACAAATTCCCAACATCAGATGCTATCGACCGTATTATTTCTGCAGAAATACCAGATAAAAATGTTGATCCAGTATATTATACTGCAGTTCGTGATTTTATGATACACGGTCCATGTGGTGATGATAGAAGAAATTCTTCTTGCATGGTAGATGGTCGTTGCTCCAAATATTTTCCAAAAAAGTACATCGATGTGACTTGATAGACGATGGCGGTTATCCATCTACCGACGTAGAGATAGTGGAAGAAAAATTTTGAAGAATGGAATTTATTTGGATAATAGATATGTTGTTCCTCATAATCGATACTTATTGATTCGATATGGAGCACATATGAATGTTGAGTGGTGTAACCAATCAAGAGCGATCAAATATTTGTTCAAGTACATAAATAAGGGAAACGATCGTGTCACTGCCTCATTTTACCAGAGCTCAAATGAAGATAATTTGGAGAAGACTATCGATGAGGTAAATTTGTACTACGATTGTAGATAAATTTCCTCATGTGAGGTCTTGGAGAATCTTTGGATTTGAGATACAATATAGAGACCCTCCAAAGAGAGCGTCTCGGTTTTCATCTTCCAAATGAACAAAATGTCATTTTCTCCGATTTTGATAATATTGATCTTGTTTTAAATCGGCAAATAGTTAATCGAGCATGTTTTTGGCATGGATGGAAGCTAATAAGAAGTATCCTGAAGCAAGAGAGCTAACATATCTTTGAATTTCCAATGAAGTTTGTTTGGAAGTCGATTTACGTGAATGGACTCAAGAAAAGAGGGTTTGCAATTGGCGAATATTCTTTGTTCCTCCAGGTTGTGGTGATATGTACCACCCGAGATGTCTTCTAAATGTAGTTCGTGGTGCCACATGCTACGATGATATATCTTCAATTAATGGGGTACAATACCTTTCTTTTCGGGATGCTTGCTATGAACTAGGTTTGTTAAATGATGATAAAGAATACATCGATGCTATCGAGGCAAGTGAGTGGGCATCGCACAATCGATGAGAGTTCTTTTTACTACACTTTTAATATTTGAATCTATAAGTCGTCCGAAGTGGTGTGGGAGTCATCTTTGGACTTATCTATCCGATGATATTTTATATAAGCAGCGTAATTTGCTTCAACATCAAGGTATGACTCAATTATTAGTTTATTCATTTAAATGTGTTCTTTATTTAATATTTTTTATTAATATTGTAGATTTGCAATTGCACGATAATGATATTAAAAGTTACGCGCTTGTGGAAATTGAGAAGATATTGCGGAGTTATGGAAAAAGTTTGCGTGAATTTGATCAATGCCATTTCCGGATGATAATTTTTCCAATTCTCAAGTAATAGGTTAATACACGATGAGATGTGTTATGATCGATTAAGTTTAATGAGAAGAACACAAAAAACATTACGTCGAACTTAAATGATGAGCAACGTCGGGTTTACGATACCATCATTGATTCGATTAATTGAGATATTGGAAGAATCTTTTTTGTGTATGGGTATGGATGAATGGAAAGACATTTATATGGAAGACCCTATCTATTTTGGGTTGCGGTCAAAAGGAGGTATCGTATTAAATGTGGCATCCGGTGGTATAGCATCTCTCCTGCTACCTGGTGGGAGGACTGCGCATTCTAGGTTTGCACTTCCATTTACTCCAGATGAAGCTTCAAGTTGCAATATAAAACTAGGGAGCCCTCTTGCAGAGCTTATACTTAAGTCGAAGCTTATTATTTGGGATGAGGCTCCAATGATGCATAGGTATTGTTTTGAAGCTTTGGAAAAAACTATGAGGATATCATGAAAAAGTCGATCCTATCAGAAATGAAATTCCATTTGGAGGCAAAACAATTGTATTGGGGAGATTTTCGTCGGATATTGCATGTTATCCCTAAAAAGCGAGTAGACAAGATATAGTTAATGCCACTATAAATTCTTCGCATTTGTGGAGACATTGTCTTTGTTTTGAGATTGACAAAAACATGAGATTACAAAATACAAAATCTGGTGATAGTTGTATTTGAAGGTTGTATTTAAAGGTTGAAACTCCAGTTATGCTACTACGTAACATAGATCATTCTCTTGGATTATGCAATTGCACTAGATTGATTATTACTATGCTTGGTAACCATGTTATAGAAGGACAAGTTCTTACCATGGGCAGTCTTGGTCCTAAAGTCCTTATTCCAAGAATGTCGTTGACACCTTCTGATCCAAGAATTCCATTCAAGTTTCACAAGACAATTTTCACTGATGGTGTCGTATACAATGTCTATCACAAAAATCAGTGACAATCTTTGTCTAATATAGGACTACTTCTAAAAAATCTGTTTTTAGTCACGGCGATTATATGTTCTTTGTATCCGAGTTACCGATCCAAAAGGCCTTAAAATTTTGATTTGTAATAGTGATAGTAATGAGCATACAGGATCAACGACCAATGTTGTATTTAAAGAAGTTTTTCAAAATTTATAATAGATTTTTCCCATTAATGTATGGTTGTATTATTAAATCTTCCTTTTACTTAAAAATGAGAGTTTTAAATTATTTAATATATTTTTCTTGGCGTATAATTATAATTCTATAATTTCATTCAATTTTTTCTAACATTTTGTTATTTATATACATTCTACTCAATTGAATCTCTGAAAAAAATTATAATTTTTTTTTTGGATATACACGCCGTGCATCGCATGGGTGGATTACTAGTACACATACGAATAACTTTGAAAAATAATTCGCATTTAAATATACTACTACAACCTTGAAAAAAGAGTGGACACATACTTGTTTGATACATGTTTTTATCTTAATTTTGATGATTTTGTTTTGCACCAAAACATTGTTTTTTATTGTTGTCCAAATACTCCTAAATGATTTAAAATGGTTTTAATATTTTCCGGAGTATTTCTTCAAGTTTATTTTCGTCTAAATTGGACAACGCTTTTAATGATTTTACGTTATTGGGTTTTCACTCTCAAACGATGTTTCTAAATGTTGTCCTAATACTCCCGATCGGTCTAAAATGTTTTTACTATTTTTCGGAGTATTTCTTGTTGTTTATCTTCGATTAAATATTGGACAACACTTTGGTTTTGAGGCCAACCGGTCGCCCTATTGGGCAACCCGTACCTGAAGAGTACGTTGAACCCAAAAGTTGAGCCTGGAGTGTAAAAGGCGGTCGCCGGCATCAGGCGTCGGCCGTCGGGGACGGCCGGTCGCCAGTGCCGCCAGGTGCACTTGCAAGTGTGTTTCGAAGCGAACACTTGATCTTTGCAAAATCCATGAGGGGGACCGGTTGGGGTGATGGTCGCCGGTCGAGGTATCGTCGGCCGGCCGCCGTGTTATTTTTTGTGTATTCTTCTAACGTCTATTTCTGCGCGACCGGCCGCCTCTATCTTTGACAATGACAAATTTCGACCGTTTGACAATGAGACACTTTTCCTTAAATTGTGGGATTGATTTCTAACAGCTATATTCTTGATCTTAATTGTATTTTTCTGTAGATTTTCAATCCCCAAGAGGAGCCTATGCTTGATCAATCATCTCCTATAAATAGAGGAAGTTTTGGAGCAACCCATATAAGAATTGAGATACAACACAACAAGATACACTTCAAGCAAATACTTGGTCTTTCATTGTTATTATTCTTGTTGTAAATTTGCCTAGCTTATCACTTTCACATCCTTGAGGTCTAGGCTATTCTTGATTACACTTTGCACTCAAATTGTATTATTCATTATTGAGTTGTAATCTTGATTTTTGGTCATCATTCAACACAAGATATCCTTGTGAATGTTCTTGTGGTAAGAACACACTTGGATGATCTAGGTGATAGGTGCAAGAAGATTGTGGTGATCTTTTTATTGTGGTGTTGAAGAACTTGGCATTCTTCAAGGTTGAAGATTGTGGTAATCTTCACAAGGTGCCGTTGAAGGAAGATTGTGGTGATCTTCAAAGGAAGATTGTGGTGATCTTCAAAGGAGATTGTGGTAATCTCCAAAGGTGTTGTTGAAGAAGAGTGTGGTGCTCTTCAAGGTGTTGTTGTAAGTTGGTGTTGTATTAATTTTTGGTAAATTAATAAAATCTTTTTCTTTTTGAAATCCATCCCAGGATATCTTTGGGGTGGTAGAGGATTAGGCCCTAGGTGGGTTGAACCTCTATAAATCGACGCGTGTTGTTTACATTCCGCTCCTTTATTATTGTGTTTGAGCTTTTGGTTCGAAAAAGAGGCGAAATCGAAAGATGGAGATAATCTATTCACCCCCTCAGATTATCGTAGCCGCTTGGACTTACAAGTGGTATCGAGCAAAACTCTTTGGCGAGGCTCGTTTCACATCGCGAGTGAAGAGGAACGATCGTCGGCTACGAATGAAGCTCATCTATCCCGGCACCTCCACCACCAAGCCACCACTATTTGATTCCAAAAATTTTATTTTTTTGGAAAGAAAGAATGGAATGTTATTTACAAGGTTGCGGGTTCGACATTTGGAACACCGTCATAAATGGAGAGTCCATTCCGATGAAAGATACACCACACACCAAAGAGCTCAATGATGAAGAGAAGAAATTCATCTCCTTAAATGGTAAAGCTCTTAATATTTTGTATTGTTCATTTACTAATTTGGAATATGAACATATTATAGGAATTCCATCGGCACATGAAGTATGGCAAAAATTAGAAGCCATCTATGGAGTATTTGCAAATGAAAGGAGTCAAACAAAAGCATCTACTTCTCAAAGGGATACAATGTCAAATCTAAGGAACAAGCCTCTTACAACTTCCAACTATGAAGAAGTTGAACATTGCTTTATGGGCATTGAAAAAGAAAATGAGGTATGTGTTAAGCCCTCTACTTCTTATGATATTGTTATTCAAAATGATTATAGTGATTTGCAAAATGATTTTGATGATCTTCAAGATGAATTCCAAAGCTTGCTTGTTAAGTACAAAAATTTGAAAAAGGAATTCAATATTTTGAAAAATGATAAGGATAGTTTATTTACTTCCTATGAATCACTATCATGTGCTCACACCACCACTCTTGATAAGGTTAGAAACCTTGAAATAGAAAATAGTACTCTTGTTGAGAATATTGAAGGCATGAAAAAGGATTTATTAAAATCCAACTTAAGTACCAACAAAATGCCTAATATTGTTGATGTTCATAATTGTGATAAAATGAAACAAGGACTTGATCATAAGCCTAATGTTGTTAATCATATGAAAAGGAATCAAGTCTATAAGCATGTTGGTCATTATGCTCCTAGAATTATTACATGCTTTTATTGCGGTAAAAAGGGTCATACGGTAAACACTTGTCGGGCTAGAAATAGCTCTAATTATTGTTGGAGACCTAAAAGTCTCAAGACTAATCCTAAAGGACCCAAACACATAAGGGTACCACAAAATAATGTGTTATTAGGTACCCGGCGAAATAATGATCGAAGAAAATTCATACCGCCAAGAAGACATCAAATGACCGTTTCATTTGATCAAAGAAGGAGAAACTATTTTCGACAAAGCCAATTTTCAAGAAGAGGATATAATCAAAATTGGGAAAAACATAATCCTTGGAAATGGCAAAGACATCATCAACAAGATGATTTTCAAAGAAGAAGAGACTCTCAACAAAGGGAAGGCAACAAACCTTGGAAATGGAGTAATCAAAAGGGCCATCATCAACAAAGTGACTTCTCAAGGGGAAGATATCATCAACAATGGGAAAGACACAACCCATGGAAACGGAGTAATTGGTAAACCGTATCTCCCCATTTAAATATGCATTTTATTTTATGACTGTTTTTATTTTTTGTCTTAATTGCAAAATGAGTTTTCAAGTATTTAGTTTTTAAAATTGAGGTCTTCAATATATATTTGTGCTTTTAAAGTATTTGTGAAAAAGAAGACCTTATATAATGTTTTTAAAACTCTTGTGCATTTAATTAAACTTTTTGTGGTTTATTATCTCTTATGTATTTTTATAGCATAAGCTCTTTTCTTGATATTACTTGCCTACACTTGTGTTTTTGTGCAAATTTTGTCTAAGAATTGTGTAGGATATATATCTCACCTTCATTGGCTATTTCGTCATCAAAGTTTCTTAAACTATCGAGGTATGTTCACTCGTATTTCCCTTAGAAACTCGATATTATGCTTATGCACATATCTTTCAAGATATTTCATTTCAACCCCTTAAGTGCCTCTAAATGATTTTGTGAATTTTTCTCTAAAAGGCACTACTCGTTAAATCGTTTATCTCGAGTTTATTTTATTCGTTACTCGTATTTGTTGGATTTAGTCCATGATTATCTTTTTGGATAGTTTTAAAACTTTTGGGGTGCAAAATCGATTTTTGTAAAAAACGGAGAATGAAAAATTACACTTTGGGGACGGTCAAGCAGGGGGCGGCCGTGCCGCACGCCGACGGTCGCACCCCCCCCACCGGCCGCCAGGGGTTATTTTTCAAGATTATCTTGGTCTGTTTCTTCACTTTCGAAACAGAACAAACATTTCTCCAAACCCTTGTTCAAGCGTATTTCACCCCTTTTCTTTAAAATCTTCTATTCTTCATCATTTTCACGATTCTTGTTGCTAATCTTCTTATTTTCACTAGAATCTTACATATATGGCTCCTCCTAGAAATTCCACCGATCAAAATCCCACTTCTAAGAGAAGAAAGGGTGGAGAGGGTACTTGAGAAATCGGCGAGACGAAGCGAACAAAGGGATATTCGAGCCGCTCAAAGAAACGTGGCTCAAGAAGGTGATGATGTTCAAAATCCCATTCTCTCTCGGGCCCAAATCACCGAGCTCCGGAACAATTTCGCTCGAAAATTGCCGTTGGGCGAAAGGTAAAAAATCTTTTATTACTCAAGCTCCTAATTCCCGCAATGCTATTAATTTCATCAATAAGTATGCGGAATGGTACTATGAGGATTCGGGATGGGAGGTAAATCTATTGCTCGGACTAAAATGTGTCGTTTTAGTTCATTTACAAATGAGTATCCTACTATAAGAGGATTTTTTGAGGAGCAAGGTTGGATGTATTTATGGGAGCATGCTTATGTGTTGTATGATGATGATATTATCCAACTCTTTTATGCCAATATGTGGGTCGAATATGATAATAAAAGAAAGCCGATTGCCGTTAATTCGCTTATAAAGGGTCGTCATTTTAGATGGACTCCCAATGATATTTGCCGGCTTTTACATGTTAGAGAAGGTGGTTGGGATTATTTCTCTTGTGGGACTTGGAATGATGAAATGTTGGGGGTGTCGATGAAAGAAGTTAAGACGCATTTGGGAGTATGGCCAAAGTATTCTTTGTTGGCAATGACACTTGAGCATCGTATTTTATCGGTCATTGTCGCATATTGCATTTGTGGTAAGTCGGGAAAGATGCCTAGCAATATGGATTATTTTTGACTTATAAGATTGCTAGGAGGGAACCACTTAACTTTGGTGCCATACTTATTCAATGTCTAATCGAGTCCATTACTCGAGGTAATAAGAAGTTGGTTATGGGAAATTGGATTTGTAAACTTCTTATTCAATCGGGACTACCTTCGTCGGAGTGTAACTCGGAGGTATTTCAAAATGACTTTGACATTGATAACATCGCCCAAATGGTCACTATGCGCAAGAACATGGAAATCCGACCAACCAAAATGGCGAGAGGAAGAGGTCAAGAGTCTCCGATCCTAATGACTTCTTTGATGACATCGAGGCCGCAAGATTGGCGGAAGAGGGTGAACCGAGCAATCCGGAGGGTAATCTAGGTGCTCAACCGCCTAGGAGGTATACTCAAGCCGAATTTGATGAGATGAGGGCTTTTCATGAGACGAGGTATGAGGCTTTGGAGCAAAAGACCTCCAAAATGCAAAAGTCTATCGGCAAGTTAAAGAAATTCATCAAGGACTTAATTCCCGGATCTTGCTTCTCCTTGGATGAGGAATGATGTTACCCCACCCCTTTACTTTCTAGCATTTTCATTTAAGTTGCTTTGTACTTTTATGAACTTTTGTAAAACTCATTTGTACTAATGATATTTGCTTGTTTTTCTTAAAAGGGTTAATATTGCAAGTTGATAATGACTTGTGGGTGTTCATGATATTGATAGAGTATTTGATGGTAAAAATACTCTAATTTAAGCATTGTTTGATAATTGATATGAAGTACTTGATGGTAAAAGTACTTCTTTTAAATGCTTTGATCATTATGCTTAGTTGCATATGCATTGGGACATTTGATATATCATACATGTATTGTTTAAGGCATGACTTATATTACTTGATGGTTGCTCTAATTTTTGGCATTTGTAATGCCTTGATCCCTCTTAGCTTATCTCAATTGGGTTGAACCCTTGAGAATCTACTTTGAGCTTCTTATTTGATGAACAAATGTTGCGTATGTTGCATATGATCTTATTGAGCTTTGGAATGAGGTTGATTGTTGATATGATAATTTTTGGCTTGAACCTTTTACAAGGACTATATACAACCTCTTTTATTTTTATGCACTCAAGGTGTTCGATGAATTGTCGCAATGAATTGTTCGACTTTTACTCTTATGCTTTCATATGTCTTATATACTCATTGAGATCATGTCTTATATACTCAAGGTTGGAACACCAATCATGTTACTACGTAACATAGATCATTCTCTTGGATTATGCAATGGCACCAGATTGATTGTTACCAGACTTGGCAACCATATTATAGAAGGACAAGTTCTTACCATGGGCAGTCTTGGTCCTAAAGTCCTTATTCCAAGAATGTCGTTGACACCTTCTGATCCAAGACTTCCATTCAAGTTTCAACGACGACAATTTCCACTGATGGTGTCTTATGCAATGTCTATCAACAAAAGCCAGGGTCAATCTTTGTCTAATGTAGGACTACTTCTAAAAAAATCTGTTTTTAGTCACGGGCAGTTATATGTTCTTTGTATCCGAGTTACCGATCCAAAAGGCCTTAAAATTTTGATTTGTAATAGTGATAGTAATGAGCATACGGGATCAACGACCAATGTTGTATTTAAAAAGTTTTTCAAAATTTATAATAGATTTTTTCCCATTAATGTATGGTTGTATTATTAAATCTTCCTTTTACTTAAAAATGAGAGTTTTAAATTATTTAATATATTTTTCTTGGCGTATAATTATAATTCTATAATTTCATTCAATTTTTCTAACATTTTGTTATTTATATACATTCTACTCAATTGAATCTCTGAAAAAATTATAATTTTTTTGGATATACACGCCGTGCATCGCATGGGTGGATTACTAGTACACATACGAATAACTTTGAAAAATAATTCGCATTTAAATATACTACTACAACCTTGAAAAAAAGAGTGGACACATACTTGTTTGATACATGTTTTTATCTTAATTTTGATGATTTTGTTTTGCACCAAAACATTGTTTTTTATTGTTGTCCAAATACTCCTAAATGATTTAAAATGGTTTTAATATTTTAGGAGTATTTCTTCAAGTTTATTTTCGTCTAAATTGGACAACGCTTTTAATGATTTTACGTTATTGGGTTTTCACTCTCAAACGATGTTTCTAAATGTTGTCCTAATACTCCCGATCGGTCTAAAATGTTTTTACTATTTTTCGGAGTATTTCTTGTTGTTTATCTTCGATTAAATATTGGACAACACTTTGGTTTTGAGGCCAACCGGTCGCCCTATTGGGCAACCCGCACTGAAGAGTACGTTGAACCCAAAAGTTGAGCCTGGAGTGTAAAAGGGCAGGCGGTCGGCCGTGGCGCAGGCGTCGGCCGGTCAGACGGCCGTCGCCAGTGCGGACGGTGCTGCAAGTGTGTTTCAAAGCGAGAACACTTGATCTTTGCAAAATCCATGAGGGGACCGGTTGGGGTGATGGTCGGCCGAGGTATACGTCGATCGGTCGCCTGTGTTATTTTTTTGTGTATTCTTCTAACGTCTATTTTTGTGCGACCGTCGCCCTATCTTTAATGACAAATTTCGACCGTTTGACAGAGACACTTTTCCTTAAATTGTGGGATTGATTTCTAATGACTATATTCTTGATCTTAATTGTATTTTTCTGTAGATTTTCAATCCCCAAGAGGAGCCTATGCTTGATCAATCATCTCCTATAAATAGAGGAAGTTTTGGAGCAACCCATATAAGAATTGAGATACAACACAACAAGATACACTTCAAGCAAATACTTGGTCTTTCATTGTTATTATTCTTGTTGTAAATTTGTCTACCTTATCACTTTCACATCCTTGAGGTCTAGGCTATTCTTGATTACACTTTGCACTCAAATTGTATTATTCATTATTGAGTTGTAATCTTGATTTTTGGTCATCATTCAACAAGATATCCTTGTGAGTGTTCTTGTGGTAAGAACACACTTGGATGATCTAGGTGATAGGTGCAAGAAGATTGTGGTGATCTTTTTATTGTGGTGTTGAAGAACTTGGCATTCTTCAAGGTTGAAGATTGTGGTAATCTTCACAAGGTGCCGTTGAAGGAAGATTGTGGTGATCTTCAAATGAAGATTGTGGTGATCTTCAAAGGGAGATTGTGGTAATCTCCAAAGGTGTTGTTGAAGACGAGTGTGGTGCTCTTCAAGGTGTTGTTGTAAGTTGGTGTTGTATTAATTTTTGGTAAATTAATAAAATATTTTTTCTTTTTGAAATCCATCCCTGAGGATATCTTTGGGGTGGTAGAGGATTAGGCCCTAGGTGGGTTGAACCTCTATAAATCGACGCGTGTTGTTTACATTCCGCTCCTTTATTATTGTGTTTGAGCTTTTGGTTCGAAAAAGAGGCGAAATCGAAAGATGGAGATAATCTATTCACCCCCTCTAGATTATCGTAGCCGCTTGGACTTACAATACTTTCACACTTATTATGAATCTAGACATGACTAAAACGAAATGAGCGATGAAGGTGCACATGTGCGGTTTTATGAAGAAACTTGGTTGAAAGATTGAACGTATTTGAGGTATGATATTTTTCGTTGTGACTATATCAATAAAAAACATTAAACGTGTCAATTGTTTAATGCTAATTTAAATCATTACGAGTGCATGATATATAATTCGTAGAAGTATTAGAAAAATGCACATGTCACAATACAAAACGGACGTCTCACATATATACCGTGCATCGCGACGAGCAAAAGACTAGTTATTAATAATTTTAATAAATTAATATGAAACAAGAATTTGCATAAATTCATAATCAATATATCTACTTAATAACTTAACATAATCAATAAAATTATATTTATAATTTATGTGATGTGATAAAAAAATTAAATTATGATTTTTTTATATTGTTATAATAGGGTACTATTACTTGTTTAGACTATGTTTCTCTTTTAAGTACAATTTACTAATTATTTAACTAATTTTAATTTCAAATGATTTACTCTATTATTAATGTTAAAACTTTTTAAAATTCATAATAGTTGTAGTATTGTGATTTTTTAGAAATATGTTTTATACTCAATTCAATTTCAAATAATTTGTAGTTAATTTAGTATCAAAATGTAAATAAAATAGAGATAAAGTATATGTATTTCTATAAAATTGGTTCTACCTTCGGGTCCTCGGTTTCGGAGTGATTTGGTATCATTCTCGAGTGACGGGTATTTGAAAAATTTCTAGAACCATACAAGAAATATTTTTGGGACGGTCGATTCGGGGAACGTAAAAAAAGTCAATGAATATTTTGGTTGGATTGATTCGATTTGGTAATCTCCAAGACTGTCGTCGCGCACATCCCTAACATGAATATACAAATTGATGTCCAATAGCCCGAATTCATAATTTTCAAAGCCCGTTATAAATTATAAAGTAATGAATAAATATTTCTTATATTTTTTATTATATATATATATATATATATGAGTGTCAAATCTGAATATCGCAAAAAAATGATTAATTTGATATATTATACATAATAAACGGATCAAATATAAAAGGCAAAAACTTATGTGAGATGTGAATGTCCGTGAGACCATAAGACGATGACACTCTTAGTGTAAAAAGTGTGACATTAAGTATAAAAAGTGATACTTGTCTAAATACACTTAAATTAGTGTATTTACTTTGAGTATCACTTTTTACACTAAAAGTATCACTTATTCTGATAATTAATGCAATGCACACACAAATTTGGAAAACTAATTTATATATTTCTATATTTTTATATCATTTTAAAAATTTATTATTTAAAGATAGTTGACTACCAAAAATAATATAATACCAAATATTTATCATTTCTTATTATTACACATATGTTTATTATTTTTTATAGTGCTGCGCAAATGGGCGGGAAAAATTCTCTATACTATTTAAGAAGTGGCTCTTTTATATATATATATATATATATATATATATAGGATTTGGTTCAAATGAGACCACCCTCCCTAGGTGAGGCAGTGTGGACTCATCTTACCCATTGATCTTAAAAAATGAAGGGATGTGATTAATTCAGTTTTTTTAATTATTTCCTAATTTTCGCTGATTTTAAGGGTAAGATTGTAATTTTGTAATTCAAATTAGTGGTCCCAGTAGATTTTATGGGTGAAATTGACACTGCTTAGGATTGTGTGGCGGAATTTAAGGAACCTGTTTTCTTTCCAAATATTTTTATTTTCAAACATAGTTAGGGTTCTTCTCTTTTGCATAATTAGACATCAAATAATGCATATTTAGTTATTTTGTTGCACATTTTTACGAAAACAAGACATAATTGAATATAACGTCTTTGCGTATGTAGGTATACTACACCTTTGCATAAATAGGTTCAATATAATGTATATTTAGTTATGAAAATGGGATGTTGCTTTTGGAAATTATAAAAATGGGATGTTACATAATGTCATCGCATATTTAGTTATTCCACAATGCATAGATAGTTTCTAGATAATACATAGTTAGTTGATTTTGTTGCATAGTTTATGACGTCTTGCATAGTTGGATATCTTGTACTACATATTAGTTTTTTTTGTTTGCATAGATAGTTTCCGGATAATGCATATTTAGTTGAGTTTTGTTGCATATTTAGTTTTCGAACTCACTTTGTTCGTTATTTCTCTGTAATATTGCACCGAATTTTTCTTGTTTTTTTCTCGTAATTTTCATGAACTATAATTTTCGAGTTCTTCACGGTTTTTTTCTTTATTTGCGTTAATGGAGGAATGAGAGAGAGAGAGAGAGAGAGAGAGAGAGAGAGAGAGAGAGAGAGAGAGAGAGAGAGAGAGAGACGTGAGATTGGGAAAATTGGGAGATGTATGAGAGAAAGATATTTGATTCCATTTTTGTAACTAACTTGTTATGTTATTTTACCCTACTACCCTTATATTGATTAAATTAATATTTGAATATATTTTTTATCCATTAAATCATACCCATTGATTAATAGTGGGGGATGGTTGAGATTAGTCCATTGTGTCTCACCTAGAGACATGGTCTCACTTGATCCTCCCCTATATATATATATATATATATATATATATATATATATATATATATATATATGGATTGGTTCTTGTGAGACCATCTCTCTGCGGTGAGACCGTAAGGACTGATCATGACCGTTATAATAAATCAATAGATGGTTGAGATTGAAGCATTAAATCTAATACTATTATTTGAATACCAAACCAACTAGGGTATAATTGACCACACGGATCTTATAGAAATTGGTAAGCGCCATGTGATCTCCTAAAATTATGGAACCATATCTTCCATTATATATTTTACATTAATCTACTCCTTAAAAAACGCCCTAATTAGTTTAGCAAAACCCATTAGCACGAGCTCTCTTGAATATTACAATAATTATGCATTTTATTAAACAACATCCGATTGTAAATTTAATATTGCAATAATTATGCATTTCTTGAAACAACAATAAATATTTCCCCTTTTAAGCAAAACATTAGATGCATGTTCCCAATAATATCGTGCGTCCATGACTCTTTAAGTATATATTGCTATGTTCAAATACTAATTGACACGTACATTATGAATTAGCGCTATATGTGGTATATTTCAATATATTACTTGCATAGATAAATCATATATATGCATATATAACTTATTTTCATGTTCAAAATTTTATTGGTTAGATTAGTGTGTTTATTAATCGATCGAGCGTCTCTCAATCAATATATATACAAAATTATGCATCTATTTATACATAAAAATCGTACAAAAGTTTGTATTATTTTCATACGAGAAAAACTCATGTTGCAAAAAAAAAAAAAAAAAACACACACCACATGTGTGTTTTGTTGATTACAATGTATTGGTTACAATGGGAAAGCCTTCACAATGGCTCAATTACAAACTGGAAATGAACTATTCTATTACAAATAGAAACAGAAACTGAACTGTAAGCCGAGTCGAGATACTATCTCTATCCGCAAGACAATTACGTCCCGGCTAGTGCTCACGGTTTGACGTATTGCCTCCAAAGATAAAACGGCTTCGTCTTCTGTGTAGTAGCACCACTAACACAAAAGTGTTTGATAAATGGTTTTATCATGATTTTGATGATTTTGATTTTACACCAAAACAATGTTTTAAAGGTTGTCCAAATACTCCTAAATGTTTTAAAAGGGTTTTAATATTTTTGGAGTATTTCATCAAGTTTATTTTCGATACAAAATTGGACAATTCTTTTAATGTTTTTAAGTCAATGGTTTTTACATTGAAACTATGTTGTCCTAATACTCCCAATTGATCTAAAATGTTTCTACTATTTTTGGAGTATTTATTGGAATTTATATCGGACAACACTTTGTGTGTAAATGTTTTATTTCTTCAAAACTATTTCTAATGTTGTCCTAAATACTCCCGATCGGTTTAAAATGTTTTTCACGAATTTTTGGAGTATTTCTTGAGGTTTATTTTTGATAAAAATCGGACAACTTGTCATTAAGGAGGTCGGCCGGTCGGCCGACGGCGGCGAACCGTACACGGGAACAAGTTTCGTGAAAAGAAACTTGAGAACTCTCAAAATTGATCGGTCTGCAACCGGTCGCACATAGGCTCGACGGTCGAGGTGCCCTTCGACCGTCGCCTGTGTAAATGTGTATTCTCATTTTCAAACTTCTATTTTCGTGCGACCGGTCGCCTATCTATGCTTTGACAACAAAATTCTAACCGTTGTGCGCAAAGAACGACTTTTCCCTAAATTGTGGGATTGATTTCTAACAGCTATAATCTTGATTTTAATTGCAATTTTTTGTAGAAATCAGATTCAAGAGGAGCCTATCAAGTATCAATCATCTCCTATAAATAGAGGAAGAATTGAAGCAACACAACAAGAGAGAAAACTACAACACAACAAGATACACTCAAGAATATACTTGTTCTTACATTGTCTTATTTCTTGTTGTAATTTGCCTAGCTATTCACTTTCACATCCTTGAGGTCTAGGCTTTTCTTGATTACACTTGCACTCTATTGTATTATCAATTATCGAGTTGTAATCTTGAATTTGTGGTTGTCATTCAAACACAAGATATCCTTGTGAGTGTTCTTGTGGTAAGAACACACTTGGGTGAACTAGGTGTTAGGTGTAAGAAGATTGTGGTAATCTTCTTGTTGAGGTGTTGAAGAGTGTGGTGCTCTTCAAGGGTGAAGATTGTGGTAATCTTCATAAGGTGCCGTTTGGAGATTGTGGTAATCTTCAAGTGAGATTGTGGTAATCTCAAAGGTGATGTTGAAAGAAGAGTGTGGTGCTCTTCAAGGTGTTGGTGTAAGATTTTGTTGTAATAATTTTGGTAATTATTAATAAAATCTTTTTTCTTTTGAAATCCATCCCAGGAATCTTTGGGGTGGTAGAGGATTAGGCCCTAGGTGGGTTGAACCTCTTTAAATCGGCGTGTGTTGTTTACATTCCGCACCTTCATTATTTTGTTTGAGCATTCGGTTCGAAAAAAGAGGCGAAATGGAAAAGATGGAGATAATCTATTCACCCCCTCTAGATTATCGTAGCCGCTTGGACTTACAAGTGGTATCAAAGCCAAACTCTTTGGCAAGCTCGTTTCACATCGCGAGTGAAGAGAAACGATCGTCGGCTCTGACGAAGCTCATCTTTCCAGCACCTCCACCACCAAGCCACCTCGGTTTAATTCCAAAAATTTTATATTTTGGAAAGAAAGAATGGAATGCTATTTACAAGGTTGCGGGTTCGATATTTGGAACACCGTCATCAATGGAGAATCCATTAGATGAAAGATATACACCACACACCTCAAAAGGCTTCAAAAGCTCAATGATGAAAGAAGAAAATCATCTCCTTAAATGGTAAAGCTCTTAATATTTTACTTTGTTCACTTACCACTTTGGAATTTGATCATGTTGTAGGTATTCAATCGGCACATGAAGTATGGCAAAAATTAGAAGCCATCTATGAAGTATATGCAAATGAAAGGAGCAACTCAAAAGCATCTACTTCACAAATGGATACAACATCAAATCCAACAACATGGGATAAGCCTTCTACAACCTCCATGATGAACAAGTTGAACAATGCCTCGTGGGCATCGAAGAAGAAAACGAGGTAAGTTCTAAACCCTCTACTTCTTATGACCATGAATTGCAAAATGAATATAGTGATTTACAAAATGATTATGATGAGCTACAAGATGAATTCCAAAACTTACTTGTTAAATACAAAAATTTGAAAAAGGAATTCATTGTTTTAAAGAATGATAAGGATAGTTTATTTACTTCCTATGAATCACTATCATGTGCTCACACCACCACTCTTGACAAGGTTAGAAACCTTGAGAAAGAAAATAGTACTCTTGTTGAGGATATAAATTGCTTGAAAAATGATTTATCTAAATCCAACTTGAGTACCGATAAGATGACCAATATTGTTGATTGTTGTGATAATTGAAACTAGAACTTGATCATAAGCCTGGGGTGTCAATCACATGAAAAGGAATCAAGTCTCTAAGCACGTTGGTCATTATGCTCCTAGAATTATTACATGCTTTTATTGCGGTAAAAAGGGTCATACGGTAAATACTTGTCGGGCTAGAAATAGCTCCAATTATTGTTGGAGACCTAAAAGTCTCAAGACTAATCCCAAAGGACCCAAACACATAAGGGTACCACAAAACAATGTCATATTAGGTACCCGTGAAATAATGATCGAAGAAAATTTATACCGCCAAGAAGACATCAAATGACCGTTTCATTTGATCAAAGAAGGAGAAACTATTTTAAGCAAAGCCAATTTCAAGAAGAGGGTATAATCAAAAATGGGAAGAACACAATCCTTGGAAATGGCAAAGACATCATCAACAAGATGATTTTCAAAGAAGAAGAGACTTTCAACAATGGGAAAGCAACAAACCTTGGAAATGGAGCAATCAAAGAAGTCATCATCAACAAAGTGACTTCGAGGGGAAGATATCATCAACAATGGGAGCGACACAACCCATGGAAATGGCGTAATTGGTAACCCGTATCTCCCTATTTAAATATGCATTTTATTTTGTTATTATGCATGCTTTTATTTGTGTCTTAATTGCAAAATGAGTTTTCAAATATTTATTTTTCAATTAAGGTCTTCAATATATACTTGTGCTTTTAAAATATTTTTGAAAAAGAAGACCTTATATGATGTTTTTAAAACTCTTGTGCATTTTTGTAGACTAAAGTGTGTTATCATCTTTTATGGATTTTTATGGCATGAGCTTACTTGTAATATCTCTTAGCCTACACTTTTATCATTATGATTTGTCTAGATATGTTTTAAGAATTGTGTAGGATTTACATATTTTCACAAATGGCCATTTACGTCATTATTTGTCAAGAAAGGCATAAATTATCGAGTACGTTTACTTGTGTTATTCTTACTCTTATAGACTCGATATATGTATTGTCATGTGCCTATGTGCTTGTTTTTCATAGTATTTCATACAAGTGCCATTAAGAGGATTTTTAGATTTTTGAAAGGCACTATTCGATATTTGATTGCACATATTTGCCGTATCAACTCTTGTTCAAATACTTCTTTTAAATAAGGTCTCAACTATATGCTTTCGGATTTTCAAATTTCAAAAGAGACCTTTTGTAGCTTTCTTAAGCTTATTTGAACTTGCATGATTTATTAAACTCTTGATGATCTTCTAAATGCATAGTATGTGTTTATTGCTTCATGGTCTATATATATAGTGTCTATTTCTACTATGCACTTATGCAAGATATTTTTGTGATTGATGATTGAGGCATGTTTTTACACTTGGACTATTTTTCTTGCTTATATAAGCGATCGGTAATGAGTTTGTTAAGTTGTGTAGATGAGAAATGAAGTACTCCAAATATTAGTTACCTCAAAATATTTGGATGTAAATGTTCTATTATGAACACCTTAGATCAATTGGATGGCCTATGATGATAATGATGAAGAAGACAAAAAGGGTATTCCGGAACAAACTCGATGACCAAGGCAACATTGGTCGAACCAAGGCGAGGTTAGTAGCTCGAAGGTATTTTCAAGAAGAAGGTAATTAATTTTGTTGTAACATTTGCACTCATAGCACATTTAGTAGCTATTTGCATTTTACTTGTCCATTCTTGTTTTAAAGAAAATTTCAAGCTTTACCAAATGGATGTTAAATCCAACTTTCTAAATGGTTTTATTCAAATATAAGTCTATCGGAGTCTAAAATTTTAGGCCAAATGATTTTTATAAAAGGCCTTGTACAATTGATAGACTTAGCTATTTTTGCAAAATGATTTTACAAAAGGTAAAGTTGATACTACACTTCTTGTTTTGAAAAAGGGCAAGGTTGTTTACTTGTGCAAATTTTTGTTGATAATATTTATGGTGCTACTAATGAATATTTGTGCAAGATATGTTTTTCTAAGTTGATACTAGGTGAGCTTGAGATGAGAATGATGGGGGAGCTCAATTTCTTGCTTGGACTACAAATCATTCAATGCCAAGTAGATGGTTACATTTCAAAATAACTCTTGAAGGAGTTAGGCTTTGAAGAAGGAAGAATCATCTCAACCTCTATGGCTACCAATGAAGAGATTGACAAAGGTTGAGAAAGGCATGTCGGTTGACAAACAAATTCGAGGTATGTTTTCTTGTATTATTTCTATAGACTCGACATTCCATATGCCTTATGTCTATATGCTCGACTTCAAAAATTATCCCAACGAATCTCATTAAAGTGCCGTTAAAAGAAATTTTCAAATATTTGAAAGGCACTTCTTCTTATGACTTGTTGTATCCAAAGCTTTAAAATGTTATTATTTTTCGGGATAACAAGTCCGGTGAAAATTATTCAAAATATAGTTCGTCATAATCGAACTAAACATATTGAGATTCGAAAAACTTTCTAAGGGATTGCATTTTTAACAAAAACTTGAGATGCGTTTAATTCCGTCTCAAGGATAACTTGCGGACATGTGTTCATTTACCACGAGTATTTTACCTCATTTCGAGCTTGATTATGACATAATGTATATTGAATGAGGTCTACGTTTGCATTTTGCACGTTTTTTAAAACTTAGGGGCGAAAAATTGGATTTTTGGTTGAAAATTCGGATTTTGGAAATTTTTCAACACAAGTTTGAAATGGTTGAGGGCAACCGGTCGCCCTCAACGTCGCCGGTCGCCCTCAACCACGACCGGTCGCCCTAAGCAAAATATTGGATAAAAATGGTTCTGTCTTCAGCATTCGCAACTCTAACATATTTTGGCCATTTTTCGTCCCCTTTGCAAATTTCACACACAATTCACTTCAAATGAGTTTTGATGCATGAATTATATATTTTGGGGATTATCTAGCTCGACTATCATCATCATTGCTCGTCTTTACCGATTGAATGGTAAGAATTTCACTATCTTTAGCTCAATTGGGTTGAACCCTTGAGTTTGTGGCTTATATGTATTTTTCTTGATGTGATTCATATATGTTTGTGATGAGCTTATTGATTGTTGATGAATGATATTCGTTAAATTGTATTTGGTGATGAAAAACTTGGCTTGATTTCATTTACAAGGGCTATATATAACTTTTTCTATTTTTGACGCCCGCCAAGTGTTCGATAAAACGTTTCAATGAAAAATTCATCACCTACATGATTCTCTCGATTTCAAAAGTCTTATACATTTATAGAGATCATGTTTTGCTTATCAAATGAGTTTTCATAAACCTCTACAAGTCGTATGATTCGACTTTTCCCTTCTATTTGGCTTATAAGCTTCAATGTTCAAATAGCTCGATACATCGGTTTAGTTGCACACTTTGATATGAATATATGATGTATTTATCGTGCTAACATTCTTTTTGATGATTCCAAAGGGGGAGAAACAGGTGGAGAAACAGGTTATAAGCTCTTTAGCTCAAAGAAGCTAAGATAAGCTCAAACGAAAAGAAGCTATAAGCTATGGCTTCCTAAAGCCATAAGTTGTGTATGATTCTTGGTCCATTGGTTGTAGTATGGACTTATATATGTTTCTAATGATGTTTCTTTGACAGGGGAGCTTTTAAGTTTTTGATACTTAAGCTCAATATCGAAAAGCTAATATTTTAGCTTATGTTTAAGTTGCTTCTATATAACTCTTGTTGTGCTTGTTGATAGGGGGAGCATGTGCTATATGTGTTTGAATATCTCTACTCCCATCCTTGTGTTTTTATTGCATGAAATGTTGTCGCTCACAACGGATAGTTCTCTTTAACTTAGGTAAAATTTTTTTGTTTTCAAAATCGACCTCGTTAAAATTGTTTTGGTTTGTAATCATCAAAAAGGGGAGATTGTTTGATAAATGGTTTTATCATGATTTTGATGATTTTGATTTTACACCAAAACAATGTTTTTAAAGGTTGTCCAAATACTCCTAAATGTTTTAAAAGGGTTTTAATATTTTTGGAGTATTTCATCAAGTTTATTTTCGATACAAAATTGGACAATTCTTTTAATGTTTTTAAGTCAATGGTTTTACATTGAAACTATGTTGTCCTAATACTCCCAATTGATCTAAAATGTTTCTACTATTTTTCGGAGTATTTATTGGAATTTATATCGGACAACACTTTGTGTGTAAATGTTTTATTTCTTCAAAACTATTTCTAATGTTGTCCTAAATACTCCCGATCGGTTTAAAATGTTTTTACGAATTTTTCGGAGTATTTCTTGAGGTTTATTTTTGATAAAAATCGGACAACTTGTCATTAAGGAGGTCGCCGGTCGATTCCGGCGACCGTGTACACAGGAACAAGTTTCGTGAAAGCAGAAACTTGAGAACTCTCAAAATTGATCGTCTGCAACCGGTCGCACATAGGCTCGACCGGTCGAGGTGCCCTTCGACCGGTCGCCCTGTGTAAATGTGTATTCTCATTTTCAAACTTCTATTTCGTGCGCCGCCGCATGCTATGCTTTGAATGAAAATTCTAACCGTTGTGCAACAGACTGACTTTTCCCTAAATTGTGGGATTGATTTCTAACATGACTATAATCTTGATTTTAATTGCAATTTTTTGTAGAAATCAGATTCCAAGAGAGCCTATCAAGTATCAATCATCTCCTATAAATAGAGGAAGAATTGAAGCAACACAACAAGAGAGAAAACTACAACACAACAAGATACACTCAAGAATATACTTGTTCTTACATTGTCTTATTTCTTGTTGTAATTTGCCTAGCTATTCACTTTCACATCCTTGAGGTCTAGGCTTTTCTTGATTACACTTGCACTCTATTGTATTATCAATTATCGAGTTGTAATCTTGAATTTGTGGTTGTCATTCAAACACAAGATATCCTTGTGAGTGTTCTTGTGGTAAGAACACACTTGGGTGAACTAGGTGTTAGGTGTAAGAAGATTGTGGTAATCTTCTTGTTGAGGTGTTGAAGAGTGTGGTGCTCTTCAAGGGTGAAGATTGTGGTAATCTTCATAAGGTGCCGTTTGGAGATTGTGGTAATCTTCAAGTGAGATTGTGGTAATCTCAAAGGTGATGTTGAAGAAGAGTGTGGTGCTCTTCAAGGTGTTGGTGTAAGATTTTGTTGTAATAATTTTGGTAATTATTAATAAAATCTTTTTCTTTTTGAAATCCATCCCAGGAATCTTTGGGGTGGTAGAGGATTAGGCCCTAGGTGGGTTGAACCTCTTTAAATCGACGTGTGTTGTTTACATTCCGCACCTTCATTATTTTGTTTGAGCATTCGGTTCGAAAAAAGAGGCGAAATGGAAAAGATGGAGATAATCTATTCACCCCCCTCTCTAGATTATCGTAGCCGCTTGGACTTACAAAAAGCACCTTGAACGAAAAAGTGTTGAAGATAGTTCTTTGGACTTTTTTTTTTGTGCGAGAATGCGAAATATGGCTTTGTGTATGAATATTTTGTGATACAATCGCAATGCACTAAAATAAATTTATAGACAAACACACTGCAGGAGATAACAAAAAGTAGTGGGCATTAATCCAATTGTAACATCGAGATGTTACACCCCACTACTCCATAGCGGACAAGTAGTGGGCTCTTTTCGGATGACCACTGTTGGAGTTACTAGGGGGGCTGCCCGGCCCAAGCCGATCCCGGCCCAGCCACAGGCCGGGGCGCGGCGGCTGGCGTCTTTGTGACCCACTTGTGATCATCCACTTGTGCTATAGTTTATACAACATATAACACCTTCTAGCAAATAAACTAGGATAAACTATGATTTGTATTCCATGTGGGATAAGGCATAAGCCTTTCATCTCTCCTTTACATAATCTTTACATAATGTTCATTTATGTGGCTACCTTCGTGTTTTAATTTCTCACTCACCAAAATTCGGTTTTGAGAAATAAAAAATACTACGAACATCTACTCGGAATGTAGATTAATAATATATAATTTAATTCCTCCAGAAATAAATTTTTAGCCACCGAAAAATTGGTCAAAGTCGGTCGACACCCACTTTATCAAAACCAAAATTTCCAACAATCCCCCACATGAGTGGAAATTAATGTATGCATGAATGCGGAACACGCAAACCAGATCCTCAAGAGACAATATTGCATTCGGAAAGGTAGCTTATGGCTTTGAACCTTCCGTAGTCAATACCATCGGGTACACCTCTGGCGGCTTAGTGGGACGAATGCCTTGAACTATTCCTCGGTGTACGGTGTATACCGAGTCAATAGTATTAACACAATAAGGTCTCAACACCTTATGTTCTCACGTTTTGTGTCCGTTTGCCATGGACACCACTTTGGATTCATAAGTATTACTTTGAAGCGGCTCGCACTTCTTACTTATACAAGTGATCTCTATCCGAGTATCTGCTATACTCAACCTCAACGAGGTGTAGGAATCATTGAAAGTCAAATGAGTTAGCCTCACCACAACTTTGCAGGTGTTTCAACACTTGGTATTGCTATCTAGGGATGGGTTATAACATTGTCTCCAAGTGTTGCATCATAAACTTCATAGTTTAGTTTTCCCATTGAACCAAGTTCTTGGGATCTCCAGTCATCATGGTTGGGTTACCACTATGATGGTTATTTTTACTTTGTGGACTTTAAGCCCATTCCCTCTAGCAATTTACCCAATTGATCTCGATTCAGTCCTTTCGTCAAAGGATCTGCCAAATTGTCTTTTGACTTTACGTAGTCAATTGACATCACACCATTTGAGATCAATTGTCTAACGGTATTATGTCTTCGACGAATATGTCTAGACTTACCGTTATACATATTGCTCTGTGCCCTTCCAATAGCCGCTTGGCTATCACAGTGAATCATTACAGAAGGCACAGGCTTCTTCCAACATGGAATGTCTTCCAGAAAGTTTTGAAGCCACTCTGCTTCTTCACCAGCTTTATCCAAAGCTATAAACTCAGATTCCATGGTGGACCGAGCTATACATGTTTGCTTCGTGGACTTCCACGATACCGCACCACCTCCAATGGTGAATATGTATCCACTAGTTGAATAAGAATCTTTCGAATCTGAAATCCAACTAGCATCACTATATCCTTCAAATGCAAATTTGAATATCTTGAGTAGTATAGCCCATAATCCAAGGTATACTTCAAGTATTTTAAACAGAAATATATAACCTACACAATACTTTAAACAAATTTTGCACAAGATATAATAGCACAAATGTAGGCAAGTAATAAGAGATATCAAAATAAAAATGCTTATGCTATAAAATTCATAAGAGTTTAAAAACAACATGTAAGGTCTCATTTTCAAAGGATTTTAAAAACACAAATATTTATTGAGGACCTTAATTTTAAAATTATGAAAACTCATTTGCAATAAAAACATGCATACTAACTAAATAAAATGCATATTTAAATGGGGAGATACGGTTTACCAATTACGCCATTTCCATGGGTTGTGCCGTTCCGTTGTTGATGATATCTTCCCTTTGAAAATCATCTTGTTGATGATGGCTTCTCCAATTGCTCCATTTCCAAGCATTGTGGCCTTCTCCTTTTCGAAAGTGTCTTTCTCTTGGAAAATCATCTTGTTGATGATGTCTTTGCCATTTCCAAGGATTGTGTTCTTCCCATTTTTGATTATATCCTCTTCTTAGAAATTGACTTTGTTTTCTCCTTCTTTGATCAAATGAGATGTTCATTTGATGTTTTCTTAGCGGTATGAATTTTCTTCGATTATTAATCCGCCGAGTACCTAAAATGACATTGTTTTGTGGTACCCTCAAGTACTTGGGTCCTTTGGGATTAGTCTTGAGACTTTTAGGTCTCCAACAATAATTAGAGCTATTTCTAGCACGACAAGTATTTACCGTATGACCCTTCTTACCGCAATAAAAGCAAGTAACATCACTAATATGCATAGGAACTCGATTCTTTTTGATATGCTTGACAATATTAGGCTCATGATCAAGTTCACTATTCAAATTATCACAACTATTAATATTCACAATATTTGGCAATTTATTGGTACTCAAGTTGGGTTTTGATAAATTATTTTTCATTCAATTAATATCCTCAACAAGAGTACTATTTTGTTTTTCAAGGTTTCTAACCTTATCAAGTGTGGTGGTGTGAGCACATGATAGTGATTCATAGGAAGTAAATAAACTATCTTTTTTATTTTTCAAAACATTGAATTCCTTTTTCAAATTTTTGTATTTAACTAGTAAATTTTGGAATTCATTTTGAAGATCATCAAAATCATTTTGTAAATCACTATAATCATTTTGAATGACAATATCATAGGAAGTAGAGGGTTTAAGACATACCTCGTTTTCTTCTTCGATGCCCATAAAACATTGTTCGACTACTTTATAGTTGGAAGTTGTAAAAGGTTTGTTCCTTAGATTTGAACTTGTATCCCTTTGAGAAGTAGATGCTTTTGAGTTGCTCTATCATTTGCATATACTTCTTGAATGACTTCTAATTTTCCCATACTCCATGAGCCGATCGAATTCCTACAATATGTTCATATTCCAAATAAGTAAGTGAACAATATAAAATATTGAGAGCTTTACCATTTAAGGAGATGCTTTTCTTCTCTTCATCATTTAGCTCTTTGAGGCCTTTGGAGATGTGTGGTGTGTCTATCATCGGAATAGATTCTCCATTTATGACGATGTTCCAAATATCGAACCCGCAACCTTGTAGATAATATTCCATTCTTTCTTTCCAAAATATAAAATTTTTGGAATCAAATAGAGAGGTGGCTTGGTGGTGGAGGTGCGGTAAGATGAGCTTCGTTCGTAGCCGACGATCGTTCCTCTTCACTCGCGATGTGAAACGAGCTTGCCAAAGAGTTTGGCTCACGATACCACTTGTAAGTCCAGCGGCTACGATAATCTAGAGGGGGATGAATAGATTATCTCCATCTTTTCGATTTTGCCCTCTTTTTCCAACCGAATGCTCAAAGACAATAATAAAGGTGCGGAATGTAAACAACACACGTTGATTTATAGAGGTTCAACCCACCTAGGGCCTAATCCTCTACCACCCCAAGTATATCAGGGATGGATTTCAAAAAGAAAAAGAATTTATTAATTACCAAAATTAATACAACACCAACATACAACAACACCTTGAAGAGCACCACACTCTTCTTCAACACCACCTTTGAGATTACCACAATCTCTCTTGAAGATTACCACAATCTCCCACGGCACCTTGTGAAGATTACCACAATCTTCAACCATGAAAAATACCAAATTCTTCAACACCTCAACAAGAAGATTACCACGATCTTCTTACACCTAACACCTAGATCACCCAAGTGTGTTCTTACCATAAGAACACTCACAAGGATATCTTGTGTTGAATGATAACCAAAAAATTCAAGATTACAACTCGATAATGAATAATACAATTAAGTGCAAGTGTAATCAAGAATAGCCTATACCCCAAGGATGTGAAAATGATAAGCTAGGCAAAATTACAACAAGAATAATAACTATGAAGAACAAATATTTGCTTGAAGTGTATCTTGTTGTATTGTATCTCAATTGTTGTGTTTGTTACTCCAAAACTTCCTCTATTTATAGGAGATGATTGATCAAACATAGGCTCTCTTGGGGATTGAAAATCTACAAAAAAATACAATTAAAATCAAGAATATAATCTGTTAGAAATCAATCCCACATTTTAAGGAAATGTTGTCTCATAACATCAAACGGTCGAATTTTCTTTGTCAAAACACAGGCGACCGGTCGCACGAAATAGAAGTTTGAAACATAACACGGTAATATTACATAGGCGACCAGATCAAGGGGTCTTCGACCGTCGACCCCTACAAGGACCGGTCCCCCTCATTGCAAAACCAAGAGATGATGAATCTGTTTCAACGCGAGACTTGCGAGTCACGGTCGCACCCTGGGCAACCGATTGACCTGCTCTTTTACACTCCAGGCTCAATTTTTGTTTCAACGTACTCTTGGTACGGGTTGACCTCGAGGCAAATGTTGTCCAATTTTTGTCGAAAATAAAACTCAAGAAATACTCCGAAAATTTAGTAAAAACATTTTAAACCAATCGGGAGTATTTAGACAACATTTAGGAACCTTGTTTTGAAGTAAAAACTTATAAACATAAAATCATTAAAAGTGTTGTCCAATTTTATACGAAATAAAACTTGAAGAAATACTCAGGAAAATATTAAAACCATTTAAAAACATTTAGGATTATTTGGACAACAATTAAAAACATTGTTTTGGTGTAAGAATAAAATCATCAAAATTAAGATAAAAACCATGTATCAAACATATGGTTCTGCGAGAATGGACTCGATTTCACTATTGATAGCTTTTGCCGGAGCGGAGCATCCGGACTACTTAGAGCCTCTTTAATCGAGTTTGGCTCACCATCTAACATAAATGTTATGTAATCGGCCCAAGAGACTTAGCCGAAGTCTTAGACCTCTTTTACTGCGTCGGATTCTTCACTAATTGGTGTTGAACCACTTGCGTTTCGTGAGTTCTTTTATTAGTACTCACTTCTAATGTTTCTCTACAAGGGTAGACATCTTCAAAGAATACAATATTCCTTGATTCGATTATGGTACCTTGATCATTTCCGGATTTTCGACTTATGTATCATAAATCTATATGCACTACTTTGGTATGCATATCCCACAAAGACACAATCAACTGTCTTTGGTCCAATTTTAACTTGTTTTGGTTCGGTATTGCTACCTTAGCCAAACACCCCCACACTTTAAGGTATTTATAAGAAGGCTTACGATTTTTCCACAATTCGTAAGGTGTCTTATCTTTCCCTTTAAGTGGTATTTTATTCAATATGTGGTTGGTCGTTAAAACGACTTCCCCACATATCGGGATAATCCGGAACTTATCAACATGACATTCATCATCTCTTTTAGAGTCCGATTTTTGCGCTCAAAGAACATCTTTGAAGCTGTGGTGAATATGGTCTTTGTTGTGTGATGAATTATGCCCGATTTGGGTACATAGTTCTTCAAATGGGGCAACATATTCGCCACCTCTATCACTCCGAATTATTTTAATCCGGCTGCCAAGTTGATTTTCAACTTCATTTTTATAATTCTTAAAAGCCTCTAATGCTTCATCTTTGCTTCTTAACAAGTATAAGTAGCAAAACCTTGTGCAATCATCAATAAATGTGATGAAATATTTTTTTACCACCTTTAGTTTGCACAAATTTTAGATCACACACATCGGTGTGTATCAACTCTAAAGGTGAAGTGCTCCTTTCAACCGAATGAAACATAATTTAGCCGTTTTAGCTTCAACACAAACTTCACATTTTCTTTGTGAGTTTACTTCAGGTAAATTAATTAATTCTAAATTTACCAATCTTTTTATAGCATTCAGATTTACATGTCCTAATCTAATATGCCATAAATTAGAGCACCCAGCAATATAAACAGAAGAAGATTCATTCTTATTCATATTCTCGCCAAAACGGCATACGGTCATTACATTCATTTTGAAGTCCTTTGTCTAGATATAACCCTACCAAGGAACTGTCCAAATTTGCTAAGTACAAAAATTTTGGACTCAAAAACTAGTCTAAACCCATGGTTGACCAACAACGAACCCGAAACAGATTTTTGCGGATGTCCTGGGATATGCAAAGACATCCTTGACTTCAACTCCTTTCCCGAAGTAAGCTTTAGCACCACCGTTCCAACGCCAAAGCAACATTAGAAGAGGCGTGATTCCCCATATGGAGCTCCTTCCTAGGTCGATGGGATGTAAGAAGAGAATGCATCCTTATCGAGCAGGACATGGCAAGTGGCACCAGGTATCCACAAATCATTCTTTCGGTTATCCACCAAATTGGCTTCAAACACCACCGCCGACATGTCAACGCGTCTGTCACCTCCCTTTCTTCAACCACATTGGCATTGGAATGCGGTTTGGTTTTCTTTTTCTTTGGTTGTGGCGGTCCTTTGCCATATGGTTCGATTTGCCACGATTGTAGCAAGCTCCGGAATTTTCAGTGCACGGTTTCTTGCCTTTATCGTTAGGCCTTTTCTTGAGTTACTTGACGAGCCGTGCTCCATCAAGTTGGCTTTTGACTCCATAGGGGCAAGCTTGGACTTAGAGTCAATCCTCCTATTGTCTTCCTCAATTCGAGTTTGACAATCATATCTTCTAGTCCCATCTCCTTTCGCTTATGTTTGAGATAATTCTTGAAATCCCTCCAACTTGGGGGCAATTTCTCAATCAAGGCGGCCACTTGGAATGCTTCGCAAAGCCGTTCCTCGGCAGAGATTTCATGTAGGATCAATGGAACTTGAACTTGTTCCATCATGGTTTTAGAATCAACCATCACAAAATCCAAGAACTTACCGACAATAAATTTCTTTGTGCCGGCATCCTCGATTTTTATCTTCTTCTCCAAAGAATCCCACAATTCTTTGGAGGATTTCACAAAGCGCAATACACACTGTAAAGTGCATCACTAAGTTCGTTTAGGATATAGTTACGGCACAGAAATCACCCGGCCCCATGCATCAAACGTTGTGCGTTTTTCAACATTCGCTTCGTTTTCAAAGCAACAACGGGAGCGTCCTCGGTCGAGATCTTCGCTTGGACTTAGGGTAGTCGGGTAGAACAACATTTTTTGCCACCCCTTAAGGTCGAAACCCATGAATTTTTGGGTTTCTCGGCTTGAGCAGGAGAGATGATCGGGGGTTACGCTTGTGCTTGCCATCGTGAAGTTCGAATAATTGTCTTGCGATTATTGATTACAATGTATTGGTTACAATGGGAAAGCCTTCACAATGGCTCAATTACAAACGGAAATGAACTATTCTATTACAAACGAAAGGGAGGAATCGAAGCGTAAGCGAGTCGAGATACTATCTCTATCCACAAGACAATTACGTCGGCTAGTGCTCACGGTTTGACGTATTGCTTCCAAAGATAAAACGACTTCGTCTTCGTGTAGTAGCACCACTAACACGAAGCACCTTGAACGAAAAAGTGTTGAAGAGTTCTTTGGACTTTTTTTGTGTGCGAGAATGCGAAATATGGCTTTGTGTATGAATATTTCTTTGTGATACAACCGCAATGCACTAAAATGAATTTATAAACAAACACACTGCGCAGGAGATAACAAAAAGTAGTGGGCATTAATCCAATTGTAACATCCGAGATGTAACACCCCACTAATCCATATGCAGACAAGTAGTGGACTCTTTTCGGATGACCACTTACATTTGGAGTTACTAAGTCCAGCGATCACACGAATCGGACACCTACAATGTCCCGGATTCATTTGGGCTCCAAACAGATCCACGATCACTCGACAGGCCAAGCCCATTTTCGAGTGGCAAAACTTAGTGGACTTGGACTGGGGCCCAATAGGGCCGGGCCGCCCCATGCCGAGCCAGGCCGAGACCCGAGGCCGAGGCCGGGCGGCGGGCGGGTGCGCGCGCGTGTGTGGCCCACTTGTAATCATCCATTTGTGTTATAATTTATAGAACATATAACACCTTCTAGTAAATAAACTAGGATAAACAATGATTTGTATTCCATGTGGGATAAGGCAAAAGCCTTTCATTTCCCTTTACATAATCTTTACATAATGCCCATTTATGTCGCTACCTTCGTGTATTAATTTCTCACTCACCGAAATTCGGTTTGAGAAATAAAAATACTACGAACATCTACTCGAAACGTAGATTAATAATATATAATTTAATTTCTCCAAAATTAAATTTTTAGCCACCGAAAAATTGGTCAAAGTCGGGTCGACACCCACTTTATCAAAACCAAAATTTCCAACATGTTTATGCATCAAAAATTGGTTAGACTAGTGTATTGTATATATAGCTTATTTTCATGTTCAAAATTTTATTGGTTAGATTAGTGTGTCTGTTTAATCATTCATCGTCTTTCAATCAATATATATGCAAAAAGTCGGATCTATTTATACGTAAAAAATCGTACATAGCCAAAAATTATCTATTTGTGCAACAACAATTACCTATTTATGCAGCAACAATTACCTATTTATGCATCACTAATTTAACTTATTACATAGCCAAAAATATGACTCACTAATTAAACTTATGCATCAACAATTACCTATTTATGCAAAGAACGATTACCTATTTATGCATCACTAATTTAACTTATTACATAGCCAAAAATATGTATCACTAATTTAACTTATGCAACAACAATGACTTATTTATGTACGAAATAACCATTATATAAGCAGATAGAAAAAACCAGCGCCATTCAATACTAAATAAGTGTCTTTCAAAATTATATTATATCAAAATCGGTCACTGCCAAACATCAACTAATTGTATTGCATCAGTACCAAAACCAAACAACAAAATAAAAATGCCAACCCATTCAACTTTTCCCAGAAAAAAAGGGAATTTAGTCCAACAATTTCAAGTTCCAAATTCAAAAAACATAAAAACCCAACTACACAATATTCTTCCCAATCAGGAACCTCCTTGCTTATTTCAAGTTTTTCCCCCGTATTTCATTAAACTCATCAACAACAATGTCATGGCACTACTTTATTCGAAGATTTAAAATCTTAGCCATATGTGTCAACCTCACTGTATTACCTTGCCCCTGAAAAGTATGCATATATAAAGTCAATAGTTGTGCATATATATTTCATGCCCGATGCATGATTCATAAATTTACAATCAAAAAACTTAACATGTAAGAACATTAAAAAGTTGTTGTCTATGCAATAAATATGGTCTATACATACATTACACTACCTCGCTATATCGGTTGTGATGCACATGAAACAAAAAAAAAAACTCTCACAACAAAAACAATGAAGGACAATGTTTGAAACAATGATGCATAAATATGTTCAACTTGTCGATACATCTTGAATGACATATGTATCATTAAATTCAAATATAAAAAACCATTTGCATATATAAAACATATATAATGCATCATTATATCAAGGTACAAAAAACAGATATCTGAGTTCTTAAAACTCATATAAAACTCCTAACAATTAGAATACAAAACCGAAACAAGATCTTAACAATGAACTATTGTTACCACATTTGATTCAACGTAAAAATCGGATAAAATTTCATTAAAATAAAAAAGGCAATTTAACGATTTCTAATAAATCTGAAACCAAAAAGCCAAATTCAACAACACACATAAAAAAAAAACTCAAAAGAAAAAATCACATAAAAATTCCCTACCGCCGAAAAAAAAACCAAAAAAGACAAATAACCATATCCAAAAAAAAAATCACCAACTTAAAATCCCCATAGACGGCCAAATACATGAAAATCAAATAGAGTCAAAGAGTTTTCTTCTTCTCTTCCAAACTCCTCAACTGCCAACGAAAATCTGAAAAAAACTAAAGAATTTTCGATATTTTTTTTCCGAAAACACATGCGTACAATAACGAAAGTTAAAAAAAAGGAGAAAAAATTGCATAACATTCACCTATACAACAAATCGAAACTAGAAACATACCTCTAAACTGAAAATTTGATCGGATTTTTACTCGGCCTACTGCAAAAAATGGAGTCAAAGAGTTTTTTTCTTCTCTTCCAAACTCCTCAAATTGTCGTGCCTTTGCAGAACTCAGAAGTTGAAGAGATGTGATATCAGTTTTTGGCAAAAATCATCTCCCCAAAAATCTCAGTCAACTCAATACTCAAACTCTACAGATATGATGCCAAATTATAAATTTATCCATAAATAAAAATCGCCCCTTTAGATAGTTACGGATTTGCTTTGAAATTAATTAAGTCCAATTAAATTACCTTAAATATTGAATTAATCATAGCCATCTAAAAATAAAAATAAACGGATCAGATCAGTCCCTACGGTCTCATCCTAGGATATTGATCTCATTTGAACCAAATATATATATATATATATATATATAGAGAGAGAGAGAGATAGATTTTCATATACATCTTTAGTCGGCCATGTTTGTTTTGTTTGCCATTTTTTTTAAACTAAAATATATATGGCGTTCTTAAAAGTATTAAGATTTCCTTAAATTTCGTGTTCCATTGATCGGATGAATGACACGTGTATATAATTCCACTAAATTGCCCATTTGTCCTTCAAATAGATTTAATGACAAAATGGTTGAACAAATTAATTCCAACGATTAGATATCTAATCCGAAAACGAAGTGATAGTTTTCCGGGATCATCTAATTGCCGGCCGTTATTTGCTTTCAATAGTTTTTGTGCCATTTCCACCTTTTTTTTTTTTTTGCCTTCTATATTTCGTTTTGTCATTGCCTTGCCATTCTAAAATGGAGCTTATGACCTAGATCCCTATGTGGGATCATCTTGGGCATGCTAGCCTTTTAGGGGTTATCTTGCGAACCTAGATCCCTTTGTGGGATCATTGTGGGCCCTGTCATCTAAAAGGGAGCTTATGTCCTAGACCCCTATTGGGATCGTCTTGGGCCTGCTATCATTTTAGGGGCTTATCTTGCAGTCTAGGTCCCTTTGACGAGACCATTTTGGCTTTGCCGACTAAAGGGAGCTTGTGGCCTAGACCTCTCTTAGGATTGTCTTGGGTCGCTAGCCTTTTAGGGGGCATATCTTGCGAGCCCAGGTTCATTTGATGAGACCATTGTGAGCCTTGTCACCCTAAAAGGAAGTTTGTGGCCTAGACCTCTCTTAGTATCGTCTTGGGCCCGCTAGCCTTTTAGGGGCTTATCTTTGCGAGCCCAGGTCCCTTGTTGGGACCATTGTGGGCTTTGCCGGCTAAAGGGAGCTTGTGGCCAAGACTCCTCTAGGGATTGTTTTGGGCGCTAGCCTTTTAGGGGGCTTATCTTGCGAGCCTGGGTCCCTTTGATGAGACCATTGTGAGCATTGCAAGCCTAAAAGGGAGATTGTGGCCTAGGGCCTGCGCTCTCCTTTTAGGGGCTTATCTTGCGAGCCCAGTCCCTTTGATGAAACCATTGTGGGCCTTGCTATCCTAAAAGAGAGCTTGTGGCCTAGACCTCGTCAGGATCGCCTTGGGCCTCGCTAGCCTTTTAGGGGCTTATCTTGCAAGCTTATATCCCTTTGATGAGACCATTGTGAGCTTTGCCACCCAAAAGGGAGCTTGTGGCCTAGACCCCTCTTGGGATCGTCTTGGGCATGCTAGCCTTTAGGGGCTTATCTTGCGAGCCTAGGTCCCTTTGATGAGACCATTATGGACTTTACCAACCTAAAAAGGAGCTTATAACCTAGACCCTTCTTGAGATCATCTTGGGCCTGCTAGCCTTTTAGGGGGCTTATCTTGCGAGCATATGTCCCTTTGATGAGACCATTGTGGGGTTTACAAGCATAAAAGGGAGCTTATGACCTAGAATCGTCTTGGGTCTGCTATCATTTTAGGGGGCTTATCTTACGAGCTTATGTCCCTTTGATGAGACCATTATGGGCATTGTCGCCCCTAAAATGGAGCTTGTGGCCTAGACCCCTCTTGGGATCATCTTGGGCCCGCTACTTTAGGGGGGCTTATCTTGCGAGCTTAGATTCCTTTGATGAGACCATTGTGGGCTTTACCCCTAAAAATGTAGTTTGTGGCCTAGATCCGTCATGGGATCGTCTTGGGCCTGCTAGCATTTTAAGGGGCTTATCTTGCAACCCTAGGTCCCTTTGATGAGACCATTGTGGGCTTTGCCTCTTGAGGGACTCGCTTTCGGCCCTAAATGATAGGCAAATGTGTTTGCAAACAAGTAAACATTAAAAGTGAAATTTCACGTTATTTCATTGAAGTTGGTTTTTGGCATAAATCTTTAGTGCTTCCAAAATTAAATTAAGTACATAGCATAAATAACTGAATATGTACCATCAATATAGAACCTCCTTAAGTTGTGAATGTTTCGAGGTCTTGGGAGCTTATTTCCTTGCATGTTTTTGAGCTTGTATGTTCCCTTTTTTTAACACTTCGGTCACTTTGAATGGTCCTTCGTAGTTTGCTTCCAATTTTCCAACATGCTTAGAAACTTCAACTTGTTTTGAGCACGGATCCCCTATTTGAAAGCTTCACTCTTGAACTCTCTTTTATTATTATAAATTTTTCATCCTTCTCTTAGCACCCTTGGATCTAAATAAATACTTTATCTCGCTTTTCCTCGATGAGCTCAAGCTCGAGTTCTCTTAACCTGGCTTGTTGACCGGTTCGCCTAAGACCTCCATTGGTCGCCATTTGGTGGCATATTTGTTTGGCTAGCCTCATCTTCCAAGTCATCATGTACTTTTCGCTTCTCCACATTCCCTCCTTTTAGTTGTGAACCTTGGAGGGTGCCTCCATAATATTCTTGCCTTTTCTCTCCCCATCCTCCAACATCCTTTCCAAAGATCTTCTCGAAGTCGCTAGCTTTCACGTGAATCATCGCTCCTCCTCCCGAACCAAGGAGAGTTCTCGAAATGAAGTGAATGAATGGGCGACCATCCCGGGAGGTTCCTCCAAAACCTCTTGAGGTGTCTTCGATGCATGCTTAGGTGTCTCAATCATCGTCTCTAATGTTACCTCCACCATTAGCTAGACCTCTTTCCTACATACGACGCCACATGATTTATGAAGATATATCGATGTAATCGACCTAGGGTCCCATAAAGGAAGGTGAGGTAGATTCTCAAGAGTACCAAACCTAGTGTTTGATACATGTTTTTATCTTAATTTTGATGATTTTATTTTGTCACCAAAACAATGTTTTTAAAGGTTGTCCAAATAAAATGATCTAAAATGGTTTTAATATTTTCCGGAGTATTTTCTCAAGTTTATTTTTGATAATAATGGACAACACTTTTAATGATTTTATGTCAATGGGGTTTTACTCCTAAAACAAGATTTCTAAATGTTGTCTAAATACTCCCGATTGATTTAAAATGTTTTTACTAAATTTTGGAGTATTTCTTGAGTTTTATTTTCGACAAAAATTGGACAACATTTCTGTCTCGTGGTCGACCTGGCCGCCTCTATAAGGCAACCCGTACCGAAGATGTTTTTAGAAAGCAGAAAATGAGACGGAAAAAAACAAGTCGGTCGGCCAAGGGCGTCGGCGTCGGCCGTCGGTCGCCGCCTAACGATCGACGGCAGACTGCAAGTTTCATTTTGAAACAGAACATAACCCCGTTTTTCGATTAGGGGACCGGTTGAGAGGGTCGACCTGGTGAAGCCTACGTCGGCCGGTCCCTGTTGTAATTTTCAAAGTGTTCTTATTTTTCTTATTTAAATGCGACCGGTCGCCTTGTGTATTGACAAAAAAATATGACCGTTTGACAATGGACACATTTCCTTAAATTGTGGGATTGATTTCTAACAGACTATATTCTTGATTTTAATTGTATTTTTTCAGTAGATTTTCAATCCCCAAGAGGAGCCCATGGTTGATCAATCATCTCCTATAAATAGAGGAAGTTTTGGAGCAACCAAGACAACAATTGAGATACAACACAACAAGATACACTTCAAGCAAATACTTGGTCTTTCATTGTTATTATTCTTGTTGTAAATTTGCCTAGCTTATCACTTTCACATCCTTGAGGTCTAGGCTATTCTTGATTACACTTTGCACTCAAATTGTATTATTCATTATTGAGTTGTAATCTTGATTTTTGATTATCATTCAAACACAAGATATCCTTGTGAGTGTTCTTGTGGTAAGAACACACTTGGATGATCTAGGTGATAGGTGCAAGAAGATTGTGGTGATCTTCTTATTGAGGTGTTGAAGAATTAGATATTCTTCAAGGTTGAAGATTGTGGTAATCTTCACAAGGTGCCGTTGGAGATTGTGGTAATCTTCAAGAAGAGATTGTGGTAATCTCAAAGGTGGTGTTGAAAAAGAGTGTGGTGCTCTTCAAGGTGTTGTAAGTTGAATTTGTATTAATTTTGGTAATTAATAAAATTATTTTTCCTTTTGAAATCCATCCAGGATATTTGGGGTGGTAGAGGATTAGGCCCTAGGTGGGTTGAACCTCTTTAAATCGACGTGTGTTGTTTACATTCCGCACCTTTATTATTGTGTTTGAGCATTCGATTATAAAAAGAGGGCGAAATCGAAAAAGATGAAGATAATCTATTCACCCCCTCTAGATTATCGTAGCCACTTGGACTTACAAGTGGTATCAAAGCCAAACTCTTTGGCAAGCTCGTTTCACATCACGAGTGAAGAGAAACGATTGTCGCTACGAACAAAGCTCATCTATTCGCACCTCCACCACCAAGTCACCACTATTTGATTCCAAGAATTTTAATTTTGGAAAGAAAGAATGGAATGCTACTTACAAGGTTGCGGGTTCGACATTTGGAACACCGTCATGAACGGAGAATCCATTCCGATGATAGATACACCACACACCTCAAAAAGCTTCAAAAAGATCAATGATGAAGAAAAGAAAACCATCTCCTTAAACGGTAAGGCTCTAAATATTTTGTATTGTTCATTTACTAATTTAGAATATGAACATATTGTAGGAATAAAGTCGGCACATGAAGTATGGCAAAAATTAGAAGCCATCTATGGAGTATTTGCAAATGAAAGGAGTCAAACAAAAGCATCTACTTCTCAAGGTCATACAAGCTCAAATCTAAGGAACAAGCCTCCTACAACTTCCAACTATGAAGAAGTTGAATATTGTTTAATGGGCATCAAAGAAGAAAATGAGGTATGTCTTAAACCCTCTACTTCATATGATATTGCTACTCAAAATGATTATAGTGATTTGCAAAATGATTATGATGAACTTCAAAATGAATTCCAAAGCTTACTTGTTAAATACAAAAATTTGAAAAAGGAATTCAATATTTTGAAAAATGATAAGGATAGCTTATTTATTTCCTATGAATCACTATCATGTGCCCACACCACCACTCTTGACAAGGTTAGAAACCTTGAAAAAGAAAATAGTACTCTTGTTGAGAATATTGATTGCATGAAAAAGGATTTATTAAAATCCAACTTGAGTACCAATAAAATGTCCAATATTGTTGATATTCATAATTGTGATAAAGTACTTGATCATAAGCCTAATGGTGTTAATCATATGAAAAAGGATCAAGTCACTATGCATATTGGTCATTATGCTCCTAGAATTATTACTTGTTTTTATTGTGGCAAAAAGGGTCATACGGCTAATTCTTGGGCTAGAAATAGCTCTAAATATTGTTGGAGACCTAAAAGTCTCAAAGCTAATCCTAAAGGACCCAAACACATGAGGGTACCACAAAATAATGTGTTATTAGGTACCCCCGCGAAGTAATAATCGGAGAAAATTCATGCCACAAGAAAACATCAAATGAACGTTTCATTTGATCAAAGAAGGAGAAACTATTCTCAACAAAGCCAATTTCCAAGAAGAGCGTATAATCAAAAATGGGAAGAACACAATCCTTGGAAATGGCAAAGACATCATCAACAAGATAATTTTCAAAGAAGAAGAAACCATCAACAATGGGAAGGTAACCAACCTTGGAAATGGAGTAATCAAAGAAGTCATCATCAACAAAGTGACTTCTTAATGAGAAGATATCATCAAGAATGGGAAAGACACAACCCATGGAAACGGCGCAATTGGTAAACCGTATCTCTCCATTTATATATGCATTTTATTTTTGTTTTTATTTGTGTCTCAATTGCAAAATGAGTTTTCAAGTTTTTTTTAAGGTCTTTAATATATATTTGTGCTTCTAGAATATTTTTGAAAAAGAAGACCTTATATGATGTTTCTAAAACTCTTGAGCATTTTATTAGACTTATGTGGCTTATTATCTCTTATGAAATCTTATAGCATAAGCTCTTTTTGATATCTCCTATTACTTGCCTACACTTGTATTTTCTATGCAAATTTTGTCTAAGAATGGTGTAGGATATATATCTCATTTTCATTGGCTATTTCATCATCAAGTTTCTTAAACTATCGAGGTATGTCTACTCGTATTTCTCTTGGAACTCGATATTATGCTTATGCACATATCTTTCAAGATATTTCACTTTAACCCTTAAGTGCCCCTAAATGATTTTGCAAAAAAATTCTCTTAAAAGGGCACTACTCGCTAAGTCTCGAGTCTCAAATTTATGTTTTCCGAAACCCATATTTGTTGGATATAGTCCAAAATTATCTTTTTGCAAAGTTTTAAAACTTTTGGGTGAAAAATCGAATTTTGGAAAATTGCGTGAAAGAAAAATTGCCTTTGGGACGGTCAAGCGGGCGGCCGTCGCCCGCACCTCGACCGGTCGCCCCCTACCTCGACCGGTCGCCCAGGCCATTTTTACAACTTAAAACTCTCTGTTCTTCGTTTCAAAACTGAAGAGAACTTAAAACCCTTAACAACGATTTTTCCCCTTTCTTCAAAATCTTCAATTCTTCATCATTTTTCACGATTCTTGTTGCTAATCGTCTTATTTTCACAAGAATCTTACATATATGGCTCCCCCAAAGAATTCCACCGGTCGAAATCCCATCTCCAAGCGTAGAAGGGGCGGAGAGGGTTCGTCTAGAAATCGGCAAGAGGAAGCCGAACAAAGGGATATTCGAGCCGCTCAAAGAAACGTGGCTCAAGAAGGTGATGATGTTCAAAATCCCATTCTCTCTCGGGCCCAAATTTCCGAGCTACGCGGAACGATTTCGCTCCAAAATTGCCGTTGGGCGAAAGGTAAAAAATCCTTTGTTACTCAAGCCCTAATTCCCACAATGTTCTTAATTTCATCAATAAATATGCGGAATGGTATTATGAGGACTCGGGAATGGGAGGAAAATCTATTGCTCGGACTAAAATGTGTCGTTTTAGTTCATTTACAAATGAGTATCCTACGATTAGAGGATTTTTTGAGGAGCAAGGTTGGATGTATTTATGGGAACATGCTTATGTCTTGTATGATGATGATATTATCCAACTCTTTTATGCCAATATGTGGGTTGAATATGATGTTGAAAGGAAGCCTATAGTAGTAAATTCACTTATAAGGAAGACATTTTAGATGGACTCCCAATGATATTTGCCGGTTTTTACGTGTTAGAGAAGGTGGTTGGGATTATTTCTCTTGTGGGACTTGGAATGATGAAATGTTGGGGGTGTCAATGAAAGAAGTGAAGACGTATTTGGGAGTATGGCCAAAGTACTCTTTGTTGGCAATGACACTTGAGCATCGTATTTTGTCGGCCATTGTCGCATATTGCATTTGTGGTAAGTCGGGAAAGATGCCTAGCAACATGGATTACTTTTTGACGTATAAGATTGCTAGGAGGGAACCACTTAACTTTGGTGCCATACTTATTCAATGTCTAATCGAGTCCATCACTCAAGGTAATAAGAAGTTAGTTATGGGAAATTGGATTTGTAAACTTCTTATTCAATCGGGACTTCTTAATCGGAGTGTAACTCGAAGTATTTCAAAATGACTTCGACATTGACAATATCTCCCAAATGGTCACGATCGCAATAATATGGACATCCGACCAACCAAAATGGCTAGAGGAAGAGGTCAAGAGTCCCCGATCCTAATGATTACTTTGATGACGCCGAGGCCGCAAGATTGGCGGAAGAGGGTGAACCGAGCAACACGGAGGGTATCAGGTGCTCAACCGCCAGAGGTATACTCAAGCCGAATTTGATGAGATGAGGGTTTTTCATGAGACGAGATATGAGGCTTTGGAGCAAAAGACCTCCAAAATGCAAAAGTCTATCGGCAAATTGAAGAAATTTATCAAGGATTTTATTCCGGATCTTGCTTCTCCTCGGATGAGGAATGATGTCCCCACCCCCTTTACTTTCTAGAATTTTCATTAATGTTGCTTTGTATTTTGATAAACTTTTGTAAAACTCATTTGTACTAATGATATTTGCTTGTTTTCTTAAAGGGTTAAAATTGCAAGTTGATGATGACTTGTAGATAATCATGATTTTGATGGAGTATTTGATGGTAAAAATACTCTAATTTAAGCATTGTTTGATAATTGGTATGAAGTACTTGATGGTAAAAGTGCTTCTTTTGATACTTTGATCATTATGCTTAGATGGATATGTTGGGACATTTGATACATGTATTGTTTAAAGCATGACTTATTACTTGTGGATGCTCTAATTTTTGGCATTTGTAATGCCTTGATCATTCTTAGCTTATCTCAATTGGGTTGAACCCTTGAGAATCTACTTTGAGCTTCTTATTTGATGAACATATTGTTGCATATGGTGCATATGATCTTTTTGAGCTTTGGAATAAGGTTGATTGATGATATGAATATTTTTGGCTTGAAACTTTTACAAGGACTATATGCAAAGGCTTTTATTTTTCACGCACACAAGGTGTTTGTTGAAATGTCACTATAAAACTTTCAACTTCTACATGATTCTCTTGCTTCAAAATGTCTTAAAATCTTTTTGAAATCATGTTTTTAGCTTACTAATGAGCTTATGGATCTCTTATGTTTCAATTCTCCCATTTTCCTTGGATTATTATGCTTTAATTGTTCAACGGTTTTAAACCGTCCCTTTGGCGCGCTTTGATATTATTGTATGGTGTTTTCACCATCCTAACATTCTTTTTGATGATTCCAAAGGGGGAGAAAAAAAGGATATTGGCTCATTAGCTCAAAGAAGCTAATAAAAGCTTGTCATAAAAGCCATAAGTTGTGATTTGTTTTTAGTCCAATTGTTGCTTGATGGACTTATATAATTGTTTAATGATGTTTTTGTGACAGGGGAGCTTATAAACTCTTGAACAAATTGTAAAAGCTAAAGCTTTTAGCTTATGGAAAATTGCTTTTACATTATTCTTGATATGCTTGTTGATAGGGGAGCTTGTGCTTATTATTGAATATATTTATTCCTACTTGGTTGCTTTAATATTTTTGGAAATTTTGGTTGCTTCCAAACGGTCAAATGTTTTTACCGGAAAATCATTTCTAAAATTGTTCTCTCGATTTGTGTAAAAATTGTTTTGGTTTGTAATCATCAAAAAGGGGAGATTGTTTGATACATGTTTTTATCTTAATTTTGATGATTTTATTTTGTCACCAAAACAATGTTTTTAAAGGTTGTCCAAATACTCCTAAATGATCTAAAATGGTTTTAATATTTTAGGAGTATTTTCTCAAGTTTATTTTTGATAATAATGGACAACACTTTTAATGATTTTATGTCAATGGGGTTTTACTCCTAAAACAAGATTTCTAAATGTTGTCTAAATACTCCCGATTGGTTTAAAATGTTTTTACTAAATTTTCGGAGTATTTCTTGAGTTTTATTTTCGACAAAAATTGGACAACATTTGTCTCGTGGTTGACCGGTCGCCCATAGGGCAACCCCGACATCAAGATGTTTTTAGAAACAGAAAATGAGACGGAAGCAAAAACAAGCAGGTCGGCCGGTGCTTCTGAAGGCGTCGGCCGGTCGGTCGTCGTCGGCGCTTCAACGGTCGGCCGACGGCACTGCAAGTTTCATTTTGAAAGTAACATAACCCCTTCGTTTTTACGATTAGGGGACCGGTTGAGACAGTGGGTCGGCCAGATTGGCCGAAGCCTACGTCGACCGGCCGCCTGTTGTAATTTTCAAAGTGTTCTTATTTTTCTTATTTTCGGCGGTGCACCGGGTCGCTGTGTATTGACAAAGCAAAAAAATATGACCGTTTTTGACAAAGATACACATTTCCTTAAATTGTGGGATTGATTTCTAACTATATTCTTGATTTTAATTGTATTTTTCTGTAAATTTTCAATCCCCAAGAGGAGCCTATGGTTGATCAATCATCTCCTATAAATAGAGGAAGTTTTGGAGCAACCAAGACAACAATTGAGATACAACACAACAAGATACACTTCAAGCAAATACTTGGTCTTTCATTGTTATTATTCTTGTTGTAAATTTGCCTAGCTTATCACTTTCACATCCTTGAGGTCTAGGCTATTCTTGATTACACTTTGCACTCAAATTGTATTATTCATTATTGAGTTGTAATCTTGATTTTTGATTATCATTCAAACACAAGATATCCTTGTGAGTGTTCTTGTGGTAAGAACACACTTGGATGATCTAGGTGATAGGTGCAAGAAGATTGTGGTGATCTTCTTATTGAGGTGTTGAAGAATTAGGTATTCTTCAAGGTTGAAGATTGTGGTAATCTTCACAAGTTGCCGTTGGAGATTGTGGTAATCTTCAAGAATAGATTGTGGTAATCTCAAATGTGGTGTTGAAAAATAGTGTGGTGCTCTTCAAGGTGTTGTAAGTTGAATTTGTATTAATTTTGGTAATTAATAAAATTATTTTTCCTTTTTGAAATCCATCCCGGATATCTTGTGGTGGTAGAGGATTAGGCCCAGGTGGGTTGAACCTCTTTAAATCGACGTGTGTTGTTTACATTCCGCACCTTTATTATTGTGTTTGAGCATTCGATTATAAAAAGAGGACGAAATCGAAAAGATGAAGATAATCTATTCACCCCCTCAGATTATCGTAGCCACTTGGACTTACAAGTGGTATCAAAGCCAAACTCTTTGGCAAGCTCGTTTCACATCGCGAGTGAAGAGAAACGATCGTCGACTACGAACAAAGCTCATCTATTCGCACCTCCACCACCAAGCCACCACTATTTGATTCCAAGAATTTTAATTTCTGGAAAGAAAGAATGGAATGCTACTTACAAGGTTGCGGGTTCGACATTTGGAACACCGTCATGAACGGAGAATCCATTCCGATGATAGATACACCACACACCTCAAAAAGCTTCAAAAAGATCAACGATGAAGAAAAGAAAACCATCTCCTTAAACGGTAAGGCTCTCAATATTTTGTATTGTTCATTTACTAATTTTGGAATATGAACATATTGTAGGAATGAAGTCGGCACATGAAGTATGGCAAAAATTAGAAGCCATCTATGGAGTATTTGCAAATGAAAGGAGTCAAACAAAAGCATCTACTTCTCAAGGTCATACAAGCTCAAATCTAAGGAACAAGCCTCCTACAACTTCCAACTATGAAGAAGTTGAATATTGTTTAATGGGCATCAAAGAAGAAAATGAGGTATGTCTTAAACCCTCTACTTCATATGATATTGCTACTCAAAATGATTATAGTGATTTGCAAAATGATTATGATGAACTTCAAAATGAATTCCAAAGCTTACTTGTTAAATACAAAAATTTGAAAAAGGAATTCAATATTTTGAAAAATGATAAGGATAGCTTATTTATTTCCTATGAATCACTATCATGTGCCCACACCACCACTCTTGACAAGGTTAGAAACCTTGAAAAAGAAAATAGTACTCTTGTTGAGAATATTGATTGCATGAAAAAGGATTTATTAAAATCCAACTTGAGTACCAATAAAATGTCCAATATTGTTGATATTCATAATTGTGATAAAGTACTTGATCATAAGCCTAATGGTGTTAATCATATGAAAAAGGATCAAATCACTATGCATATTGGTCATTATGCTCCTAGAATTATTACTTGTTTTTATTTTGGCAAAAAGGGTCATACGGCTAATTCTTGTCGGGCTAGAAATAGCTCTAAATATTGTTGGAGACCTAAAAGTCTCAAAGCTAATCCTAAAGGACCCAAACACATGAGGGTACCACAAAATAATGTGTTATTAGGTACCCGGCGAAGTAATAATCGGAGAAAATTCATGCCACCAAGAAAACATCAAATGAACGTTTCATTTGATCAAAGAAGGAGAAACTATTCTCAACAAAGCCAATTCCCAAGAAGAGCGTATAATCAAAAATGGGAAGAACACAATCCTTGGAAATGGCAAAGACATCATCAACAAGATAATTTTCAAAGAAGAAGAAACCATCAACAATGGGAAGGTAACCAACCTTGGAAATGGAGTAATCAAAGAAGTCATCATCAACAAAGTGACTTCTCAAAGGGAAGATATCATCAAGAATGGGAAAGACACAACCCATGGAACGGCGCGAATTGGTAAACCGTATCTCTCCATTTATATATGCATTTTATTTTTGTTTTTATTTGTGTCTCAATTGCAAAATGAGTTTTCAAGTTTTTTTAAGGTCTTTAATATATATTTGTGCTTCTAGAATATTTTTGAAAAAGAAGACCTTATATGATGTTTCTAAAACTCTTGAGCATTTTATTAGACTTATGTGGCTTATTATCTCTTATGAAATCTTATAGCATAAGCTCTTTTTGATATCTCCTATTACTTGCCTACACTTGTATTTTCTATGCAAATTTTGTCTAAGAATGGTGTAGGATATATATCTCATTTTCATTGGCTATTTCATCATCAAGTTTCTTAAACTATCGAGGTATGTTTACTCGTATTTCTCTTGGAACTCGATATTATGCTTATGCACATATCTTTCCAGATATTTCACTTTAACCCATTAAGTGCCCCTAAATGATTTTGCAAAAAAATTCTCTTAAAAGGGCACTACTCGCTAAGTCTCGAGTCTCAAATTTATGTTTTCCCGAAACCCATATTTGTTGGATATAGTCCAAAATTATCTTTTTGCAAAGTTTTAAAACTTTTGGGGTGAAAAATCGAATTTTGGAAAATTCTGTGAAAGAAAAATTGCACTGGGACGGTCAAAGCAGGGGCGACCGGTCGCCCTGCACCTCGACCGGTCGCCCCCTACCTCGACCGGTCGCCCAAGCCATTTTTACAACTTAAAACTCTCTGTTCTTCGTTTCAAAACAGAAGAGAACTTAAAACCCTTAACAGCGATTTTTCCCCTTTCTTCAAAATCTTCAATTCTTCATCATTTTTCACGATTCTTGTTGCTAATCGTCTTATTTTCACAAGAATCTTACATATATGGCTCCCCCAAAGAATTCCACCGGTCGAAATCCATCTCCAAGCGTAGAAGGGGCGGAGAGGGTTCGTCTAGAAATCGGCAAGAGGGCGAACAAAGGGATATTCGAGCGCTCAAAGAAACGTGGCTCAAGAAGGTGATGATGTTCAAAATCCCATTCTCTCTCGGGCCCAAATTTCCGAGCTACGCGAACGATTTCGCTCCAAAATTGCCGTTGGGCGAAAGGTAAAAATCCTTTGTTACTCAGCCCCTAATTCCCACAATGTTCTTAATTTCATCAATAAATATGCGGAATGGTATTATGAGGACTCGGGAATGGGAGGAAAATCTATTGCTCGGACTAAAATGTGTCGTTTTAGTTCATTTACAAATGAGTATCCTACGATTAGAGGATTTTTTGAGGAGCAAGGTTGGATGTATTTATGGGAACATGCTTATGTCTTGTATGATGATGATATTATCCAACTCTTTTATGCCAATATGTGGGTTGAATATGATGTTGAAAGGAAGCCTATAGTAAATTCACTTATAAGGGAAGACATTTTAGATGGACTCCCAATGATATTTGCGGTTTTTACGTGTTAGAGAAGGTGGTTGGGATTATTTCTCTTGTGGGACTTGGAATGATGAAATGTTGGGGGTGTCGATGAAAGAAGTGAAGACGTATTTGGGAGTATGGCCAAAGTACTCTTTGTTGGCAATGACACTTGAGCATCGTATTTTGTCGGCCATTGTCGCATATTGCATTTGTGGTAAGTCGGGAAAGATGCCTAGCAACATGGATTACTTTTTGACGTATAAGATTGCTAGGAGGGAACCACTTAACTTTGGTGCCATACTTATTCAATGTCTAATCGAGTCCATCACTCAAGGTAATAAGAAGTTAGTTATGGGAAATTGGATTTGTAAACTTCTTATTCAATCGGGACTTCCTTAATCGGAGTGTAACTCGTAAGTATTTCAAAATGACTTCGACATTGACAATATCTCCCAAATGGTCACGATCGCAATAATATGGACATCCGACCAACCAAAATGGCTAGAGGAAGAGGTCAAGAGTCCCCCGATCCTAATGATTACTTTGATGACGCCGAGGCCGCAAGATTGGCGGAAGAGGGTGAACCGAGCAACCGGAGGGTAATACCCAGGTGCTCAACCGCCAGGAGGTATACTCAGCCGAATTTGATGAGATGAGGGTTTTTCATGAGACGAGATATGAGGCTTTGGAGCAAAAGACCTCCAAAATGCAAAAGTCTATCGGCAAATTGAAGAAATTTATCAAGGATTTTATTCCGGATCTTGCTTCTCCTCGGATGAGGAATGATGTCCCCACCCCCTTTACTTTCTAGAATTTTCATTAATGTTGCTTTGTATTTTGATAAACTTTTGTAAAACTCATTTGTACTAATGATATTTGCTTGTTTTCTTAAAGGGTTAAAATTGCAAGTTGATGATGACTTGTAGATAATCATGATTTTGATGGAGTATTTGATGGTAAAAATACTCTAATTTAAGCATTGTTTGATAATTGGTATGAAGTACTTGATGGTAAAAGTGCTTCTTTTGATACTTTGATCATTATGCTTAGATGGATATGTTGGGACATTTGATACATGTATTGTTTAAAGCATGACTTATTACTTGTGGATGCTCTAATTTTTGGCATTTGTAATGCCTTGATCATTCTTGGCTTATCTCAATTGGGTTGAACCCTTGAGAATCTACTTTGAGCTTCTTATTTGATGAACATATTGTTGCATATGGTGCATATGATCTTTTTGAGCTTTGGAATAAGGTTGATTGATGATATGAATATTTTTGGCTTGAAACTTTTACAAGGACTATATGCAAAGGCTTTTATTTTTCACGCACACAAGGTGTTTGTTGAAATGTCACTATAAAACTTTCAACTTCTACATGATTCTCTTGCTTCAAAATGTCTTAAAATCTTTTTGAAATCATGTTTTTAGCTTACTAATGAGCTTATGGATCTCTTATGTTTCAATTCTCCCATTTTCCTTGGATTATTATGCTTTAATTGTTCAACGGTTTTTAAACCGTCCCTTTGGCGCTTTGATATTATTGTATGGTGTTTTCACCATCCTAACATTCTTTTGATGATTCCAAAGGGGAGAAAAACAGGATATTGGCTCATTAGCTCAAAGAAGCTAATAAAAGCTTGTCATAAAAGCCATAAGTTGTGATTTGTTTTTAGTCCAATTGTTGCTTGATGGACTTATATAATTGTTTAATGATGTTTTGTGACAGGGGGAGCTTATAAGCTCTTGAACAAATTGTAAAAGCTAAAGCTTTTAGCTTATGGAAAATTGCTTTTACATTATTCTTGATATGCTTGTTGATAGGGGGAGCTTGTGCTTATTATTGAATATATTTACTCCCTACTTGGTTGCTTTAATATTTTTGGAAATTTTGGTTGCTTCCAAACGGTCAAATGTTTTTACCGGAAAATCATTTCTAAAATTGTTCTCTCGGTTTGTGTAAAAATTGTTTTGGTTTGTAATCATCAAAAAGGGGAGATTGTTTGATACATGTTTTTATCTTAATTTTGATGATTTTATTTTGTCACCAAAACAATGTTTTTAAAGGTTGTCCAAATACTCCTAAATGATCTAAAATGGTTTTAATATTTTCCGGAGTATTTTCTCAAGTTTATTTTTGATAATAATGGACAACACTTTTAATGATTTTATGTCAATGGGGTTTTACTCCTAAAACAAGATTTCTAAATGTTGTCTAAATACTCCCGATTGGTTTAAAATGTTTTTACTAAATTTTCGGAGTATTTCTTGAGTTTTATTTTCGACAAAAAATTGGACAACATTTTGTCTTGTGGTTGACCGGTCCGCCCATAGGGCAACCCGTACTGAAGATGTTTTTAGAAACAGAAAATGAGACGGAAGCAAAAACAAGCAAGTCGGCCGTGCCTGGCGTCGGCCAAGGCCGATCGGCCGTCGCCCGGCCGCTTCAACGGCCGACGCCAGACTGCAAGTTTCATTTTGAAACAGAACATAACCCCTTCGTTTTTCGATTAGGGGACCGGTTGAGCAGGGTCGACCGGTCAAGCCTACGTCGACCGGTCGCCTGTTGTAATTTTCAAAGTGTTCTTATTTTTCTTATTTCTCGTGCGACGGTCGCCTGTGTATTGACAAAAAAAATATGACCGTTTTGATGAGACACATTTCCTTAAATTGTGGGATTGATTTCTAACAGCTATATTCTTGATTTTAATTGTATTTTTTCAGTAAATTTTCAATCCCAAGAGGAGCCTATGGTTGATCAATCATCTCCTATAAAGAGAGGAAGTTTTGGAGCAACCAAGACAACAATTGAGATACAACACAACAAGATACACTTCAAGCAAATACTTGGTCTTTCATTGTTATTATTCTTATTGTAAATTTGCCAGCTTATCACTTTCACATCCTTGAGGTCTAGGCTATTCTTGATTACACTTTGCACTCAAATTGTATTATTCATTATTGAGTTGTAATCTTGATTTTTGATTATCATTCAAACACAAGATATCCTTGTGAGTGTTCTTGTGGTAAGAACACACTGGATGATCTAGGTGATAGGTGCAAGAAGATTGTGGTGATCTTCTTATTGAGGTGTTGAAGAATTAGGTATTCTTCAAGGTTGAAGATTGTGGTAATCTTCACAAGGTGCCGTTGGAGATTGTGGTAATCTTCAAGAAGAGATTGTGGTAATCTCAAAGGTGGTGTTGAAAAAGAGTGTGGTGCTCTTCAAGGTGTTGTAAGTTGAATTTGTATTAATTTTGGTAATTAATAAAATTCTTTTTCCTTTTGAAATCCATCCAGGATATCTTTGGGGTGGTAGAGGATTAGGCCCTAGGTGGGTTGAATATCTTTAAATCGACGTGTGTTGTTTACATTCCGCACCTTTATTATTGTGTTTGAGCATTCGATTATAAAAAGAGGGCGAAATCGAAAAGATGAAGATAATCTATTCACCCCTCTAGATTATCGTAGTCACTTGGACTTACACCTAGGGTCCCCCGAAAAGCGAGGTGAGGTAGATTCTCCGAGTGTACCAAACCTAGGGTACCTAAAAATGAGGTGAGGTACTTTGTTCGAGGTACGAAACAGAACACACGTTAGGCTAGCCTGGGAGAGACCATCCGATACCCAAGTCGAATCGGGTAGTTGAGGTTCTCGTAAAGCTAAAGAGCGAGGTAATTTAGAATAATGACAAGTTACCTTTACCTTGATTTTCATGCCGTATTTATAGTGCTATATACCGTGGAATGCGGATCATCGTGACACGTGACGCTCCATCGATGGTGGAGAACTCGGCTGCCGAATTTAAGGACATTTGGGTCGAGACCCATATAAAAAAGTCGCGGATCCTCGGGAATATCTTGATAATTTCAATGGGTTGCGAGGTCGGGATGGTAATTTTGACCTAGGCGAGGTTAGTATAGTAATTTCCGTATAAATACTCCCACAATACTTTAGATTTCATTTCCAACTTGTAATAAAAAATTCAAACTGGAATACATATATATACGCGTATACAAAAAAATTAATCAATTCAACTATATATGTACAAAGTGGCAGATCCAAAATTTTGAAAATGGGGATATGATATATATTAAAAAACATAAATATTGTTTAATTTTTAAAGTCCTACAAAGAAAAATACCATTTAAAATTTTGTAAAAGTTGATCATGTAATCGTACATGAGAAATTAATGTACATACATAAAAGAAATAATTAGAGTAATTAAGAAAAACAAGAGACTGCAAAAAATAGTTTTGGTAACATTATTAATATTATTAGAATTGTTTTATTAATATTTTTATTTTGTAAGTTTTGACTTTTGCCATATTTTATTTATTCAAGTTGTTAAGTCAACTTTTAATTTTGAAATTTTATTGTGGGGAGTTGTTTTATTTTATTTGGATTTTCTAATTTCTTTTTCTGTAAAAAAATAGGGGTACAAATTTATTTTTATTATTATTTTTACTAAATCGTGGGATTTTTTCAATAGTTGTACCCCCATATTTCTACATGGGTACGCCACTGTATATGTATGTCGAATCCATCAAAAGGCCAGGGCAGGCCACCCTTGTACTCTTTTGACTTCCCATTTTGTTGACTTAATTAAATTATATCACCTTTTTTTCATTCGATATAAATAAATACAGTAACCAGAATAACTCAAATTCAACATTCCATATCATGAGCAGCACTTCTAAATCTAATGTTGTCATATTTTTCATATACCAAAAAAATCATTCCTCCCACGTAAACCCAAGTCCATTTTCATCATTACCTATATATATACAAGCCCCATTTCACCATTTTCAAACAGACCACCACATTTTCCCACCAAAATCAACCAAAAAAATCACAAAAAAAAAAATACAATTCTCCAACCATGGCCACCATCAATCCATACGGCAAGCTCGATGAATACGAACAAGAACGCCTCATGGCACGTAGAAAAACACGACGAAGAATCACAATCATCGTTCTATCTTTGATCGTTCTTGTTTGTGTAATAGTGGCAGCCGTGGTTGTTGGAGTTTCTCAAAGTAACGACAAAAAATCGGGAGGCGAAAATAATCAATCCCTTTCGACCTCAATCAAATCCGTTTGTAGCGCCACATTATATCCCGATTCGTGCTACAATAGCTTGGCTCCTCTAGTAAAATCGGGCAATCTCAAGCCCCAAGATTTGTACAAGTTATCGGTCCAAATTGCAATAGATGAACTCTCTAAGGCCTCCAAGAATTTGGTCGATGATGGCATCATAAAAAAATTCAACATCACGGATGAAAAGACAATTTTAGCCATTGAGAGTTGCCAAGAATTGTTCTCTCTCGCATTCGACCACCTCAACAAGTCAATGTCCATAAGGGACACGAAATTGTCCGAAGCGTTCGATGATTTAAGGACATGGTTAAGTTCAAGGGGGACTTATCAGCAAACATGCATCGAGGAATTAGAAAATGCATCGAATTTTGGATTAAGCACTTTTATAAATCAAAATTTCAAGAATTCAAGTGAATACACTAGCAATAGTTTAGCTATTGTTAGTTCATTTGAGGAGTCGATTAGTGCGTTAGGCGCTATCCGGAGACGACGTTTGATGAGTTTTGGAGATGGACCAAAATGGTTGTCTTTTAAGGATAGGAAATTGTTGCAAGCCAAAAGATTAAGTATAAAGGCTGATGTTGTTGTGGCAAAAGATGGATCAGGTAAATTTAGGACAATTGGAGCTGCCCTTAAGTCTGTTCCTGATAAAAGTAAAAAAAGATTTGTTATTTATGTGAAAAAGGGAGTTTATGTTGAGAATGTTAGGGTTGAGAAGTCAAAGTGGAATGTGATGATGGTTGGTGATGGGAAGGATGCAACAATTGTTTCAGGCAGGCTTAATGTTGTTGATGGAACTCCCACATTCAAATCTGCTACATTTGGTAAGTTCTAATTAATAAAGCTTTAATATTAGAGGTAATTTTAATTTGCATCCTAAACTATGCTATTATTTCCACTTTGTCCACTTGATTTTGAATTGTTTTCACTTTACCATCTGAATTTTGCAAATTATTACACTTAGCCTGTAATTTTTAAATTTACCCCTTAACCTTTATGGTTATTTTATTTTGCAATGTCTGAAAATGGTATTATAGCTTAGCTTTATTGAAGAAATTTACTATTATGTAATACTATTTATATATTGGCTAAAGATGAAGAAAGTTGAGAGAAAATTGATCCACATAATTGTTCGAGATGTAATAGTTACATATAATTCACTAACAAAGTGAGAGTATATTTGGAAATTATAAGCTAAGAGCATCAAGAATTTGAAAAGTTGATAGGATAAATTAGAGCAATTCAAAGTTAAGTGGACAAAGTAACAAATTAAAACTACCTCTTAATATTATATGAAACATGTGTTTTTGTTTGTTTCACTTGTAGATATAATTGGTAAAATAGTTTGTGTTAAAAGGGTTGCAATAATTTAATTGAAAGGTAAATTTCAGTTTTGTCTTGACTTCCGATTCTATTTTCTAACACTACCAACTTATGATTATCAACTACTTTTACTTCTACTTGATTCTAATAATTCACTTATTTTAAAAGCGAGATATTTTTGCAAACACTCTCTACATTTACAATCTCTTAAAACAAGTAAGTAAAATTTATTGTCATTTAACGTGCCCATACACAAACACATGCACGTAACATGTACACTTTAAAATTGACCAAACTTGTTTTGCTTTTATTTAGCCGTGTTCGGCCAAGGATTCATTGCTCGGGACATGGGATTCCGTAACACGGCCGGCCCAGCCAAGCACCAAGCGGTCGCCCTGATGTCGACCGCCGATCACTCGGTCTTCTACCGGTGCAGCATGGATGCATTTCAAGACACTCTCTACGTACACTCCAACCGCCAATTCTACCGGGAATGCAACATATATGGCACGGTAGACTTCATATTTGGAAACTCAGCTGTTGTCATCCAAAACTGCAACATCCTACCCAAGAAGCCAATGTTGGGCCAACAAAACACCATCACGGCCCAAGGCAAATTTGACCCAAACCAAAACACTGGGCTGTCCATCCAAAACTGTAAAATTTTGCCTGCTGAAAACCTCTCCGGGGTAAACACATTCTTGGGCCGGCCTTGAAGAATTATTCCACCACTGTTTTCTTTCAGAATACGATGGCTAGTTTTATTAGCCCAAAAGGCTGGCTCCATGGGTTGGTACATCGGCCCCAAATACTATTTTTTATGCCGAGTTCCAAAATTTGGGCAATGGGTCTGTGACCAAGAATAGGGTTAATTGGCGAGGGCTGAAGCTTAACCTAAAGGCGGCCCAAGTCAAGAAGTTTACAGTTGGCCCATTTATTAATGGGGATAAATGGATTCCTGGTACAGGTGTTAGCTACAAATCGGGTCTTTAACCCAAGTTTTTTCCCTCATATTTTTCTCGATTTCTTGGTTTCTATTAATATATTTTATTAATTCTTTTTTTTTGCTTTAACTTTTGGTTTTGTATTTCTTTCAAGTTTTTTTGTTGAAGTTATCTGCCAAGTTCATTTCATTTAGTGGTTTTCAGATGATGTGTAGTTTAAACGTAATGATAATGGGGCAATGATCTATAAATTATAAATTTTAACACGAAAAATGATTTTAGATCCATTGGAAGACTTGAAATATATAGTTCCAGTTTTTTTCTAAAATGAGTGATTAAAAAGAAATCTTAATTGGATAATACCCAAAATACAAAAATTTAACTTGGAGCCCAAAACAAAAGCCCAAAATTCTTCCACAGCCCATTCATGATTTAGGAAAAATTATAAAAACTACCCATGAGGTTTGGGTTAATTAGAAAAAAACCCAAAAATATTTGAAAATTACATAAAACACATTGAAGTTTGATTTTGGAGTTGTCATTCGTGCACCTGTCCCCAATGGAAGAATGAGTGAAAATTTTCCCTCCATATCATGGCCTTACCACTCGGCCCCGATGGCCGGGAAGTCGAGAAAGAAAAGAAAGACTTTCATTCAAGAAACTTAACACTCTTATGGATATCACATGAAGATTTGTTTCCATTCAACAAGAAATACAAATTGTGGAAAACGAGAAGCTCCAATAGGAGCAAATGCTCGGTTTGTTTTTGGGAGCATCCGCCTACTCTAAATCGGAAATAATAGCTAGGGACGAATAATGCAATCGATCCGGGACGACATTCACGGTCTAGAAGACATGAGGAAGACCCTACTCAACGAAGAGAAATAACTCATTGTGCCGGTTGTCACCCTCGGTGATCGGGGAGACTAGAAGAGTCCGTCGACTCTTTCAAGAAGAATTAAATGAGTGTTAAATATAAGGGACAAATTGTAATACTTTTACAAATGTAACCTGGTCTTGAAAAGTTTTTGCTTTTGAAGAGAATAAGGTATAATACAGAACCAAAGCTCACGGTATTTTTTTGTAATTTTCATAACCTGGTAATTTGTTTTTGTAATTAATTATCCATATAATTTACTTAATTACGTCAAGCTTTGAGTGAACCAGCCAGCTCCAGAGTCCAGCCTTTTCGCCGTTTATTTCTCATCAGGCCACGTGGCGAATCCACAACCTGCCTGTTATCCATCACTTCTCACAGTCGATAAATAATAACCCAGTAAAATATTAATAATTATCCATTTTTTTCTCTCTTTAAAATTTGAACTTTCTGATTTGCTGTTTGCACATATCACTGAAAATAAAACGGATTTTTTTCTATGCCACCCAAGTGGGTGCCACCCCACTTGGGTGTATTGCCCTTGGATCAAACACACACCCATGTGGGTGTGTGTGTGTATGTGATGATCCGGGTGATCAACCCATGTGGGTGGCCACCCACATGGGTAGCATAGAACAAACCAAATAAAACCCTTTTTGTCATTTTCTCGTGCTTTAACGGTCGAATTTTTCAGAACTCCATTTTTCCTCTCTCTCTGACTCTCTCTCTAGCTTTTCCTCGCAATCCTACATCGTGTGAACTCAAGCCCGCAAATCATACCAATCTGCTTCAGGATTGTGATCAAGAAAGGCTTAATCATTATTGTTTTTTGATTTTAAATTTAAGGTACGGTCCCTGATCTACGTTTAATTTCTGTTGATTTTCTATATTCATTGTTTTGTGTTTTATATCATTTGATTTGAAAGGAATTGGGAGAGACCCTAATTTGTTTGCCTAAAAGATGTGCATTATTTGGAAAAAGAGTTTACCCGTTACCTAAAGAGAAAAAAAAAAAAAATAAGGTAAGACAAAAGTGAAAGCAAGAGAATTGATCAATTCCGTTTGTTGGTATGGCAGTTTCCAGTAGACTGGCTATGATTGTATTTTTATGGAAAGTTTTTTGAGTTTGTGGTTGTTTAATTGATTAATTGTTAACGAAAGTCTTTTCTTGTAATGAGGTTTGGCTGAACTGACATAGGTCAGGAACATTATTATTGCATTTACTAGCCAGTTATTGATACACGATTTGTACTTCTTTTTGCTTTGTTGAATTTTCTTCATTTGTGTTTACAGGTTAAGCTCTCCATCCTATTTTTTTTTTTTTTTTTAGTTTTGCTGACTCTGTTTCTCTTTGTTGTCATTTGTTTGGATGAAGATAGTTGAAAGGCATGAAATTTGTTTATTGATCATAACGAAACATTTATTTATGTATGCACTGATCATAATTTGACCTGAAAAATTTTTAATCGGTGAGAATTTTGAAGGTAATGATGCTGTCATAATAGCTTTCTAATTTGGAATAAGGTCGCTTCAAATACGCCACAATGTTGAACTTTTCTCCTTTTTACTTTTTATTTTTGTGTCAGCTGGCATTGTAGTTTATCGGACTTGAAAACTTTGATGGTAATATTGGTTTGCAAGTATGATGGCCCTAATGATTATTCTACATGTTTCTCATGGGTTATAGGTGTGGTTTTGGCAGTGGTCACCGATATTTTGGCTTAACTGGTGATTCCTTACCTTAGGACCAAAATTGATTATTGAGAAGTGAAAATTGTAACGTTTACCTGAGGCTATTAATAGATTCACCTTTGGTATGTGGCGTTTCAACCCTAACGACAACTCATCCGCTATTGCGCGGGGAGTGCTAGTGCAAGACAATCCACCTTGACTTGTTTTTGTAGTTACACTTTTGTATTTCACTTTTCAATGATAAGCAAACAAAGTATTCCTGGTCCTTATTGGATTGGCTTCTATGGGCAGGTCTAGGTACATTATAAATGTCGACAGGTCAAAGCAATCTGCTTTTGCGAATGGAAAAGATATGTGGATCTCTTCTCTATGAATTGCAGGTATTCTGATATATCTTTTCTTTTATCTGTTGTTTATGGTTGTCTTTTAGAACTCCTTTTCTTCCTATTGATCATTTTGAAATACATAATTTGTTGATATTCTTTTGTCTTGACCTAGCTTAATGGATAATGTTTCTTTACGTTAGTACCATCCGCACAAACTTGTAATTATCTTCATTTACGTTCTGTGGTTATGTCTCTCAGATAATATGGGACGAGATTGGAGAATCTGATGCCGAAAGGGACAGAATGCTGCTTGAACTTGAACAAGAATGTTTAGAAATCTACAGAAGGAAAGTGGACCAGGCAAACAGGTGCAGAGCTCAGCTGAAGCAGGCAATTGCTGATGCTGAAGCTGAGCTTGCTGCTATTTGTTCTGCAATGGGAGAGCTGCCAGTTCACATTAGGCAGGTCAGGTTTTAATCTGTTTTATCAATATGTCTTTTTGGTTTTGGTTCTTATTATGTTCCTGTCATCGTTGAATGTGCAATTGTTTAAACTTTGATTCGTTACAAATTTAATCATACTCAACTCTTGACTAGTGTCAAAATTATTTAAAGTCTTCATTGATTTCAAAGTTCTTCATTGACATGAAACATATCAATGCAAACTATTTACAGTTTTGAACTGTGAAGATTTAGAGATATCAAATATGCTTCGATAAAGATTAGCTACGAAAGAATAACATATTAAAATGAAATATGAAGTGCGGAAACTTTTGTTTAGGATATTCAAATACTAATATCAATGAATTTCTTCGTGCAGTCTGATCCAAACCCTGAAAGCTTGAAGGATGAACTCAGAGCCATCCTTCCACAGATAGAAGAGATGAGGAAGAGAAGAATTGATAGGAAAAATCAATTTATCGAGGTCTTAGATGAGATACGGAACATTGAGAATGAAATCTATAGGTCAGATGGGTTTGCTTCAAATGACCCAGCAATTGATGAAGCTGATCTTTCCATAAAAAGCTTGAAGAATTGCGCAGAGAATTGCAGGCACTCAAAAAGAAAAGGTTATATTCTCTCTATTATGCTTTAATTATCATTCACAAATTTTCTTTTCTCTCCTCTGATATATTTCCCTGGATGCTTTTTGCATGTAGAGTGAACGTTTAAAGCTGGTGCTGGAATGCCTGAACTGTGTATACTCATTATGCGTAGTGCTTGGTTTGGATTTCAAGAAAATTGTCAGTGAAATTCATCCGAGTTTAGGGAAACTGAAGGTTCAAAAATATTAGTAACGGTACTATAGAGCAATTGGGGACTGTCATACAGAAACTAAGAGAGCTCAAAATACAGCGAATGCAGCAAGTATGTATTTCAAGATTATCGTTGTGTTACTGTTAACTTACAATTCTTTCAGTGAGAGCTTTTTATGACTACTGCTCACATTGGCAGTTACAAGATGTTGCTACTTCATTATTGGAGCTTTGGAACTTGATGGACACGCCAATTGAAGAGCAACAGATATTTCAGAAAGTTACTTGCAAGCTAGCTGCTTCAGAAGACGAGATAACAGAGCCTGACATGCTTTCTGTTGACTATATTGATTATGTGAGTCAAACATCTCATTGTTACACCTTGTTTTTGATTTTGTGTGTTGAAAAGTGAAATATATATAGTTGGTGCTGAGACTATGCTTATTATTAATCTTCCAGGTCAAGGCAGAAGTTTCTCGATTGGAAGAGTTGAAAGCAAGCAAAATGAAGGAACTTGTTTTGAAAAAGAAGGCAGAGCTAGAAGTTATTTGTAGGAAGACGCATCTTATTTCAGATAAAGATAGTGCAATGGAAACCGCCATAGATGCCATTGAATCTGGTATTTACCTGTGTACAAGATAGGATTACTTACAAAACTTATCCCTGGAGTTTAATCTAATTACAAAAACCTCAGTTATCTTTCAAAATTACAAATGTCCCATTGACATTGGTTTCTCTTTTACAAATTACACCCTCAAGTGGGGGTATTTGACGTCATGTTCCATGATGTACATGTTGATTTTCCAATATCAATCATGTAATGAGACATGACTAGAAGCAACTATCTCAACTCATCGCCGTCTCATGATAGTTTCCATGCAAGTGGAAAAACCTATGATGATGATGGTTTTGGAATTTCATCTCATTTCTCCTTTGTATGAAGGTGCGTCAGGAAGGGCATCCGGCGTAAAACTTTGCAACCTTGCTTTTTTTGTGTGATTTTATAGTGTTAACTAATTTTAGACAATTAATTGACACTATAAACTTCACGCCACCGACCGACCCACATAGTGGGATAAGGTGCGATTGATGATGATGATGATTGATGATGACCTCAAGTGGGGGTATTTATTAGGTAAATACAAACCCCAATAGCTTGTTTGGTGACATTTTAGGGGATATTTGTAATTTTGAAAGATAATTGGACTTTTTGTAATTAGTCTAAACCTCAGGGGTAGTTTTTGTAATTATCCCTACAAGATAATGATCAATATCTTTCCTTTAACATCGATTCTATATTCTCATGGTCTATTCTTTGATTGATAAAAGGTGCTGTTGATGCTGCTTGTCTACTTGAACAAATTGAGCTTCGAATAGCTAGAGTTAAAGAGGAGGCTCTCAGCAGGAAAGAAATCCTTGAAAAGGTTGAGAAGTGGATGGCAGCATGTGAAGAGGAGAGCTGGCTCGAGGAGTATAATAGGGTCTTGTCCTAAATCTTACCATTGTAAACATGTTATAAACATACTTTTTCTCAAAGTAAATTACCTTTTTTTTTGTAGGATGATAATCGCTATAATGCTGGGAGAGGTGCTCATCTTGCACTAAAACGTGCTGAAAAAGCTCGTGCATTGGTCAATAAACTTCCAGGTATCAATGATTTGCTTCTTGTGTTAGAAGGCCTTCTTATTGCAGCAGTTTTAATAGGTGAAGAAATGAGAAACCCACATTGGATTTTGATAATGATTTTTTTTAATACAATAATTGTGTTGGAACAGCAATGGTGGATACATTGGCTTCAAAGGTCTTAGCTTGGGAAAATGAGGAAGGAATCGAGTTTACTTATGATGGCGTAAGCCCTACCTGATTAAGTTTGAAATGTAAATTTACAGTATCTTTTTTTTTTATTTCTCAAGATAAATTGAGTCTCTCTTTTGGCTATGTCTAGGTACGTCTTCTTTCTATGCTCGAATCTTATACGGTTCTGCGGCAACAAAAAGAGATAGAGCGAAAAAGGCAGAGGGTATAGTCTTTTCCCATTTTGAATTTTATGTTATTATTAGTTTTTGGGTTAATTACAAAAATTATCCCTGAGGTTTAGTCTAATTAATTACAAACACGCCTTTGAGATTTGTATTTACTTAACAAATACCCCATCTTGAGGGTGTAATTTGTAAAATATAAACAAATATGAAGGGGATTTGAAATTCTTCTAGAAAAAAAAGGGGATTTTTAATTTTGAAAGATAGCTAGTTTTTTGTAATTAGACTGAACTCAGGGGTATTTTGTAGTTAACCCTTAGTTTCAAGTTATAACCTTCTCTCCATTCTCTCACTCTAATACTTTCTTTGTGTTTCACATGCGTTTTTCTTTCAATGCAGGACCAAAAGAAGCTTCAGGGACAGTTACTAGCAGAGCAGGAAGCTCTTTACGGTTCAAAGCCAAGTCCCGTGAAGAATCAAAATGTGAAGAAAGATTCTAGATTATCATGCGGTGGTGCAAGCAAAAGAAAACTTTCTCTTGGTGCACCTATTCTACAGACTCCTAAGCGTGATATGCTTCCTTCTGCAAAAGCTACTCCGAATACTCGCAAGGCTAAAACAAATGTGCGAATAAATCAGGACCGTCTCAAGGATGATGGATTGTCAGCCCTCTCTTCTGGTAAATTTTTCCCTATCATTTACGCTTGTGATTGGCAATTTCTCTCTTTACATTCTCCTTCAAGTTCGAAAGCGAAGCGTTTCAGCCACTTAAATAAAACTGCTGTTTTTGTATACTCAGGACACAGTGTGGCAAATACGGTAGCATAGAATGATAGCATAGTTCTATTAGGATTCATTGTTGTGAAAAAAGAAAAAGAATAAAAAAGAATAAAGAATAAGAAGATTCTCCAGTTATTCCTTCTGTGCAGTCTTCGTTCAGTTTACTTGAAGAGGTGAGTATTTGATTTACAAATTATCCCTTTAACTTATTACAAATACCGCCTTAAGGCTTGTATTTATTTTACAAATTACCCTCTCAATATGTGCAATTTGTAAAATATAAGCATATTTTAATGGGGTATTTATAATTGCGAAAGATAACCTAGGCTAAACTACAAGGGTAGCACTGGTAATTCAGCTACTTCAGATGGAATTGTAAAGGTTATTTTATATTTACAAAAATATCCTTGAGGTTTAGTCTAATTACAAAATTTTTCATTTGTCTTTCAAAATTACAATTACCTCCTTGATATTTGTTTCTGTTTTATAAATTGCACCCTCAATAAGGGGTATTTGTTAAGCACATACAAATCTGAAGGGAGTGTTTATAATTTTGAAATATAACTAGATTTTTTGTAATCAGGCTAAACCTCACGGGTACTTTTGTAATTTACCCAAACGTAAAACTATCTTCGGATAAAATTGTGACTCAAATCCTACAGAATAACACTATGGTTTTTCTTATTTTGTTTCCATTCTTGATTTGTGCAGGTAGGAGAGTTTCGGACAAGGCTGGTCTTCCTATGAAACAACAATCTCCCATCCTAGTAAAAGCTCGTGAACCAGAGTCGCCTATGTTACGAAGGCCCTTCACTCCCATTTCTACCACGAATTTGTCAAAGCCCAACGCATCAAATATTTCCGAAGACCTAAACAAAAAACACAACGAGATGTTGCACAAGGCAGTTATAATAAACAACACCCCTTTCACTCCTCCTCCGAAGATCATTTCTAGTGCAGACGAAGAGAACAGAACGCCCCAAACAACGGCAATCACTTTACCTTCGACACCCTCAACAGTATCTGTTCCTATGCAAACTGCCATTACACCCGCTCCTCTTATTCAGACAGCCATAATTCCTGCTCTTTCTGTCGAAGACGAGATTGAGTACTCGTTTGAGGAGAGGCGAGCGGATTTGTGCTGCCTAGATCACAACCAATGACTGTGGTACAAGTTTAGCAATGAATCTTGATTTTGGCATCTACAATTCAAATGTTATTTGTTCATTTATATCTTTTGTGATAACAAGTCAATTCTATTGTCTTTGTCTTGTGTACATAGTCTGCAAATAACTTAAACATGGACCCTGGTTGTTGAATTTTGCTCTAGTTTGAGTTTCCTCTTGTATTTCTTTGAGTCTTGCAAATTAATGGGAAAATGGTCTGCATAGCTTGTTTAGGATCCTTCTGCTGTTGCCATTTACTTCAAGTTTTGATGATGATTTCACAGTGTACTTTGATCAGTGACCTTAGTGTCTGATTAATGAACCTCACTTAATTTTGGCTACTATAGTTTTGTTAGTATCTGGCTTCAGGTTCGGATTACAGCAATCAGCTGATAGTAAAATCCTAAAATTTGTGATAAGAATGGGGGGAAAAGGGGACTATGAGTCTATGATTAGGTTTATATTCCTAGTTATTGTTATTTTTCTTAAACCCATATTTACCACTTGCATTTTGAAGAATGTTACTTTTGTTAATCAAATAACAACCATCCATTTTTTAAATAATCTAACATTCCATTATATATTCCAATAAAACTATATTTACAAACATCAACAGCAACAAAATTATATGTTATAATAACACACATTGTTTGGGGCGAAAAATTTACCCCACCGAGAAAACCCGATCTCCAATGTCCGTTCCGCCTTGATGCCTGCAAAACAACAGTGAGAAGGGGGCCGGAGGGTTTTTCCGGCGTACCCTCTCCGACGCTCAAGTCAGGATCACTCTAAAGAGAGAATATATGTAAAATAGAACAGTATATCAAATGTGCGTATTAGAATTCTAACCTGAGGTACCCTTTTTTGGGAGCTATTTATAGGTTGGCAATTAGGGTTTGCGTGTTTACCAAGCCAAGCTAAAACCCCCTAACAGCTGGGCTTAGGTTAATTATTCATTTTTGTGACGCACATCTCCCAAATTATATTGATCTGTTTAATATGGCAAATCTAGCCCGTATCACACATATACGAGTTGAAAAATTATCTTAAAAAATTAAAACATCATTCTTCTTAATATAGCATTCAAAAATGTTTTTATTATCTCGCATTCTCCAAAATAGTTTTTTTCCAAAACAACGTTAAAAAGAAAAAAAAAAAACATTGCCCCCGATTTTCTTCTTTTTGTTCATTGTTTTCACCAAAAGATTTTGAGTTGTGGTCCTTCTAAAAGGAGACATAATGTCACGGGCTTAGCCATTTCGGCCCCCACACGATGCCCGCGGCGCCCGATCCACCCGGGGCCACTTATCCACGAAACAACCTGGTTTCGCTCGCCTTGGGCTCATCAGAATGCGGCTCAAAGATCCACCAGCCGAGTTTGGGTAGGGATGGCCAATTCCTTTCTTCACGTCAAGTCCACGACTAGCGACAAGCTCCCGAACTTAAGGGTAGCTGCTGAACATCCAGGCGGTCATGTACACGTACCCACAAACCACCGATCAAGCCACATACGATCATTCACAAAGACAATCCACCAAAAGAGTTATAGCGAAAGACACCCCAATGTCACGGGCGTGACATCCTCCCCACCCAAGATGGTGTACGCCCGCACACACACGGTCTACTCCACCCGAAGTCATCACGCGCCCCCGCAGCCCACACGTGTGCCCTCGCACACCAATCGCACTCGGAGACCGAGAGAGGATTCTCCCGGATGATCGCCACCCAACATGTTCCGCTCCCCGCTACTCCACCACACTCTTGGTAAGAGCGCTTGGCGCAACCACGGAATACAAATGTCGGGACGGCTCGATACCACTTGTCATGGGCTTAGCCATTTCGGCCCCCCCACACGATGCCGCGCGGCGCCCGATCCACCCGGGGCCACTTATCCCACGAAACAACCACCGGTTTCGCCTGTCTTGGGCTCATCAGAATGCGGCTCAAAGATCCACCGTTTGGGTAGGGATGGCCAATTCCCTTCTTCACCGTCAAGTCCACGACTAGCGACAAGCTCCCGAACTTAACCAAGGGTAGCTCTGCTGAACATCCAGCGGTCATGTACACGTACCCACAAACCAATTTGATCAAGCCACATACTGATCATTCACAAAGACAATCCACCATGAGTCATAGCGAAAGACACCCCAATGTCACGGGGCGTGACATCCTCCCCCACCCAAGATGGTGTACGCCCTCGTACACGGTCTACTCCACCGAAGTGCATCAACGACGCCCCGGCGCCCCACACGTGTGCCCCTCGCACACCAATCGCACTCGGAGACCGGAGAGGATTCTCCCAGATGATCGCCACCCAACATGTTCCGCTCCCCTACCTACTCCACCACCCTCTTGGTAAGAGCGCTTGGCGCAACCACGGAATACAAATGCCGGGACGGCTCGATACCACTTGTCACGGGCTTAGCCATTTTCGGCCCCCACACGATGATGCGCGGCGCCCGATCCACCCGGCCAACCTATCCCACGAAACAACCACTTTGGTTTCGCCGCCTTTGGGCTCATCAGAATGCGGCTCCAAGATCCACCGGTTTGGGTAGGGATGACCAATTCCCTTCTTCACCGTCTTAAGTCCACGACTAGCGACAAGCTCCCGAACTTAAGGGTAGAGCTGCTGAACATCAGAAGGGTCATGTACACGTCTTCCACAAACCAGTGATCAAAAGCACATAGTGATCGTTATTCACAAAGACAATCCACCAGTGTAGTTATAGCGAAAAGACACCCCAACGTCGCGGGGCGTGACAATAAGCAAACTTTACTTTTAAGAAAATCATACTTGTGCTGCTTATTAAAGTGCACACAGTGGCAGGGACAGTAAATCATCCCTAAATTCAAGGGTATCTCTTTTTCAATGGTCAACTTTTATTTACCTAAAAGACAAAGAACAGGTCAAGAGGTAGAAATTTTAGAATGCCTCCAACGTTAACTTTACAGCTTTAAATAAAATAAACTGCCATTTCAAAATTAAAAGAAAACAACTTTTCCCATTATTTCCATATTTATATATTCCATTACTTTTAACTTGTCAATTTTTAAAATCCATTTTATTAAATTTCCAAGACGGACCTGAAACCATTTTATTAACCACAATTAATACTTTGAATTTTGTAATTAAAATATTCCTACCTACCTAATTAATTTCCAAATATTTAATTAATACCCCATTTTATTTTAAATTTCCCTAAATTTTCTTCAACTTTATTTCATTTCCTCTACTTTTTCTTGCAAAAACCCTAATTTTCAACTGCTCCAAAAAAGAAAAAAAAGGAAATTTTCTGACACCAACCAAGATTTTGAATTTTTTCATTTCTCTGAAATTCTGTCCTTGCTCTGCAATGGCAGAGATTAATCCATCCATGATCAGTTGAGAAAAGTTATGGAATACAGATTCTTGGAACAGAGCTTTGTTTTACTCAAATGATCTCAGAATATTCAGGCCAGACTTTGTTGTTCTATTTGAGCTTTTTTGTGTGATTTTTATGGAAAGTTGGGTTTTTCAGTTATTCTTGAGTGTTTGAGCTAAAAAAGATTCGAGCTTTACCAATTTTATGAGTTGGGTTTAAGTTTTTATGCTATTTTTTTTGTGGGTTTTAGGATTTTATAACTATTTTCTTGTTTAGTATATGAATGGAGGAAAAAGAAGGGTTAAATGAAGCTCCTCATAGCTTTAGAGTGGAGCCAAGGGTTGAAAACCCTGACCCATTTGGTGGATCAACTGCTCCTCCACCACCAGCGGCGGCTCCGGTGACTGCGCCGCCGTCGTCGTCGGAGGTTAAGAAGAAAAGGGGAAGACCAAGAAAGTATGCCGGAGATAGTTCTGTTGTGGCATTGTCACCTATGCCAATATCAGCTTCAATCCCTCTTACAGGTGATTATTCAGCTGCTTGGAAGCATAATACAACCAAACCTGTTGACTCTTCCAAGAAAAAACATAAATTGGATTTTGGAAGTCCAGGTAAAGACTTGGCATTTAATTAATATGTTGTTCTTGAGTTTTAAATTTTAATAATAGTCATGCGAAAATCACGATCTGTAAAAAGTCTAGTAATTTTCGAAGAAACTATTGGTTTTAGTTTTTTGGTAGCTGGAAATTGGAAAATTTTGATGGAAATATCCACATGCCCACATTTCCAGTTAATTTATTGAGGGTGGTAATAATAATCCTACAGACGATCTGTAAAAAAGTCGAGTAATTTTCAAAGAAATTCTTGTAAATTGAGAAAATTTGCTCGAAAAATCCACGTGTCTACATTTCCAGTTAATTTATTGGGAATTCGGATGTATTGAGATAATTTTGTACTGGTAAGTAAATGAGATTAGCTGTGTTTTTGCTGATTTGTCGGAGATTATTTTATTGTTATGTCTGTAGTTATTACAAGTGTTCAGAAACAAGATCCACTTATCTGCATTTTTGTGCTCTTTGTTGTTTGTTTTTGTGCTTCTGGTCAACTTTAAAATACATATAGCGGTAAAAGGCAAAATTGGCTATTTATGTTTTGTGAAAATTAAAAAAATAGCCATGTGCTTTCAAAAACATGTTTTTCAACCATTTTGACTAAAAAACTCGACGGTCATACCCTTCATGATTCTCCTGAGTGAGTCTTGGCCATTTTTCAAAAATTGTGTGGTACATAACTCAAGATATCGAGTTAATCGAGTCATGTAACTCGATGCACCGAGTTTATGTACCAGTCCCAAGAAATGAAGAAAAGGGTAAAGTGGGATATTTGAACTCAAAATGACTAAAAACATGGCTAAAAAGCATTTTTTCTTTATGGGGAAAAAGCCAAAAATCCGACGGACTCTATACATATAAGTACCCAATTTGAAAATTGGGACCCTCGTCAGAAAGCCCTTGAAAATTTTGGTGGTTTGATGCTCTGAGCCAATACAATGGGAAATTTCTGATGTGACAGGACAAAAAAATCTGTCTTTATTCAATAATTGCAGTATGCATAAATGGCAAGTAAAACTAATAATAATGAACTGGAGTGAATAAATATGATGAGCTGATGTAATAACATTTGTAGATATAACCTGATATACATGTGGACTTTGTGCAGTCTCAGAATAGATAGGATTAATTCTGACAGGGAAGAAATCTAAGTGTCTAACTATAATGCATATCCAACATCATTTTTGCCCGTGTTTATCTTACTAACATTTCCGCCGATCTTCAAGCATGATTGTATAACGTCGGATGCCATATGGGTCTGTTTTTCTTGCAATGAGCCTCTAAACTCGAGAATTTTGTGTTGGTTAACATTAAGGCCAAACTTAGTGTTGGATTGTGGGAATGTGGATTTAAGGGGTCCACGTGTGGCCTGGCCCGCAGCACGTTTGGCTCTGCGCTGATACTTAAGGGAAAAAATAGTCTTATGGAAGTTATAGTTTTTGATGTAGCGGTTGGGGCTTGATCCTAACATTCAAAATATATGTTTTTGATATCCCTCTGACGTTTTATGAGCAGTATCTATGATGCATGTTTACTCTTTCTAAAATGGAGAACTGTGTATCCCACTTGTGTCATTGCTCGTTGGATTAAAAGGGAAATGAAAAAAATGTGTTGGATTTCCCCTTCATTATTGTACAATCGGTATAAAAATGGATTATCTTGGCGAGTAACGGCAGAGTTGATGAAGATAAATAATCTGCTAGGCTCTGTTAACTTATCACACCCTTGTATCTAGAATTAAGAATCTAAAGAAATTTACCCATGGGGGTGTTAGTAGAAATTTTAAAAATATACATCACCTATTATTTGTGCTTAACCTAACAATGGTTGATAACATAAAATTTACATGCTTGTGCTCTTAATGCTGCTTTTTTTTTTTTTTTTTGTAACTTGATCAAGCAAAATCTTTATTTCATGTGTTGTAGGGGAACCGATGGCATACTCAGTAGGTGGAAGTTTTTTACCCCATGTGATTACTGTTAATGCTGGCGAGGTACTTCTAATTATATGTGATTTTGTTGATCTTTTCGTATGCGTGTCTGCGTGTGGTGTTGTGGATTTCAAGATCGTTAGTATTGCTATTAATTTATTTAACATTATTGTTATTGCTGTTTTTATTTTGGTGGATTGTTTAAGTATTGTGTTTATTAGCTTTGTAAGAGTACATGAAAAGGACGTTGATGATTTTCGTTGTTTATTCTTGAAGCCGGTGTGAATTTCAGCCTTGCAAGATTAACCTTGAAAAGGGCTGTTTTAACTGTACTAGACTCATCTTTAGTTGAGCAATATTCCATATTAGACGGGGAAAATAATTTTGTCTGATATTTTTGCACTTTGGAGCTAACCTTTTTTTTTTTTTTTTTTTTTTAACTTGCGCTTTGCCATCAACACCTCGATTGTTGAATTATTCGCCGGGATTTTATCACATGCATGACCCTCCTCTTGCTTGTGCACTTCTTGGTCTTTTCTAGGTTGTTTGATGTGCGCAATTTCAAATGTTGTGTCTAATGCCGAAAAGTCAAATTACTACTTTGCCCACATAAAACATCCTGTAATTTACCAAAAAGTACACAACACAAGAAACATGTCATGCATGGATAGGATCACGACAAGAAGTTCCACAATCGAGGTGTTTCAAATAGCAAATGACAAAGCACAAAACCCATGTAACAAAAAAAAAAATTTAGCTCACACAATGCGAAATTCGTCATAGTTTGACTGGCAAGGTGTTGTTACCCATATTTAGACAGATAGCAATATTTGGCTATTTGCAGCTATGCTTGATCTTAAGTGTGTTATTCTCGTTGAGCTCTTAACTTTTTTTTTTTTTTTTTTTTTTTGAATTTAATACTTTTGTGACAGGATATTAATATGAAGATAATATCTTTTTCTCAACAAGGATCTAGAGCCATTTGCATTCTGGCTGCAAATGGTGCTATCTCAAACGTTACACTGCGTCAGTCTAACTCTTCGGTGGTACTCTGACCTACGAGGTGCGAACTTTTCATGTTGATACCGAATTAACTTAGTAATTTGACTAATTTCCTATGTGACTGTTTTACCCTTACCCACGAGAATGCGGGCTTTCTTATACCTTAAGTTCATAGATTTTAGGGATAATTACAAAAACTACCCCTGAAGTTTAGCTTAATTACAAAACAAACACCCCCTTGAGGTACGTATTTACCTAAGATAAATAAATCTCAGGGTATTTGTAATTTTGAAAGATAATGGGATTTTTCCATAATTATGCTAAACTTAAGGGGTAGTTTTTGTAATAACCCTTTATCATTTTGCTTATTTATTCTAGACACAAACGTCTACAAGAAATAGTACTTTGTTTTGGATTATAACTATCTGGATTCTACAGGGCGTTTTGAAATACTTTCTCTCACGGGATCATTTATGCCGAGTGATAATGGATTGACGAAAAGCCGATCTGGGGGATGAGCGTCTCTTTGGCGGGCCCCGATGGACGTGTTTTGGGGGAGGACTAGCCGGCATGCTAGTAGCAGCTGGATCTGTTCAGGTTAGATGATTTTTCTATTGAACTGAAACTTAATCAGGAGAGTAATTGGGTTAATTACAAAAAGTACCCCCAAGGTTTGGGTATTTACAAAAAAACCACCTAAGTTTCAAAATTACAAAAACTATCTGTGAGGTTGATCCGTCTAACATTTTACCTCAACCGTTGGTTGACCTAACGGAATTTACCCCAGCTGTTAGTTTACCTAGCGAAATTTATCCCAACCGTTAGTTGACCTAACGGAATTTACCGATATCATCAAAAAATTGGCATGAAAACCCAAAATTTTTTTGTCGTTCTTTTATGAATCTGTAAATTGTACAGGTTGTGATCGGCAGCTTTCCTACCGGACATCAGCAAGAGCAAAAACCTAAGAAACCAAAATACGAGCAAACTATTACATTCGGCCCTGCTAATCCCATTTCGAAGAAAGATATGAAGCGGCATACAGCATACCAAAGCCGAATCTTACGACTTCCGTTTCTTTCCATGGAGACAACTTAGCTTCTGTAAACTCCACGCACCGTTTGAAGATTGCAGAGCCTGGAAATAATGCCCGTTGGCGGCGAAGATTCTAGAGAGCAAAGCCATGAAATAACATGCTGATTTTTCTTACATGTGTTTATTGTGTTTGTATTTTAGATGTTTTTAATTAGGCTTAAAAGAGTTTTAGGTGCACTTATTTCTGACCCCATCAGAAACATGGTTTGGCTGTTTGACCCCAAAACTTTTAGTTTCTCCTTGCTTAGGTACTGAGTTAGGACTTTATGCAACTTCTTGTAGTATTTCAGATGTATGATACTGTAATGATTATTTTTCAGTTGTAGTTGAAACATTCAAGATTTTCTGAAACTACATAAGTATCTTTTTTTTTTTTTTTTTTTTTTTCTTTTTTAAAAAACGTACCATTGATTTTTTTTTTTAATAAAAATTACAATATCATGTCGTCAAGACGGGAGAAAATCAAAGAACAAATAACCTATCACTACGATATCTAGAAAGACTATCATAATGAGATATCTACAAATAAAAGGAGAACTAATGATCTATGAAAATAAACTACATAAGTATCTTGTTGAGTTACAACTACAGCCCTTTTTTCCTAAACACTTGTTAGATAAAGAATGAAGTGAAACCAAAATGATAAATTCTAGGGATCGTAAATCGTGTAATCATGTCGTGTTTCGTAGAAACAATAACAACACAACACGATAAGCTCAAAGACGAACGCAATACAATAAGTCGAAAAAATAAAGATGACTTAGTTTGAACGATTTGATATTATACATTAATACACGAAATACGATATTAGATGATAATATATGATATTATTACAAGTTATTACATGACAATACACGATATTACACATTATTTTATATTTTATAATTATTTTAGTATCATGTTATCATGCCAGGTAAACGTGTCATTATTAGATACATGTTTAAAAGCATTGTGGCACTAACAGTTAATGATCATTTAAAAGTTAACATTCCATCCGTTAGTATTTTTCGTGTTTATCGGGTTGACACGAATTTTCGTGTCCTTATCGTGATCGATGCGATAAAGTCGAACACTAACATGTTATTCGTATCGTTTTCATATTGTGCCATGAATTGCCACCCACCCCTAGTATAATTTGAATTAATATTATTTATTTAACAAAAATTCTATTGAAAAACATTTCTTTTCAAAATTTTATTAAAAATGTATATATAAATTGTTTTTCGTTAATCGGGTTGACACGAACACGACAAACATTTTTTTCCGATAGCTTTTGCTAATTAATTGTTGGAGGCATCAGCATAACCTTGAGTTGAAGAAAAATAGTATACTTATTAGTGGTCCTCAAGATTTCTTTTCACATCATAATGATTTCTGTATTCTACCTTAGTATCTGAACTATGGTACACATGCTTGCTTATATCTGTTAAGGTTATCATTTGCCCCAACTTCCACTATCTTCTATGCATAAACCAGACAAAACTAAAATAGCAAAATTTAAAAAAATTCTATGTTTGGTTCTTGCAAACTGTTACGTAATCTGCCTACTCACACTATTTGGCATTCCTTTACAAAGAATGGACTAACAACTGCCACTCAAATTGATTACAAACTAAGCAAGACATGAAAAATTAACCAAGAGAAAAAGCAATTTATTTACCAAACTATTCAAAATAAGGGTTAATTACAAAAGTACCCTTGAGTTTTGGGTAAATTACAAAAATAAACCAGCCAAATTTCAAAATTACAAATAGTTACCCCGAGGTTTGATTATGTTTGGCGTTTTACCCCAGTCGTTAGTTGATATAACCTAATTTGTTGATGTCATCCTGAAAATTCAAAAATTCTTGCGTACTGTTCACAAATTATGAGAAGACAAAAATGTCCTTTGACTACTCTCAAAAGATTATAAAAAGCCCTTTTAACTTACAATAACATCATTCAGTTCAACATTTTTGGGACAAAAAAGGTATTTCATAAGTTAATTAAATATAATTCATTTTATATTTATTTATTTAATATTAATTGCTCAATGAGCTCTTAATAATTAAACCAACCCAAAGGAGCCGGGACCTCTAACTTTTGCGCGTTTGTGCAGACAAGTTTCAATCTTGGTCAACTCATTGACTTGGTAATCTGATCCGCTTCAAAAAGAAAGATCAAACATAAGCTATAATGTTTTCTCAAAAAAAAATCTATAATATTCCCCATGAATTATCTATTACCAGTTATCTTAAACATATCTACAATTAATAAACAAGAAAAATCAAAAATTGAATAAATAATCCACAAATTACATAACATCGAAAATTCCCCTCAAAATCTTACAAGTATCATCTTCTGGTTAAAAAGAAGAAACAATATTCAACTCTCTCGTTTTCCATAAACTACATGAAGTTCCAAACTAGATGGGTATTTTTGTGATCCACTTCATTTTTTTTTTTTCCTGGAATTCTGTCAGTGACATTATCAATTTTACACAAAGTTTGCTAGTTTTACCTCAGTCCCTCGAACCTCAAGAATACTTTTTATAATTAGACTTAGTTGAGTTTATTTGTAATTACAAAAACTCAGGGGTACTTTTGTAATTAACCAAAATAAGAATCCTCATTACTCTGGTGTACTGAAATCTTTTTTGGCAAGTGGATGTAGATTCTTTTTTTTTTTTTTTTTTTTTTGTCGACCTGCAGTATCCCACACCAACCTAAAAAGACATACCCCACACTTCCTTTCGGATTATGGGACATCCGTCCTTCCTGGATGGTCTGTCCCCTAAGTTGAGTTGAACCGCGACCAGGTTTGCAACCCTCAACCAACAAAGCCAAACCGGGGTTAGTGGATGTAGATTCAGTGTCCATGATTTTATTAACAGCAAGCAAGAGAAGCTGACATGGATCAACAAATAAACAATTGGAAGAAAGTTGTCAAGGTTCAGATCAATCTAAATGTGCTCTTTTGCATTGTCATCCATGTGAAGCTTAATCCAAATCATAGTTGAACAAAATCTTGACATCCATGGAAAAAAAAACATCTCATTATCCTACATAGATGCATTTATTAAAGGATAATTACGAAAAAGCCCTAAGGTTCGGGCTAATTACAAAAAAGATCCAGAGATTTTAAAAATTTGCAAAAAAAAAAAAAAAAAAAACCCTTTAGGTTTGATTCCATTTTACATTTTCATCATTTATAAGCAAATTTTACATTTTCATCATTTATAAGCAAAAACTATTTCAAAGACCTCCTGTTATTTATATTACAGTTACTCACTTAAAATTAAGACAAAATCAAACCTAGAGCTTTTTTTTAATTTTGAAACAAATAAACAATTGGAAGAAAGTTGTCAAGGTTGAGATCAATCTAAATATGCCCTTTTGCCTTCTTTTTTATGCTACTTTTTTATCATCCATGTGAAGCTTAATCCAAATTAAAGTTGAACAAAATCTTGACATCCATAGCAAAAAACATCTCATGATCACACATAGATGCATCATTAAATTATTGAATTATACAACAAAAAGGTAATCTTCAATTTCTCCAACAAAAACAAGACTATTTCATCTATTATGCATCCTTGGCCAAAAAACAAAATACTACAATCTGTTTTTGCTCATAACTATTGCAGAAACCTGAAAATTCCACTAATATACACCAACTTTTTGTAATTTAAACATATGACCTCAAAATTTTCAAAAATATGTCATTGGCCCAAAGAATATGTTTTTACTTTCTCAGCCCTCCATCCCTTGTTAATTTTCTCAATAAATTCTTCAACTCTTCTCTTCAAATCATCATCATCTCCATCTGGGCTCTCTTCCTCATTACCAATCATGGTTATGCTCACAGATGATAATTCCCCTGCCTCACCCAATGCACTAACCTTCTCATCACACAAAGAAACTGAATTTTTTTTTCATCACTGGGACCCACTTTTGGGTTCTCTTCATTCAAATATGAACTGGGTTTTGAGCTGCCAACAAGAAGAATGGCAATAATTAAATTACAGAAACAGAAAACCATAAGGGAATTTGAAGCAGCTTGGCTGATCAACTCAAATGTGGTGTCCAACATTTTTCTTTAATTTGGGGAAAAATATGAAGAATGTGTTTGGTTAAGTGGAAAAATGGAGAAGATTAAGTATAGATTTTTTTTTTTTTTTTTTTTTTTGTGATGTTTGTTGGTTCAAAATGGGGTTGAGTAAGCAATTTATAAAGGCTTTGCTTTGAAGAAAAAGTGCGTTGGGGAAGCTGCTTTTTTAAGCACAACTCAAGGACTTGTTGATGAGGTGTGGACTGAAAGTTTTCTTAACTTATATATGTGATTATTGATTTTAGTGGATTAATTTAATCGAAGTATTTGTAACAACCCAAGATGCCCACATGGCCATTAGTCATTTATTTTTGCTAGTGTAGATTTAGGCAATCTCGAGTGACAGAAAATCTTAAGGGATAATTTTTAAAAAATCCTGATGTTTAGGGTATTTAATAAACCTCATTTAGGTTTGATTCCGTCTTATATTGTACCTTAGCCATAAGTAAAAAGCATTTAAAACACCTCTTTATATTTAAGACATAGTCAAACTAGAGCCGACAATTAGGCCAGGGCTAGTATTGACCGCCGAGCCACAGAGCAAAATCGGGCTAGGTCGGACCTACCCAAAATACCATCGGGCCAATATTTTTATCGTCCCGCCTAACCCGTGTAGTTTTACTTGGGCCGATCGGGCTATTAGGCCCATTATTATTTATGAAGTATGTAGTGATAGATTAAAGATTAGTTTTACACTTTTATGCCATTAGTAAGAAGCATTTGAAACACCCCTTACATTTAAGACACATTGAAACTAGAACTGACAATTAGGTCGGTCGATCGGGTCAAGATCGACCGGCCGAGCCACAAAGCAAAATCGGGTTAGGTCGGTCCGGTCCAAAATACTATCGGGTCAATATTTTAATGGTCCAGTCAGTTTGTGTAATATATTTTGTTTCAGCCGATCGGGCTATTAGGCCCATTATTTATGAAGTATGTAGTGATAGATTAAAGATTAGTTTTACACTTTTATGCCATAATTTTCACTTGTTTATGAAGTATGTAATGATAGATTAAAGATGGTGAAAATCAACCACCTTATTCACTACAAACTGAAAAGGCAACAACTTAGCCAAATTCTGAAAACTGAAAACTAACAAAAGTTGCACGAAGTCTACCTAAAAATTTAAATAAATAGAACTTTTTATAAATACACATTTAAATAAATATTTTACTTTTTTTTAAAACACGCAAAACAATAAATGCAATTTAGCCAATAGTAAACGGCGTCGTCGCCTCTGGTCGCTGCAAGTCGGCGATCATAGCTTTCATCTGTAAGGACTCTTGCCTCTGATGATTCTTATACATTGTGCGTAGACCGAATTAAAATGTGTGTGTGGTGTAACGATGTTCGCTGGTTCTTATAAAATCATGAGTAAGTACTAAAGACAAGATTTTCATCTTAGATCTGTGGTTTTTTCGATCGTAGGAGTTGTTTTTGTTATGTGTTTTTGTTAAGAGTTTCGATTTCTCTCTTTTTTTAGATCTTTGCAGTTGTTTTGCTTATCTTTTTGTTCAAAGTTTCAGTTTTTATCATGAGTAAGTATTAAAGTATATAAATTCAAGGATCTGTATCGGGCTTTTCTTCTTCTCTTGTTTCTAAGGTGCAGGAGGAGGCCCGATACTCACAACTTCAACAAATTTTACTTTCCTTGTTTTAACTATTATTTCATATTATTAATCACATCAAGTGTGGAAGGTTTTGTCTCCGACAAATGTGTTTGTTCTTGCTTTTTTAACAAGTCCGTGATTTTTAGTTTTTGTCTTGTTGTCTCTCTTTTTCGTTTCTAGTGTGTTTTTTCTTTTCTTTCCTTTCGTTCTTTGTGATCATGTCTTAAGTCAACCAAACTATAGATGAACTTTTCAATAATCCTACCATTTCTATGAAGCGTTCGTATGGATCATGGTTAAGGGCTCGTCTCGTAAGAAACCCGGTCAGTCGGAGGTCGGTGGTTAAGATCCTCCAATCAGCGTAATTCCGATTCACAAAGACCTAACGATGAACGGTTACGAAAATGTCATTCCTAATTTCAGCAATCGATGACCACGTGGAGGGAAGAGACACACATCGAGGGACGAGTTTCTTGCGGAATAGGTGGAACAAAGGGTGCGGCAATTAATATTGGAAGGGAGTTGATTTCAACAACGCGTTCTACATGATATCTCTAACATTGCGGTTACGGGAAAGGGAACTTCATTCCGCTAAACATGGTTGTTGTCTTGGGCATATGGTGGTTGAAATGGTCAAGCAATAGGGATAAGAGAGGCTTTGAGTTGGTTGAAAGATTATTGGAGTAATGCTAATGTTTCGTTGGAGACAATTTGCTTTTGGTGATCAAAGCATTAAGTGGCAAATTAATGGACAACTCGTATTTTTCGGGTGTTATCATGGAGGGTAGGAATTTGTTGGAGTACCTTCTAAATATGTCTTGTTCTTTTATTAAGAGATCACCGAATAGTGTTCTTTCGTGTGTTAGCTAGAAAGATCGTATTCTACGTTTGGTGTCAAAGAGTGGCGAGATGATCCTCTCATGTTTATCCAGTAATGAATTGCATTGACCGCTTTATTAATGAAAATTCTTCCTTTTGTTTAAAAAAAAAAATTTTATTTTTTGGATGCGTCAGATTATTGAATAAATGAAAAACAAGTAAAGCCCAATTCCGCCGAGCGACCCATAACTTATTTGCTAACCGAGCTACCCAAACTCGTTTAATTTGGGCCGAGATCATATTCCGTGGAAACTGGAAACCACCTTTTAAATGAGAAGTAGCCCAATTTAAATATAAATTGGAGCAAACGAAAATTGAATTCAAGTGCAATTTATTTCCATTTTATTTTAACGTACTTTTGATTTATTTAAGGATGACGCTATTCACACTCTATTTTCTTATAAATACACCTATTTTCCTATAAATACTAAAATATAATGAATTTAAAATACTAAAATACCCTTACTATGGTAGATGATATTGTGGCATAGTGACACGATTGCTTCAAATGATAAATGCCATGAAGACAATGGCTCAAATGGGATGACACGATCATCATATCATCCTATCATCATGCCATGTAACATAATAGCACGATACCTCAAATAGGATGGCATGATGGTACATTAGATGCCATCGTGCCATATTACCATCATGCCATATAACATGATGGTGATGAAATGTGATGGCACGATAGCAAAGTAGATATGTCGATAAAGGCGGGGCTAGCCCTAAGAGGCCCTAACCCTTAAGGGCTAGGGCTAAAAAGCCCTCAACTTATAAGGGCTTGAAAAATCTAAGTCATTCAGCCCCAGCCTGTAGGGCTGGCCTGCCAGTGGTCGATTCTATGAATTTTTTTTTATATTTTTGATGAAGTTATTCCATCTAAATTAAAACATTGCATCATGATGGAAAAATTAACTTGCGAATTTCTTATTTTATAAAAATAATGTCATATAATTCTTAGATTCCATTTGGATTAAAATATTCAAAATTTGTCATTTTTATTTTAGTAATCACATAGTCTATACCAAATATATTTTAGTTCTTTATAATTATTAACATACTAAATAACCATTACCAATTACATACCAACTTTAGTCTTGTATTTACTAAGTTATTTAGTAAGACTAAATTATAAATGAGATCAAAGATCAAATTGATAATTTGTTAAGATAAATGGTAATTGATAAATGAGATCAAATAATAGATTAATAGTATTACAAGCATAAATTTTGAACTAAGGGCCAGCCCTACCCTAGTCCTAGACGGCCCTCGGGCCAACTAAGACCGGGCTAAAAAGCTATCATGTTATAAGGGCTATGAAATATAGCCCAATCTTTAGATTTTTAGGGTCGGGCTAGGGTATCTCTAGATGGCACGATCATCATGCCATATGTGTTTAATAAGGGAAGGATAAACTGAAAAATATTGGGGTATACTAAGTAAATGAGTTGTTTTTAAAATACGGTGTTGTGTATTTAAAGAAAAATGTGGTGTGGATAGCATCGCCCTTTATTTAACCCTTTATAGTTGGAGAACATCTTCCTTGCTTAATGTCTGAGATTATATATTTATATCCACGATGCAAATCAACTTCTAAAAAAGGTATAAATACGGCACATTAATTAGCTTTTGATTTGTAATTTTAATGTTTTATTATCATCAAAATCTCAATTAACCCTCGGGATCCATTTGGATGGAGGAATTTCAAATCCAATGTATTTAAAAATGAATGGAATTTAAATACATTGAATTTGAAATTCATATATTGTTTGGATGATGTGAATTTGTGTAGGAGTTTCAATCCATCGTAAAATTTTGATAAAATAATTTAAAAGCTCTATTCAATTTCTTAATTGATATTTAATAAATGTGTGTAAGTGTGTGCAGTGTATGTAAATGTGTGCAAAGTGTGTATGTAAATATGTGTGTAAGTGTGTGTAAATGTGTGCGAGTGTGTAGTGTGTGTGTCTTTGTTGGAAATATGCTTGAGCTCACGAGAATATTTCCGGGTGAATGAAAAATTATTGCCTAAAGGTGACAAGTTGAGGTACTTAGTGGAACTTTAGTATTCCAAGGTGGACAATGAATCTAGATGGAATTTGTGGATGAATTTATATTCAAAATGCATCTAGATTATTATTTGTCACTAGTACAAGTGTTGCAAACCAAAGGGTGCAACTCTTCATGAAAGTTGCAAATTATAGAGTGCAACTCTTCATAATAACTCTTGGAATGAAAAGGTGCTTCCAAGAGTTGTGTTGTTTCACTTGATACCTTTGGCAATCTATAAATATCCCTAAGATCTGCAGATTTAATCATTCATTATTGCATACAAACACAAACATACATTCTGTCAAAATTTTCCGGTAAAAGAGAGTACAAAACATTTGAAGTTCGCCGTCTCTTGTTGTTTGGAGTGCTACTAAAGAAGAGGAGACCGTTGTATCTTGGGAGACGTTTGCTATTCAACCGTGGGCACCGTGGCGGGGCAATTCGTCTTAAAGACATAGAGTCGAACTCTAGCCTCGGTCTAAATTTCAGCATTTTTCGTAATTTCGTATTTTACGGATTTCAAGTAAGTTTTCTCGATTTATTCTCGAATATAATATCGAATGTGATAAATTCCCAACAATTTAAGACGAAGTTCATCTGCTTTTCATGCATATTATATTCCATGATTCACAGTTTTCGAATTTGCCAATACGTATGTATATATGATCAATCACTGTATGTTCATAAATGTTTGATTTCTATTGATTCATATATCATTCTTTTGTTTCTGAAATCCGTGAATGCTTACTGATCTGTTGAAAATAGTGTAATCTATATAATCAACTACTAATTTGCATAAATTTGGTTTCTCAATTAAGAAGGCAGATTATTTTTTTCTGAAAAACCATATACTTTGAGTGCTGATTTTTAATTTTTAATTTGTGCCACCCGTGACAAGATTATAGGCAGTTTACCATTTGTTCGCAATATATATATACACATATAGTCTTAGACTTGGTTATCTAATTATATATATTAACCTGTTTCATGATTTCTAAAACTTTTATTGTGCCATGAACTAATCTGAGTGTTTGTTGTTAGTTTATGATTAGTTTTATCTATTAACCTTAGTATCTTTGTTTCTAAATTGAAAGTTGGGAATTATTTTGTTTTATATTCTTGTGCTTCATTGCTTGTCATACATGTATCTGGTGAGGTTACTTTCTGGAATTGGACGGGGAAAAAATGTTTTAATTGTATGTTTTTGTTTCAAGTTATATTAATATACTGAGCTTATTTATGTAAAATAGATTAAGCTAGAATATAGTTTTCAGGCTTGTTAATTACTGATTGTATATTTGTTTATAAAATATACTTGTTGAATATATTTGTATATTGAGTGTGTATTGGATTTTTATCAATTAAGTGATAAGTAATGAGTTGTTTATCTTCTTGTTTTCGTAATGAGAAATGGAAGGAACTCTTTGTTGTTTCCCCTTGATGGATGTTCCTATTCAACAGCTCATGTTCCTCACGGTGAGAAGCCGGAAAAATTCAGTGGTGTTGACTTTAGATGGCAAAGAAAATGTTGTTTTATCTCACAACACTGAGTTTGGCGAGGTTTCTTAAGGAGGATCCTCCGGGCGTGCAAGAAGGAGAGAACAATCGAGAATCTCTCATTGTTTTGGATGCTTGGAAGCATTGATTTTTACAGGTGCAAAAATTACACCCTTAACGGGCTAGACAATACGCTTTACAATGTGTATAGCACCATGAAAACCGCAAAAGAGTTATGGGAGTTCTTGGAGAAGAAATACAAAACGGAGGATAAGATGCGAAGAAATTCATTGTCGGAAAGTTCCTTGATTACAAGATGGTGGATTTTAACCATTATCGATCCAGTCCAGGAATTGCAAGTCATTCTCCATGACATCCATCTTTGAAAACATGACTCTTGTGAGTCATTCCAAGTTGCTACCATCATTGAAAAGCTTAGTCATTATGGAGAGATTTTAAGAATTATCTCAAGCATAAAAGGAAGGAGATGAACTTGGAGGAACTGATTGTCCGATTGAGGATTGAGGAAGATAACGAGAAAGTCGGATAAGAAAAATGGAGGACAATTTGGGCAAGCAAAGGCCAACGTGGTTGAATCCAGTTCAAAGAGCAATAACAAGAAAAGGAAATTTTTCGGTGAGGGTCCAAAGGACAACAAGAAGAATGCTAAGCGGTTTAAAGACAATTGCTACAATTGTGGTAAACCTGGACATCGCAAGAGTGAATGTCGCTTAATCCGAAGAAACTTAAAGCACAAGCTAATGTAGTGAAGTTGATGAACTTTCGGATGGGGTATAAGAAATGAGTTTTATTTCTTGTTGTCTCGAGTGCAACAATGTTGGAAATCCCAGGGAATGGTGGGTAGATCTTTGGGGCTACCCGCCATATTTATCTTGATAAAGCGCAATGTTCTCCAACTACAAGCCGATCGGTGGAGAACAACTATTCATGGGAAATTCAAGCTCAAAGGTTGAAGGACAAGGGAAAATAACCTTGAAAATGACTTACGGAAAGGAGCTCGTCCTCAACAATGTGCTACATGTGCCCCGACATTCGCAAAAATCTTGTATCGGGTTCTTTGCTTAACAAGAATGACTTTAAGCTTGTATTTGTAGGCGATAAGTTTGTACTCACCAAGAATGATGTTTATGTGGGAAAATGTTATCTTTGTGATGGAATGTTCAATATGAACGTTCTTACTATTGTACCAAAAGCAAATGTTAATAATACTACTAGTAGTTCTCCGCTTTATATGCTTGAGTCTTCTTGTTTATGGCATAATAGATTAGGGCATGCAAATTTTAAATCTGTTCGTAAAATGATGAATTTGAACTTGTTGCCTAATTTGCAATTTGATCCTAATCATAAATGTCAAATATGTGGTGAAGCTAAGTTAGCTAAAACACCATATAACTCTGTTGAAAGGACTACCACTCCTTTAGAATTAATTCGCAGTGATATTTGTGATTTGAAGTTTGTGCAAACGAGAGATGGTAAAAAGTATTTTATTACTTTTATAGACAATTGCACAAGATCTTTTGTTATGTATATCTATTTGAGAAGCAAAAATTAAGCTTTGGATGCTTTTAAGCATTATAAGAATGAAGTGAAAAATCAACTTAGCAAAAGAATAAAAATGATTCGAAGTGATAGAGGTGGAGAATATGATGCTCCATTTGATGAATTTTATTGAGAACCGGCATTATTCATCAAACTCTTGCACCATATTCACCTCAATCAAATGGAATTCTGTCAACGCAAGAATCGAACTCTTAAAGAGATGATGAATGCTATGTTGATAAGTTCGGGACTATCCCGAACTTGTGGGGAGAAGCAATTCTCTTGGCCAATGTCATTCTTAATAAAATTCCACTAAAGAAAATGGATGAAACTCCATATGAACGTGGAAAGGACATAAGCCTAGCTATAAACACCGGAAGTGTGGGGTTGTTTGACGAAGGTAGAAGTTCCTAAGCTTTAAACAAGTGAAAATTGGGGCTAAACAGTTGATTGCATATTTGTTGGATATGCACATAAGATAGTGCATATCGATTCCTTGTGCACATGTCGACATTCGATATTCATGAAAATGTAATTATTGAATCAAGAAATCTTTGTGTTTTTGAGAATTTCTTTCCGTGTAAAGACAGGGGAAAGAAGAAACAAGTTCACATAAGAGGACTTATGATATCGCAAATCTTGATCATGGAAATGATGAAGAAAAAAGCGCGATAAGAAGAGGGCGGAAAGTCTACATCATTTGGTCCCGATTTTCTAACCTACATTGTAGAAAATGAACCTAAGACATTTGCGAAGCAATGTCAACTCCGAAGCACCATGCGGAAAGAAGCTATCAACATGAGATAGAATCCATTATGCAAAATCACACTTGGGAGTTGGTTGATCTCCCACCGGAAATAAACCTCAGGTTGTAAGTGGATTTTCAAAAGGAAGTTAAAACCTGATGGATCTATTGATAAATATAAGGCTAGGTTGGTAGCTAAGGGCTATAAGCAAAAGGAAGGCATTGATTTCTTCGACACATACTCACCGGTTACAAGAATTACTTCTATTAGAGTTCTTGTTGCAATTGTTGCGTTATACGATCTCGAGATTCATCAAATGGATGTCAAAACAAAGATTTCTAAATGGTGAGTTAGAAGAAGAAATATACATGGAACAATCGAAGGGTTTGTTGCTTCAGGACAAAGAAAAAGGTGTGTAAGCTCGTTAAGTCCTTGTATAGATTGAAGCGGCGCCAAAAAAACAAGTGGCACGAGAAATTTGATAAAGCTATGTTATCAAATGGATTTAGAATTAACGAGTGTGATAAATGTGTCTACATTAAAAATACACCAACCGCTTATGTAATTGTATGTTTATATGTTGATGACATGTTGATAATAAGCGATAATCATGATATTATCATGAATACAAAGAAAATGTTGACACAAGACTTTGATATGAAAGACATGGGAGTGGCGGATGTTATACTAGGGATTAAAATCTCTAAGACATCGGTGGACTTGTTTTATCTCGGTCTCATTATGTTGAGTCTATTCTCGGAAATTTGACATTTATGATGAAAGTCGATTAAAACTCCAATTGATGCAAGTTTACACTTAGTTAAGAACAAAGGCGAACCAGTGTCTCGGTTGAGATATTCACAGTCATAGGCGTTTAATGTACATAACAAATTGTACTCGTCCTTATATAACATGTGTTGTGAATAAACCGAGTAGGTTCACTAGTACCAAGCGATGATCATTGGAAAGCTCTTAATAGAGTTCGAGATATTTAAAATATACTTTGAACTTTGGATTACATTATACAAGATATCCATCAGTTTTGGAAGGATATTGTGATGCCAACGGATATCAGATTCAAGGATTCAAAATCCACCGGTGGTTATGTTTTTACCATTGGTGTGTGCGGTTTAATGTCTTGAAAGTCCTCAAAACAAACTTGTATAGCTCGATCAACGATGAAATCGAGTTTATAGCTTTGGATAAAGTGGAGAAGAAGCGAGAATGACTTCGAATTTTTTGGAGGATATTCCGTGTTGGCCAAAGCGACCAACGCTCTCAAGTATACATTGTGATAGTCGGTTGACCATAGGAAGGGCACAAAATAGCATGTATAATGGTAAGTCAGACATATACGTCGTAGACACAATACCATTAAACAGTTGATCTCAAGTGGTGTTATCTCCATTGATTATGTAAAATCTAAGGAGAATACCGCGGATCCGCTTTACCAAAGGTTTACCAAGTGATCAAGTATACCAATTATCAAAGGGAATGTGATTAAAACCTATTACGCATGAATCTTTGTAATGGTAACCCAACCATGATGATTTGGAGATCCCAAGAACTTGGTTCAATGGGACAACTAAGTTATGAAGATTGATTAAGCACTTAGGATAAATTCCTACCCATTCCTATGATCAAAAGTGCTTTCTGAAGTATATAAGGTTAAGTCCAACTTTTAATGATTCCTATAGCTTGGTTAAGCCAAATGGGGTATGGAATACTCTTAATAGGAGGTCACCTATGTAAGTGTGAAGTGGGGCCGCTTCTACATGAGAATTTTGAGGCTTGAATTCTCCGAAACACTTATGAAACCCAAGGTTGTTCAAGGCCAAAATGAGCACAACCATGAGAACGGAAAATGTTAGGGAGGTTATTGTGTGGGTGTTGTTGTCTTGGTTTACACTAACAATTTGAGCATTCAAGACATCATGTTCATTGATTAGCAAGTAAATTCGATAGTACTCCACTAGGGAAGGTTCAAAGCCGGAAGCTACCTCTCGATGCAATAACTTTCCATTTGTACTCTCTTTGTGTCTCGCATTCACATGTGCATTGCATTAATTCACATAATTTCTCATTCATGTGGGGATTGTTGGAAATATGTTTGAGCTCACGAGAATATTTCGGGTGAATGAAAAATTATTGCCTAAAGGTGATAAGTTGAGGTACTAGTGGAACTTTAGTATTCCAAGGTGGACAATGAATCTAGATGGAATTTGTGGATGAATTTATATTCAAAATGTATCTAGATTATTATTTGTCACTAGTACAAGTGTTGTTGCAAACCAAAGGGTGTAACTCTTCATGAAAGTTGCAAATTAAAGATTGCAACTCTTCATAATAACTCTTGGAATGAAAAGGTGCTTCCAAGAGTTGTGTTGTTTCACTTGATACCTTTGGCAATCTATAAATATCCCTAAGATCTGCAGATTTAATCATTCATTATTGCATACAAACACAAACATACGTTCTGCCAAAATTTTCCCGTAAAAGAGAGTACAAAACATTTGAAGTTCGTTGTCTCTTGTTATTTGGAGTGCTACTACAACAAGAGGAGATCGTTGTATCTTGGGAGACGTTTGCTATTCAACCGTGGCACCGTAGCGGGCAATTCGTCTTAAAGACATAGAGTCGAACTCTAGCCTCGGTCAAATTTCAAGCATTTTACGTAATTTCGTATTTACGAATTTCAAGTAAGTTTTCGATTTATTCTCGAATATAATATCGCATGTGATAAATCCCCAATATGTGCAAATGTGTGTTTTGTGTGTATGCAATGTGTATAAGTATGTGCGGTGTGAATATGCAAGTGTACATAAAAAAAAAAAAAGAATGAATTTCAAATGAATAGGTTTTGAGAGAGATTTACAATCCTTTGAAAATGAACTAAAACTTAAATATGGATTTGAAATCCATATAAGTCAAACTAGGGTGTTGATTGAGCTAAGGATTTAAAATCCCCATCCCTAATCACCTCTCAAATCCCTCCATCCAAATACACCATGAGATTAAAATAGAAATATTGATATTAGAGTTTAGACATGTGCATAGTGTTGGAATTTTTGAAGTAAAATTCCTTAGTTGACCTTTTAATAGTAAATGATAGATTTATTTTGACCTTTTAAATAGTAAAGGCCAAATTTATTTTTGACATTTTCAATGTAAATGGCAAATATTTTATTTGATGAAAGGTCATATTTATGCCTATAAATATGGCTTATTCTCCACATTTGAAAAACACGCAAAAACTTACAAAATTTTCATATATGGTGATAATTTTCAAGCATAATTTTCAATTCGCGGGAATAGATAATTCGGTTTTCTCGTCTTATCCTAGGAAACAAACGTCCATAATAGGTGACAAACTGTTTTAAGGATAGTGTGTTGAACACGCATTCGAGCTAATTTTTCTTTTGCTTACTTTGCAAATGTTGCCGATTCGGGTTTTTCGATTCATATAAATCGTACTAGAAGAAACACTATTAATTTCCTACAAACTTAAAACAGATTCCCGAACTAGTACAGTTTATATTGTCATGTCTATGTTTCTGTATTTTTGGATTATTAATCAAGCTTTTACTAATCTGAATTTGTTTACAGTTAGTAAAAGTGTAGTTTATAGTTTTTCTTTAAATTTTTTTTTAAAGATTCCACGAATGCATAATCAACCTAATTTGTGGCTGAAGTTTTGATTCAAGAACTTACAAATCATTAAGAAAAAAAAGTTTTGATTCAAGAACTTTGTTTGTTCTTTGCCATTTTTGTCCGTTTGCATTCTGTATTGATACATTTAAAAAAAAAAAAAAAAGTTGTCTTATTAATATCTCTGTGCATGGATTAAGGTATTACAACAGATATAGAGCATAGATGCTTACTAATTTTGTTTCGTTCTTTATAATTTATACTTATATATATTGTTTCCAACTATTGGACTTTCCAGATTATTAGTTGGTTATCTTAATCTGTTTGATAGTTTGGCTTATTGATGAATGCATTTATAATACTGCAATATTAAAAAAAGAATATGTTTATGAATCGCTGAATTACTTGAAGTCACATGCAATTTGGATGATCATTTGGATTATCCTTTATGTGTCTCGTAGTTGAATTTGTTGATTTGGACAAAAAGAATAATACCCGTACTATTCGAATGGAAAAAGAAATTGTAATTTGGATTGATTGGACTATATTTTGGACCAAGTATTGTAAAAATCGACCTAGGCGGCCGCTGAAGCGCGGCTAGCGCTCCTAAGGCCGATCCGATTTTGTCCAAATCGCCAAAAAAATTGTTTTGGCCAAAAAATCGGGCTAGGCACCCGCCTGGCGGCACCAAATCGGAGCTAGGCGCTCCTAGCGGCCAAAAATAAAAAAATGAAAATAAAAAATACAAAAATAGTGTTAGTCTGGCGGCGCTAGCGCCCCAGCGCTAAGGCGGTCACCGCCCGACTAGCGCCTAGCGATTTCTCGCAACCATGCTTTGGACTAATCTTTGGACTAATTGGATTATCATTTTACGAAGTTGTTTGATTGGCCTGAATTTTATTTTGGACTAATATATTAATACATGTGCAAATTGAGCACAGGGAAAATTGCAAGGACCTTATAATAAAACTTGAACATTTTTAATAAAATTGTTCTTATTGGTTTTGTTCGATTGATTGATTAACCAAAGTGCAAAACTTCTTGTTTTATTTGTTTTAGAAATGACATCTAAATTAAACAAGTGGTGGGTCTAACCCCGTAGTGCCAACGCCTGACTTTTGTAGCAAACGAGTAGTAGGTCTAACCTGTTGTGCAAACAGGCTTTTGTAGCCGATCGTGAAAATCTTTTCACTAAAGCGCAAGTGTACAATATAGCTAGCGGATAGCAACGAGCAAGGTCGTATTCCTCGGGGATTGAATACATAACACTTAAGGCTATAGTCAATATCGTATTCCAATTTTATTGAAGCGGTCGAAAATCGAAAATTGTTTATCTAAATCTAAGTCAACAAATAAAATATCTAAATTTGTAAAGAGCCGAACTCCACAATTTTTCAACAAATATGAAAGCAACCGTAGGCACATAATGTCAATATGCTTCTTCAATATTAATTCCAATTAATGTTTCATTAAAACCAGTTTAAGTATATATATGAGTTCAATTCCTAAATTAGTTTATTCCCCTCCCCAGGTGGCGCATTAACGATTGATTAATAACAATTGCCAAGTATCTCTACTCAATAATTATTAGGGATGGCAAAATCATGGGGAACCATCCCCTGTTGGTACCCGAATAATTTGGGACGGGGAATCCCCGATTAATTAGGGGATGGGGGCGGGGATGGGGATTCCCCGTTTTTCTGAAACCGGGGATGGGACGGGGATGGTATTTATATCCCCCGTCCCATCCCCGTCCCCGTCCCCGCCCCGATTAGATGAAATGGGGATTCCCGTTCCGTCCCGTTCACCGAAATATATATATATATATATATATTATATTTATATATATATATATTATTAATAGTCTACTAAAAATAGTTGTTAGTGAGAAAGGTTTATGTTTATATATTTTTTTATTTTATTAAATTGTAAAATTAAACCCTAGAAATTATTTGTTTTATATTGTAATGATTTTTAATTTTTAAAATTACAAGACTTTGTATTTTAAAAATTGTTGTATTTAACTCAATTTGTTAAAGTATTTTATATTATGGACTTATTATAAGATTAGCTAGTGATTCATGATATTTCATCTATTTTAATTATTAATTATTTTATGTAAAAAAATATATTTTTTATTAATAAATACAAAATGAGACCCCGATTCCCCGTGGGGACCCCATTCCCGAATGGAGATTCCCCATCCCGCACCGGATGCCCAAAATGGGGAATGGTATGGGGATGGTATTTGAAAATGGGATTCGGGGATGGGGATGGTATGTCCCATACCAGCCTGCCCCCGCCATTGCCATCCCTAATAATTATTATTAACTCCCGAAAGATCTTTGAATTGAAATACTCCCCACAAAAGGGTTGTAGGTCTCCGATACATTACACTCATTTATATCGAATTCGATTTTATTTCGTTAGACCTCATCTCCGAATTATGAACTAACAAATATGACATGCAAATTATTGGTCAAATAATCTACAAGAAACAAACACGAATTCATGTAATAGAACACAAAAACCAATTAAGAAAAATAATTAATATAGAATTAACATGAATCCACGAGTTTTGATTATGCCATAGGATCGAAATATTTAACCTAATATATTTGACAACAAATTTATAGACAAACTAGAATCAAATAGCTTGACATCATTTAAGTACAAAAATCCATCGTGCCATGTGGCATGATGACAAAAACTTATCAACCATCGTAGCATGGTGGCAAAAATGTCATCGTGCCATCTAGGGCTTTTTGTACCATTGTATCGTACCATCTAGGACTTTTTGTACCATCTTGCCTTCTATCGTCGTCTTTCCGATCCATAATCAATCAACATATATACAAAATTGCCAAAAATTACCTAATAATTCTCCATTAATTTCTACTTAATTAAGACCGAAATAGATGGTGGTGGTGGTACACCTTTGTTTTCATTCTCCATCACCGATGTATTCTTCTCCCCATTTGAGTTACCAAATCTTGAGTCCTCGTCAATAGCATAATAAATTTTTCGTGATTACTTGTGGGTGTATTAAGTATTTGGGGGTTTAAAATTGAAAATTATAGGAGTGTATTTAGTAATAATGTTGTATTTTAAAAAATGTGTAGGATATATTTAGTAAATGGGTGTATTCATCAATTTTGAGGGTGTGAATAGTATCACCCCGTGCAATTTTCATTTAGAATATCCAAACTAAGTATTTGTTCATAGTTTAAATTTATCTTTTAGAAAATCATATTTCTCTACCTATCGACATTGTTCTATAAATGGCAACTAAATTAAAGACCATCTCATAAAAAAACATCACATAATATAGTATCATTATTTTCTTTATGCAATAATCAAATATTTTTTAAATAACAACCCAATCACGTACCATGTAAAAATATATCATCATTAAACATAAGGCGGAACCAGGACTTCTCATAGGGGGGGCAATGGTAAAAATAATTTGTAACCATATGCATATATATATATATATATACACAAGATATATTGTAGCCACAAGGATTAAAAAGACTAAAATCACAACACATACATAAAGTAATAAAAGAGAAAAAATAGTTGGGGGCCTCAATGTAAGTCCGCCCCTGTCATTAAATATATATAATATACATATATATTGTTGTACCAAGATGACGTATATGGATTGTTAGGTATCGACGCCATTTGTCGAGCCCCTACACCATAGCCAAATATTACAATAATCGTGAATAAACTATTATAATGTATTCATCCTACAAATATTATAATGTATTCATCCTACAGGATAGGGATTAGGGATTACAAATAATCTAAACAACAAAAATAAATTATAAGGCCTCGAAATGTAACCCGCTAGATTGCTCGGAACTACACGCTCTATCCAAGAGAAAACCGAGCAAATGAAAAAGAAAAGGAAGTGGAGATACAAAGTATACTCAAACACCCTACGAAAAAATGCCCGGAGCCAAGCAACAATCGGATCGAGGCCGATCTTTTATACGTCATCACGCTGCCACAAAATACCAAACCATAAATCAATAAAAGCTCAAAAATAGGACTAAAACTGAAAGTAGAATAAAGGAAGGATATCACCGATTCTTTGCTATAGTAGCGAATCGTACAACAACGAGCTTCAAGGTCTAACTTGAAGCTCCAAGCGCAGGAGATGAGGTTCGACTCCTTTGGCTCGTAAAACCAAGATTCCCCTACCAATGTTTAAGAAACCAGGGCTTGGACCAAGCAACGGACAGCCCACAAAGAGATACCCAAGCACTACAAGAAAAAAGCTAATAGACATCGGTTATTAACCGATGTCAAATGATGAAGAAAACCGACGTTGAAACCCCTGTTGTTAAAAGAGGGATTTTCAACATCGGTGTTCCACCGATGTCAATAAATGAAACAACATCGGTTGAAAAGCGATGTCGTAAGGAACATAAGTGATGTTAAAGCCCCTGTTGTTAAAATGCGAATTATTTATCAACGTTTATTAACTGATGTTGTTTCTTATAACAACTCATTTTGTAACATCGGTTTCTAACCGATGTGGATGTTTGAAACCACAACGACTTATAAGCGGCGTTGTTTAGGTTTGGTTAGTTAAGAAATGACATCGGTTTCTAAAGCGATGTCAATATTAGGATAACCGTTGTCGTTACATTTTAACACATCACTTTATAACCGATGTTACTTGTTTCTTTTAACTGAATTCATTTCGTTCAACAATATTTTGTTTTTCACCCTATAATTAACTACAATAACACCAATATTCACCAATCTAAATAATCAAACAATTAATTACAGTCGAAATTAACAAATATAACCTGCATTGGGCCATCCATTCAAAATGTGCATGAGTATACGTAAATGCCAAAATGTGGCTATACAAACGAGTACTTAAAAGTCTTAATGTTGCAACATCCTCATAGTTCCCAATTTGTCAACTTACATTGCAAATCCTTACTAGTAATGTTTATAAACAAAATTGAACGAGTGTTAGTGCTTGTGTATTATCCGAGTTTAGCAAAACCATACAACGATCCATTTTACAAGGTGATTGAAGGAGCACGAATACCAATTTCTTTTCCAAACTTTCCATCTTTTGAGGTCTACCAACCATATCCAGATGAGAAACTTTTGTGTGCACCAGCTCACAATCATATCCAAATGCAACAGCTTGAGCAACATCAGGATGGGACAATAGAACAGCATCTACCTCAATGGTTGTTATCTTTTCTCCTGTAATATTGCAGAAACGTGACGTAATGAATTACCAAACAAAATCAATATAGTTTCATGGTATAGAACAAATTCAATCAGCAGGACAACTAACAAGAAGCTACATGGACAAAACTTAATTTGGTTATATTGAGAAACATGCACTGTTATAAAATTTGGATTTACATGGACCACTCTGGAGTAAAGAAAAAGCCATGGTGGAAATTAGAAAAAAATGACAAATAAGATTTACTGGAAAAAGAAACACCGGTCATCTGACGTGACCAACTTCATGAGTCTGGAAATAGATGGCCACATGCGCTTCAACTGACAGATAGCAATTAACGACCCCGTAATCTTAGCAAACCACATGCGTACTGAAACTGCACATTTTCAAATTCAAACTCCAAAAGGATGAAAAATTGAAATCACAGACAATTTATTGACTAGTCTGACATCAGTGAACTTGGTGCAAAATCACAATCTGACCCCAAGAAATACTTTTCCAAGGCAGGTAAGAGTTAACCAATATTACATGCCATATGTAAGAGACAATTGCCTCAGGCCTCAAACTCTTTTGGGCCCCTAATTTTACTCATAATATGTATATATCTAATATATAATGTTGTATATATAATATAAATATAAATATTATGTGCAATGACAACGGCTAATGAAATTGGAGAAAGTAAATTACAAATTTAAAGTAGTAGACATAATAATTAAGAGTCTATAAACTAGGATTGATTAGGCCTAAAAAGTAGGGAATAGGCAATAGGTAGGTGTTTACTTAATTTGTATTAGTGACTTAGTGTGAACGGTTATAATACAAATTTTCTACAAATCAATAGTTCTAGACATCTTTTTTCTCTATCTTTTGAGTGTGCAGTCTGCTCTGTTTTTATCCCTTCACTTTCATTCAGAAAACAATAATCTTAAATCTTCGTATCTACCATAAATTCATACACGAGATTTAGTAATTGATACCCAAAAAAATCAACTCCTAATGATAGTGATTCAGATTTCAGAATAACAAAAATAATAAAAGTCAGTGGCTTATGATAGAGATTCTTGAATCTTGACATGGCTGGGTCTGCAGTCCAGTTTTAACTATTTGTTCTCATTTCTAGCCTTCCAGGTTTTATCTTTCAACTCTCTAATATATTAATTAATTTAGATTTTGTTTTGTGGTTATATTATAATTAATGTTTGGTGTTGGTTTGTTTCTTGTTTAAGTAATTATCTTGTATATTATCAATTGAAAGTAGTTTGTTAGAATATCTTGAGTAGTATAAAACTTTAGTAAATGATTTGCATATGAAAAAGCAAGAAAAATAAATAAATTTCTCTAAATATTTTTAAATATTATTTCTCTTACTTAGGCCCCTTATAAAATCTTGCCTCAGGCCTCGTATTTTCTTGACACGGCCCTGCAGGTAATCTAGTACTAGACATTGTCGATTGCCCCATTAGTTGTAATTTTAAAATGAAGTATGTAGATAAACTTTAAAACGCTGATGCACCGAACCTTTGTTACTCCACCTAAACACTAGAATGTGAATCAGATCAAGTGATAAACATGATTAAGTCTTCATACTGTCTGCTTTTGAATTCTAATATATTGTGATATCAATGACACAACAATTGTAAGAAGGTAAATGGTATTGTTAATCATAAAAAGGTTACCTCCACGATTGATCAATTCTCTGATTCTGCCGACAAGATGCAAATATCCATCTGAATCAAAGAACCCCAAGTCTTCAGTATGAAACAACCGAACAGGAAAGCTGATTTATTAGCCTCCAGATTATTCTTGTAACCTTTTGTCACATTGGACCCCTTATGCAAACCTCTCCATTTGCATTAGCCCCTTGGACCACCCCACTCTCATCCAATATAGCCTTCTCCTGGCCAACGGGTTTACCCACCGAACTAGGCTTATGCAGGCCGTTAACCTCGGAGTGAGTTGGAGATAATTGAATTTCAGAATCGGAGGCGGGCAGCGTGGCTGAGAGATGAGGAATATTGGGCTTTGCGACGGTGGCCTGAGGCGGTTTGTTGCCTTCTTTTAAGTGAGTAAGAGTTTTGATGCGGAGTCCAATAAGTAAATTTCGAATTCGTCAAAAGTGTAAGCTGCGTTCAGCAGCGCAGCCATTGCTCTGACTCGTATCACGGCCAAAAACATTATAACAAACTGCGATTGATTTAAAATAAATTAAATAATAAATTGAGTCAAAATCATGTCTCTATGTCAAAACCGTAACTCTATAAAAAGAACACCCCATTGAAAACAATGAGAGAAAAAAACTTTACATATCACCCATATGAGAGAATAAAATTGCACTTGCAAATGAAGCACTAGTGGATTATGAGCCTCATGGTCCTCCAACTATCACATTTTCAATATCTTCTCTACTTAGCGCATAACTGAATCTTCTTTCGAAATCTTTAGATACCTGCAGATGTTTTCAATATCCTCACTAATAAACACAATGAACAGGAACAGAGGAAAACAACCTTTCCCAGTGAGATATCAATCAAGCCAGTTAAAATCAACTATTTCGCAGCATAACTTCAAATTTAACTTTTAGTAGTTTCGTTTCGTCTATGCTTGATCAACATGATTTCGCAGAAAAACCAATCAAGAGAAACCTGACATTTCATTTACGAATTTTGATCTCTTACTGTTTTATTATTTGAGTGACTCCTACGGAAATGGTGAACAGATTAGAAAACTTTCAATCTTCTTTCTCATAGAGACTATGGCTTTAAATGCGTTTTCGATTTTGATAAACTGAAAATATGGAGAAAGTAACTCCATAAATATCCTGCAACTTAACTCTATTTCTTATGCGCACCTTCGTATTAGCCATTGCCATCTACATTAGCTAATAACAAGATAATATCATACTACAAATGTTACACATGCTTCATTCTTGCTTGCTTTGAAATGGTGGCTTTCCCAAATCTCACTATTTGAAGATCATCTCAACAGTTGAATAAAATTTGTTCCTGTTTAGCTTTTTTCCAATCCAATACGAATATCCACATTCTAAAATTAAATTTTAACATATAACCCGGAGTATTATAAAACTAAAATAGCAGAAGGCAATAATCACTAATAAACCACAATTTAGTAAAGAACTAAAACATATCAAGCCAGGCGCCTATGCTACGCCTTATAAATTGTACAAAATAGCATGTCACCAAATCACCACAAGAGCGATTAGGACTATAGATCAGTTTCGGAAAGATTTCCTCATAAAATTGATTACAATTAAGTGTTTGAGGCATACATCCAACATAGGCTTTTATCCTACAACTTACAGCAGGAATACCAATAGAAAACTAGATTATATAGGGAGTGTTTGCAAACTCCAAAAAAAACAAAAATGATTCTAAGCTTCTAGGTGGTAAAATTACTCAATTTTCACCACAATGCCTGTTTACCATTCTTGTTAATAAGAGCAACCAAACATAAACGTAGAAAGCTTAAACTAAGCAACATGATGATGATCACGTATTTTCTTAGACACGAATGCAACATGCTAAGTATATGAGTTTTGTGCAGGCAATTACAGAAATCTTATCAATAGTGCAAAGTTCCAATGATATCATAAAGAAGAAAAGCAAAGCGCAAAGAGGGCAATCCATGAACAAGATAAAAGGAGAGAGAATTTAGCATGAAATCAGAAACATATTTTCTGTCTCAATGAAGAATGAAGGACACAAAATGTCACAGGTCAGTTAGCAGATAGATATCACCATATAATCCACTTTAGTTACAAATTATCTCTTCTTAGCCATCTCTCAGGGGATCCAATGTCCTAGAAGAGAGAACTTAAAAAAACCTTATTTCAATTAACAATTCTCGAAATTATTCAATTCAAAGGGAGGGGAAGAAAAACAAAAGTTGATCTGGAGACAAACATAGAGAAAAAGAAGGTTAGTGAGTAAAGTGGTAAAGAACAGGATGGTAATCATAAACACGGATAACTTGTTGAAGTATTTGGGCATATAAGAAGCAGACTTTTCAAATGCCACCGGATTTATGGTTATACAACTGATGACTCAAATCTTCATAGTGCTCTTAAGAAAGGTGTCCAGACCCAACTTCCTATTGTTAAGTCTGTTTCTTATGACTCCAGTCTTCTTTAACTATTTCACAAGGTCAGAAGAAAACAATTGAAGATCCAATGCCGAAAAAGGAGATGTTATACATATGACAGCTTTATACGAAAATAAAACTTGGACTCCCAGTGAAAAAAAGATAAGAGCACTTTATCTCTTGCGCAGCTCACTCAGGGTTGAGTTCACAACAATTAGATGTGAAATTCATGGAGACTCCAATTGAAGACGAACATATGAAGATTCTTACAGTTTTCTTTTCTTTTGTTCTTTCAACTTTAGACTGAAGGGAAACATACAAAGTTGAATAAGTCCCTTTATGGATTAAAACAATCACCACCTGGTTTAATAGATTTCTCAAGGCCATCTTAAAGTTTGGATTTCACATAACGATGACCACACTATAATTTCAACCTATTCTAACTGAACTAATTGCCTTACTAACAACATAAGATGAGCACCACCTAAAGCAAACATGTCGATCATCATACCACTCTATAATATGCATTTTTCCCTCACAACATCATTTAGAATAATCCTAGCAATCACATTCAACATACAAAATTGAGCAGATACACAATGCAAAACTAAAAATTGTGCTACAATATGGAGATAATGCAATTAAACTCTAAAATATAAGCATTACCTATCATATATGATCAGAGAGTCAGCAGTAGCTAGGTTTATTCGTATACCCCCAGCTCTAGTTGATAACATAAAACAAAATCTCGATGAATTCTTTGCATTAAACCTATCTATTCGAATTTGTCTTTATGCTCCACGAACTTTTCCATCAATCCTTTCATAATGCCATTTCTGAAAATATACAAGAGCATCAATCCAATTCACATTTACCTTTTATGGCATATCAAATAAATCAAATAGATTAAGTCACGCATTCATACCCTATTGTTACAACAATCCTCTAATAAATCTAACATATGCTGAAATTGAGAATATATCAGAACTATGTGGCCCTGCTCTTTAAGTTTGACCATCATCTTGTCCAAAATTTGTAATTTTCCAGAAGTTTCCAACACTTGGCTGAGATAAATATCATTGTGAGCAAAAGAACTGTTAGAAATCTCCACCTTAATAAAACCCAAAATTATATGATTGAACATCAAATAACACAAAGGCTGTGAATTCAAAGAACACTTTGTACAAAAACAAAAGCAAGGTACTAAAAATAAAAGATATACGATGCACACCAGTTATTATTCTGTAAATACAGTTAGCAAATCCATATTTCATTCCAACCAACAAAAACGTAAGAGCAAATCGGAGTGGCGGTGGAAGAACCCTAGATTTGGAGATGCGGGAATTTAAGCAGCTAGGCGATGCTGTGGCGGTGGAAGAACCCTAGCTTTGGAGACGCAGGAGTTTCAGCTGCGTTGGCGATGCAGTGGCGGTGGAAGAACCCTAGCTTTGGAAGAAGAACAACTGAACAACAATCGTCGATTTGAGAGAGATGAAACGGAAGCAGATCAGCTTTTTTTCGTCTATCTCAGAGAGATTTTTTTCTTGTTAACCGTGTTAATTAGTGATAAGTTGGGTTTAATTTTGTTATTAAGGATGGAGAAAATATTCCCTCAAAAAAAAAAAAGGATGGAGAAAAACATGTAATAGAGAAGTTGGTAAAAATAACAAAACGTGCTGGCACTTTTATTTTTAAAAAAAAAACGCATGTCAACAATTTAATTTCGGTTCGGAAAGCCGTTGTCTAATGACTGACGTTAAAGGACAAATAGACATCGTCAAGGATTTCACCAAAACCGCTTTCTATTCATAAGTAGACATCGTTTAGGACAACGGTAGAGCCAAACCGATGTCGTGAGCGGAAATCAATGCTAAGAGACATCGGTTTTGTCAATTCGATGTTAAAACATATTAGACAACACAACATTGAGGAAACTGATGTCGTTTTGGTAATGTCTATTCCTATTTTTCTTGTAGTGAAGCCCCACCTCCAAAGACCCACCACCTCGGACGCCACTCAAAAGAACTAGAAAACCCGGAGAACACCACACACAATGGGGGATCGAACAACACAAAGTCGAGCGCCCTCTCACACAACTCACACAAAAAAAAAAAAAGCTCACGAGGGAATCACTAAGAAAACCAGAGCAAAGTGATCGAATGAGAAGAAATAGAGTTCTGGGAATGTGCATTTGGAAGATTCGAGAGAGTGATTGTGAGCTACAATCCACCGTTTAGGGTTTCATTTGAGAGGCTTATAAAAGGGATATGAATGGCTAATATTAAAACCCTAAAATGAGCGGCCCGGATAAACAATGAAGGATCTGCGGTTTCTCAAAGTCGGGTGGAACTTAACCCGGTCCGAGTGGTGGGCGGTTGGAATGGGGCTGGCCTTCTCTTTTAAGACTTACTATTTCCTTTTTCTTAGCAAATTTCGAATGTTATTATTCTTGGGTTTATTAAACCTATTTTGAGAATGTCCCCTCACATGCATAACCTCAGGAATTTTGCCTAGAACTTCTATTGACTTTTAAATCCAATTCCTTGCTTTTAAGGCCATTCCCAAAGTGTCAAGTGTGATCGTGTCCCTACCATACTTAATAGCGATTTAACATCACTATAAGACCCATGAATAACATTCAAAAGCACAATCGGAGTATAAACATCAATATTTTTATCACGATCAATTTAATATCTTGAATTAATTTGGTAAACACATCCAAATTTTCATCAATCTCCTTGTTCAAGTCAAGTTTAAATATGAAATTTTTTAAAGCAAAAACAATTTATTAGGCAAAGAAGCTTCAATATACAATTCTTCTAATTTTTCCCCAAAGCTTTTGCGAGAAAAAAGCTTGCCAACTTTTCTAAGCACGAGTCGAAAGATTGAATAATAGAAGAATAAGCATACTCATCAATTTCAATCTTTTTCACCATAAACACCACTCACAGCCTTATAAATTTTCTTTGAATTAAAATTCCTTTCATTTTCTATTGCCAAATCAAAAATCATTTTTTCCATTAAAAGGTTCAAGATTATAACTAGGCACAACCATTTTCATAAAAACACAACAGATTTTTCGAAAAAAAAAAGGCACACAAAGCAAGTTATAAGCACGAACAAGCAACAACACACAAAAAATTGAGTACAGCAGAAGTGGAGATAAAAGCCACAAATAGAAAACCCTCGCACCATAGGATTCCACTACACTCGCAGTGTAGGGTCAAATGACTTTTTCGCTCCGAGTTCCTTTTATACTAAATAAAAAATTGAAAAGACGATCAACCATGTAAGAGCAAGTAAAGGCAGATATGGGGATCACAGAATCCCTTTTAAACTACATTAACAAATACCCAACACATAAATTGCGGCTCACTACAAAAGCGATAAGCTTGCGGCAAGTGGCTACACTACTAAAAGCGATAAAGGGGAGTTTAAGCCTCTTTACGGAGCGAAACCCTGGGGTAAGGGTAAGGGTTTCATACCGCCATAGTGGGGGATATTCTCTAATACTCATTAGGTATCGATTGTTCGCCTATTTTTATAGCTTCACCGCAAGTGTACGAATCGGTTTATAGAATAGGGTTTGCAAGGTCGAATCCACAGGATTAATAAATTAATGTCTTGAGTATTGGATTATAATAGTCCTATTTTTATCTAAACTATCGAAATTTGAAGGTTTGGTTTTATTATTACTAAAGCGAGAAATTAATCCTAAAATAACAAAGTAAAGAGTGATTAAAAGATCAAGTATGGATGGATGTATTCTGGGTTATGGTTTCAATTAATATCCCACTTTTATGCTCAGGTTAAGCAAACCAAGGTTAAATGTATTCTTCTCTATAGACCAATCACCAAAGTAATTTACCCCCTCTCTCGAGATGTATGTAAAAGCGTTGATTGGAATATCTATGTTAGCATCTCTACTCAACATGAGATATCCAACTCCCAAAAGTTCAAAAGATTAAAAGATCTCACAAATATTCACAGACTTCTCAATCATGCAATCTATTTGTGTCAAGTACTCAAGATCTAGTATTGAGACTCATCGGTTAGAATTATGAATCAATACATCAAACAAGTTTAGATCAAAGGCCTTTTGATAAAACAAGAATTAAAGCAAAGTACTTGAATAGAGAAAGAAAACATTAACTTCAATTATCCTTAATCATCACATAAAAGTGTTTATTAATCTACTCTCAAACCCCGGGAATCACAAGATGTTTGCAGGACATTGAAGATAAACAATTCATAGACAAATTATTCATAATCAAAATCTAACTAATTGAAATACGATACGATGGAATGAGTGACTCGGGGATGATGACGATCTCTCGATCTATCTTCAATCCTCGAAGGTGTGGTTGCGGTCTTGATCAATCTCTCGAAGTTTCCGATGGAAAACTGCTCTTTTCTCTGGTTTCTAGGGTAAAAATCAGCGTGTCCTTGTTTGTGGCCGCCCCGGGTCTATTTGTACTTCGTTCGGGTCGAAACCTAGTTGAAATTTGACAAACTCTGTTTTTCCCGCAGCACGGCACGGCCGTGCCCCTTTGGCACGCCCAGCCCGTGCTGGGTGCCGAACCATTTGTAATCTTTCTTCAGAGGGGCACGGGCTGCCCGTGCCCTAGGCCGCACTTGAGTTATTTTGTTTGGGTTGAGCACGGCCGTGCTGTGAGAGGAGCACGCCCGCCCGTGCTCACCTGGAACAATATGCCCATAGACTATTTTTTCCGTTTCTCGCCCGGTTCGTCAACTTCTTCTCAACTCGACTCCAAACTTCGTCACTTGAGTCAAGTATTGGCGGTTGCAATGCTCGAATTGTTGCCACTTTTGTGCCACAAATATAGATAAATTCCTACAAAACGAGCAAAGCGTAATCCAATTCCACAAAACAAGAACACAACCCAATTTACTTGTATAACGCATGCATATTCCCACATTCTAGTCAATATTAAGCCCAAAATACATGCAAAATACTAGTCAATCAAACCCCCAAACTTAAACTGTTGATGGTCCGGTCAACACTTTATAAACAAGACAACACAATTGGGGAAAAGAAGAGCAACTCAAGAACACCGCATCACAATTCATGTCATCTATCCATAGACACCAAGCATAAACCAACCAAGTTTCAAATAGCTAACACGAAGCACAATTTTATTAAAATCATGGTAAAACACTTCAAATCATGCCTCTCATGGATAAAGTGTATACTCTACTCACTAGAATAATAAGGGACGTGTATTCGCTCAAATCATTTCAATGTTGAAGAATTACCATATGCTTGCAAATCGTCTCACATCTCCGCCACTCGTTTGTATGCAATTCACAAATCATAAAGGACTTTGTTTATGGTTGTAATGAAGGCTCTTTGGTTAAGGTAGGGAAATATGGATAAAGTGACTCAACTCAGCGTATAGATTGGTAGGCACATCGTTTTTCTCTAACGATTATTTTAATACCAACCAACTATGTACTCCCAATCGCCTTATATCTTATCACCTCTCTATTTCTCCTTCTTTTTTCATACAAATCATTCTCCTTCACCTTACATCACAATTTCGCCTATTTCTAGTACATGCCGACTCACTTTTTTTTTTTTTTTCGGTCACATTTTTTTTTTTTTTTTTTATTGTTTTGTGAGTATCCTCATTTTTCTCCTTTTCTTCTTTTATTCCCAATCACCAATCATACAAACTATATTCTAATTTCTTGATATCCCTTCATTCAATCATTTATTCTATCATTTACTCAATGCTATACGCTCAAGTTTAGGATATGAGATATATCAATTTAAGTTCTAAGGCTTGAAATGTGGCTATCAAAAAATTAGGCAATAGGCTCAAGTTGGCTAACTAGGAAAATAAAATATCATAAGGTAGGCAAAAAGGCTTGAAAGGCTTAACAAAAATGGCCTAAAATCATTTTCATGAATGCATACAACATGTGACCTTGACGGAGATACCGGAGCAAGTTCTAGAATTCAAATCAACATGAATGACACACTCAATCGCAAACAAGGCGCATGTGATGAAAGCGGTAAAGGCTCAAAAGCTCACAGGCTTGTAAGTGCATAATTCAAAGCATTTTAACCATGATCCCAATAAGCACATGCTCCATATTAATTATTCTCAACCCGATCAACTCACACTCAACATCCAATTCAAAACAACACGAACTAATTCGCAAATGCTCCCAAGATCAAGATCTCAATCAAAACACAACAAACACATAATAGCGGTCAACTCACTCCCTAACTACTAGGAAAGCAATAAACGTGCTAAAGCGATAAACATGCTAAAACCATAAAAAAATATCAAACATCTAATGCACTCGCACCCTATATGATATGCTCTACATGCAACTAAATGAATGCAAACGCCACACCCATCAATAAAATTACTACCTCTCCCCCAAACTTGAATGAAATTATAGCGCATAAAAGAGGAGGTAGAATTTCAAAAAAAAGTGTGGATAGGACTGGATTACTATGGGGGTAGCGGCGGGTAGTGGCCCGGGAGATATGCCAATTCTCGATTCGTAATCGCCGCAATATCTCCGACTCATTTGCTCGTGTGCTTGGTTCCATAAGCTCGCATATGGTACCTTTGATCTTGGACTTCTTGGTAAGCACGGAAATCACTCTATGTTGTCGCAAGCTTTCCTCAAATGCACAGAACTCCGTCGTGATCATCTGGCCCCACGTTCCTCGCCTTGGCGAGAGCTCTGGAATATCGAGGTTGTCCCCTGTGGCCGCTCGATCGAAGCTTCCTGTTGGAAGTCTTGCTCAAACCCCCTCTCCTGTCTATCGTACTCCTGTGCCTCCATGACTAAGTCTTCTTCATCGGGCAACCCGCTATCCTTCGCCTCTTTTCGCCGCCAAACCCCGCATGACTACGATATGCTCCTGAGTCTGGCTTGATTGATTTGGTTATCAATTCTTCTTTGTGAGCTGCGGGTTAGGAAGGGAAACGAAGACCCGATTTTTTGTTGAAAAGCAGAGGATATTCTCCTCATTCGATGATCTTCATGGTGAGAAGGGCGCTCATGTTAATGCCCTTTGCCGCTAATGGTTCCATGCGGCTTATGTCAACCCCAAAATGTTGTGCGATTGGGGTTATCATTCCCCCAATTAGTATTTTCCCGCTTCATCATGTTGTACGTAGACGGCGTGTTCCACAAAGTATGCCGCCATGTTATAAGGGGTGCGATTGAGCATACACCAAAGTAGGTATAGCTCTCTCGCTTGCATACCCCCATTGTTGTACCGGGCGAACATGAGAATGGGCGTTACTTTTTGAATATAACGGAATATGGGGTTGCGGAGTGAGGAGGCCTTGGAGGTCTTGTGCTGCATATTGCATGAGCCTTGTGTCGGGAGTTTGGTCAACAATCGCGTAAAGCACACGAGTCGTAATTTGCAGCCGTTCGGTATGGGGCGTCCGATGGTACCCCAAAAATTTGATTGATTCGGCAATAGTGACGGTTCTCCATTCGTTCCCAACTTGAATCTGGATTTCCCGAGGCTCACTCGTGGTCGTGTTGCCGTGACACAAAGCGTCTTAAGAACTCTAGTGTGAGTGTCTTGTAGGTTGGCCATCGCCCTTGCATAAATGCGGTCCATCCAACTCGATCAAACATTTGCCACACCTCTCGTGTATTCCGAGAGCTCGGGTACATTCATCGTCGGTATAGCGTGTAGGTGTAAATCCGGGAATTTTCATAGGCTTCATCCCGGAATTCCTCCATCTCATTCGGGTGCAAGAGCCTCTTTTCACCCCATTTGCTTGGAAGTCAAAATTCAACTTCTTTCTGACCAAAACGCCTTATGCTCTAATTCGACGGGCAAGTGACACGATTTCCGAAGACTAAGCGTCGACACGGTGATGTGCCCAAGGGTGTCTTGTATACTGATCCGATATGCCCATAGTGCGTCATCTAGCTTCATGGCCCAATCCTTGCGATTTATGTTCACTTTATTTTCTCTAAAATCTGCTTAATCTCACGATTGGCTACTCGCTTGTCCGTTTGCTTGCGGATGGTATGCTAATGCCACCTTGTGCTTAACCCCGTGCTTCGCAAGTAGAGTGCTCATTAATTTATTCACAAAGTGTGACCCCCGTCGCTAATCAAAGCTCTCGGGGTTCCAAACCGAGTGAATATATTTTCTTCAGAATTTGAGCACTACTCGCGCATCATTGGTCCGAGCGGAATAGCTTCAACCCATCGAGATACGTATTCCACCGCAAGTAGAATGTATTGATATCCCGACGAAGATGGGAAAGGGCCCATGAAGTCGATCCCCACACATCGAAGAGTTCAACTTCCATCACATTGGTCATTGGCATCTCATGTCGTCTCGAGATGTTTCCCATCCGCTGGCACCTATCACAACTTTGTACGAATAGATAGCAATTGTTAGATAATGTAGGCCAGTATAATCCACTTTGTAATACCTTAGCCGCCGTGCGCGCCGGACCGAAATGTCCTCCGGAAGGTGAGGAATGGCACTGCTGTAGAACTCCCTCCCACTCTTCTTGAGGTACACATCGTCGAATGATGGTGTCGGCGCACCTCTTAAAGAGCGGGGATCGTCCCACATGTAAAACTTGACATCATGGAGGAACTTCTTCTTTTGATAAAATGATAAATCCGGAGGCAAAACCCCTGCAACCAAATAATTAACAAAATCGGCATACCATGGGAATTTAGCTTGTAGCATCGAAGTTGCTCATCGGGGAATTCCTCCTTAATTGCCTCCGTGATTTCTTTCTCCTCCTTCTTGTATTCTAGTTCTGGACAAGTGATCGGCTACTACATTCTCGCAGCCCTTTCTATCCCGAATCTCCACATCGAATTCTTGTAGCAAGAGGATCCACCGAATCGTCTCGGTTTGGCATCCTTCTTGTCAAGCAGATATTTAATTGTCGCGTGGTCGGTGTGGACGATCGTCTTAGTCCCAATCAAGTAAGATCGAAACTTGTCGAATGCAAACACGATTGCTAGCATTTCCTTCTCGGTGGTAGTATAGTTTTCTGGGCACTTGTCTAAGGTTCGCTCGCGTAGTAGATGGCTCGAACATCTTGTCTCGTTTCGACCCAAAACAGCCCCAACCGCAAAGTCACTGGCATCACACATTAGTTCGAAGGGTGACTCAATCGGAACTACTAGAATGGGTCTTTGTCACTAAAGCCTTCTTGAGAATTTCAAAAGCGCAAACAATCATTGGAAAAATTGAAAGCGAGTATCTTTTTCTAATAACCCGACTTAAAGGTTTAGTGATTTTAGAAAAGTCACGGATAAACCTTCTCAGTAGAATCCGGCGTGTCCTAAGAAACTTCGAATGGCTTTTTCGTTTGTTGGAGGTGGGAGTTTCTCGATTGCCACAACTTTCGCTCTATCAACTTCTAAACTGCGAGAAGAGACTCGGTGGCCTAAAACAATGCCATCTCGTACCATGAAGTGGCACTTTTCCCAATTTAAAACAAGGTTAGTCTCATCGCATCTCTCGCAAAACTAGAGAAAGGTTATTCAAGCAATGGTCATATGAATCTCCAAACATAGAAAAATCATCCATGAAAACCTCCATTATTTTCTCAATGAAATCATGGAATATAGCCATCATGCATCTTTGAAAAGTAGCGGGTGCGTTACAAAGTCCAAATGGCATCTGCGAAATGCAAAGGTACCATAGGGGCATGTAAAGGTCGTCTTATCTTGGTCTTAGGGGCAATCATGATCCGATTATACCAGAATAACCATCGAAAACAATAATAATCATATCCCGCCAAACGATCAAGCATCATATCAATAAAGGGAAGGGGAAAGTGATTTTTGCGAGTAGCGTCATTCAACTTCCTATAATCAATACAAATTCTCCATCCGATTACTACTCTAGTCGCTATAAGTTCATCACTCTCGTTTCTTACTACCGTCATCCCCCCTTTTTCTTGGCACCACTTGTACCGGACTTACCCAAGAGCTATCGAAATAGCATAAATAATTCCAAAGATCTAACCATTTTAAAACTTCTTTTCTAACGACTTCTTGCATTATAGGGTTTAATCTTCTTTGATTTTGCACCGAAGGTTTGTAGACATCTTCCATTCTAATTTTATGCATCACAATAGATGGACTAATGCCTTTCAAATCAGAAATTGACCAACCTATCGCCGACTTATGTTTTCGTAACACCCTAAGCAATTTATCGAGTTGAACTGAAGTTAAAAGTGATGATACGATTCACCGGACTCGTGTTATTCGCTCCAAGGAATGCATATTTGAGATGCTCGGGCGGGGTTTGAGTTAAGGTTCGATTTGGCCTCTTCGGAAGAGAGCATGGGCTGCCGTCTTGCTGATGAGCACGGGCGTGCCATCGCAGGCTCCTTCAGCGTTCCCTTCGACCTTAGGCACGGGCTGCCCGTGCCATTTGGCTCGGCCGTGCCATCGTCGTTTTTCGTCAATTTTTAAGTCGGCCATACGCACGCCTGGGCGTGCTCAAGGGTACGGGTCGTGCGTCCCTCAGAGAACTCGATTCTCGTGACGTTTTTCGGCGTGTGTGTCCCTCCCTCTTGCGCTCCTCGGTAGTTCTGCATATTATCCAAAGCACAAACACAATCATACAAGTCTTGGTTATCAATATCAATAGTCAAGTTCGATGTTGAACACGAATGTGTCAAACCAAACTCAAAGTATCCGAAACAATGTATGATCCGCATACTCATCAATGCGAGGATTCAACTACGTCTATGAATTTACAAGTCTCCACACCATCATGAAATTGAAGTGCTTTATATATCGTAAATAGAACATGCTCATCATTAACCCGTAACGTGAGCTCTCCTTTTTGCACATCTATTAAGGCCTTCCCGTCGCTAGGAATGGACGCCCAAGTATCAAGGAACGTCTTTATCTTCCTCCATGTCCAAAGACTAAGAAATCCACAGGGGAATATGAATTTATCAACTTTGACAAGTACATCCTCGATGATTCCCTTTGGATATGTGAGTGATCGGTCTGCGAGTTGTAAGGTGACCGTAGATGGCTTCACCTCTCCCAATCCAAGTTGCACGGAAAATAGACAAGGGCATTAAGTTAATACTCGCTCCTAAGTCACAAAGTGCTTTCTTAAAGAAAACATCACCAATAGCACAAGGGATAGTGAAACTCCCCGGATCTTTCAACTTCTGTGGTAGTTTCCTTTGGATTATTGCACTACACTCCTCTGTCAGATTGACTGTCTCGAAACTAGTCATCTTTCTTTTCTTTGACATAACATCCTTCAAGAACTTAGCGTAATTGGGCATCTGCTCCAATGCATCTGCAAAAGGAATGTTAATATGCAGTTTTTTAAAAATATCTAAAAACTTAGCAAATTGTGCGTCTAACTTTTCTTTTGAAAATGTTGGGGAAAAGGAAGGGGAACATTAAGTTTAGAAATATCAGGGTTAGAGGAAGATTTAAGCTTCTCAGCCCCTTTTTGTTCAGCACGATGTTCCTCAGCTTGTTCCTTGGCCTCAACCTCGCCATTTGCCTCAGTTTCCGCATCACCCGGCACATCGATTGTCGTGTCGGCAAAGCGCGCGGGCTGGCCGTCGGTGGGCGCACGGCCGTGCCGTCTGCGATTCTTTGGAATTTTTACGGTATTTTCGGCCCCTCGTATTCCGTTCCACCCCTCGGACGAATGGCTTTACTTTGTTCATTTGGGTTTACCTCGGTGTTGCTCGGAAACCGCCTTTTTGATGCGCCCACCAATTATTATAGCTATTTGACCAATTTGGGTCTCAAGATTCTTCATCTGGGACCCTAGTTGGGTGACATGGTTTTCGATTTTATCCATCTTTGCCTCATCCTTGTTGAACATGTTCCTTGTCTCGTTCATAAACGAGGTGAACATGTCTTCCATGGTTGGTTTAGGATCTGCAGTAATAACTCCATTAGTCACATTAAACCCCAGTGGTGGTTGCATCACGTTCTTTGTGTTCGCATAGGAGAAATTTTCGTGGTTCCTTAGGCTCGGATGATAATGAGTGGGATTTTGATTGTTCCGGAAATTGTTGAAATTCCGGTTATTCACGTAATTTGCTTCCTCTATCAGATCTAGAGAAACTCCCCCAGTACCTGCACCCGCGTTTACCTCATTTGCCTTTGTCAATGTACTCAATTGATTGGTCAAAACGGCCATCTGTGCTGTCAACTCTTTAATTGGGTCTGAATCAGAAACTCAGCTACCCTTTTCACATTATTCCTCTCGGAGGGCCACCGATAGCTATTCATGGCCATTTCCTCTAACAAGTTGAATGCATCTTAGGAAATCTCGCGAGTAGGCGTCGCCCGCTGCGGCATCTACAAATGATCTCGTCTGTCCCATCAACCCATTATAGAAAAAGCAAAGCGATCTTCAGAAATCCATGTTGCGGGCACCTCCTCAACAAATCCGGAATCTCTCCCAGGCCTCGTACAAAGGCTCGAGTCAAACCGCCTGGAACGAGTGATCTCGCTTTTAAGTTGTAGTGTCTTACTTGGTGGGAAGTATTTAAACAGAAACCTCGACTTAGCTCATCCCGAGTTGCTCACACTCCCGAGTTAGGGTGCCTAGCAGTTCTAGCCTTATCCCTTAAAAGAAAGGGAATAGGTGAAGACGTATAGCATCATCGTGATCACCATTCATCTTGATAGTATTGCAAATTTGTATGAAATTCGCAAGATGAGAGTTGGGATCTTCGGATGGGAAGCCCCCCGGCCCCGGTTCTCTTGTACCATCGAGATCGCGGCTTTAGCTCAAAATTATTCGCATTGATCGGGACATTGGCAATGCCACCATAGTTGCGATTGATTGGCGGAAGTAATCGCGTATCGCTTGCTGTTGGGCTGCCGGAGCCCACTGGAACCTCTGGTATTGGTAACTCAACATTGACCCTGTTAGCCTGGTTGTTACCCCCGTTATTGCCTCTGTTGTTGTCTTCAACTTCTGCCATGGTTTGGTCTGTTGTCTTTTCGCCCGTTTAGTAGCCGCACTATTTCGCCTAGCAAAAGCTTCAACCTCCGGTATGAACGGTGCTAAGTCTCCTTGCTTTGAGCGAGTGATCATGCACTACCTGAACCAACTAAAGAAAACAAGTTAACCACAATAGAAGTAAAATCGAACAAATTAAAAAAATGTCCAGATTAAGAATAGTTCTATTTATCGCAATATTAGTACTAAAAATTTGATTAATCCCCGGCAACGGCGCCAAAAACTTGTTCGCCTATTTTTATAGCTTCACCGCAAGTGTACGGATCAGTTTATAGAATAGGGTTTGCAAGGTCGAATCCACAGGGATTAATAAATTAATGTACTAAGTATTGGATTATAATAGTCCTATTTTTATCTAAACTATCGAAATTTGAAGGTTTGGTTTTATTATTACTAAAGCGTAAATTAATCCTAAAATAACAAAGTAAAGAGTGATTAAAAGATCAAGTATGGATGGATGGATTCTGGGTTATGGTTTCAATTAATATCCCACTTTTATGCTCGAGGTTAAGCAAACCAAGGTTAAATGTATTCTTCTCTATAGACCAATCACCAAAGTAATTTACCCCTCTCTCGAGATGTATGTAAAGCGTTGATTGGAATATCTATGTTAGCATCTCTACTCAACATGAGATATCCAACTCCCAAAAGTTCAAAAAGATTAAAAGATCTCACAAATATTCAGACTTCTCAATCATGCAATCTATTTGTGTCAAGTACTCAAGATCTAGTATTGAGACTCATCGGTTAGAATTATGAATCAATACATCAAACAAGTTTAGATCAAAGGCCTTTTGATAAAACAAGAATTAAAGCAAAGTACTTGAATAGAGAAAGAAAATATTAACTTCAATTATCCTTAATCATCACATAAAAGTGTTTATTAATCTACTCCCAAACCCGGGAATCACAAGATGTTTGCAGGACATTGAAGATAAACAATTCATAGACAAATTATTCATAATCAAAATCTAACTAATTGAAATACGATACGATGGAATGAGTGACTCGGGGATGATGACGATCTCTCGATCTATCTTCAATCCTCGAAGGTGTGGTTGCGGTTTTGATCAATCTCTCGAAGTTTCCGATGGAAAACGCTCTTTTCTCGGTTTCTAGGGTAAAAATCGGTGTGTCCTTGTTTGTGGCGCCCGGTCTATTTGTACTTCGTTCGGGTCGAAACTTAGTTGAAATTTGACAAACTCTATTTTTTCATCAAGAAAGACGGCACGTGCCCCCTTTGGCACGCCTTGCCCGTGTTGGGTGCCGAACCATTTGTAATCTTTCTTGAGAGGGGCACGGTGCCGCCGTGCCCTAGGCCACACTTGAGTTATTTTGTTTGGGTTGAGCATGGGGTCGTGCTGAGGAGCACACCCGCCCGTGCTCACCTGGAACAATATGCCCATAGACTATTTTTTTCCGTTTCTCGCTCGGTTCGTCAACTTCTTCTCGACTCGACTCCAAACTTCGTCACTTGAGTCAAGTATTGGCGATTGCAATGCTCGAATTGTTGCCACTATGCCACAAATATAGATAAATTCCTACAAAACGAGCAAAGCGTAATCCAATTCCACAAAACAAGAATACAACCCAATTTACTTGTATAACGCATGCATATTCCCACATTCTAGCCAATATTAAGCCCAAAATACATGCAAAATACTAGTCAATCATCGACCCATTTACTGGTCGAGCCCGTATGCCATAGCCAAATATTACAATAATCTAATGAATAAACTATTATAATATATCTAGCTTATAGGTTAGAGATTAGGGATTAAAAATAATCTAAACAATAATCTAAAATTATTAAAAATAGCAACAACAAACAAGACCCACGCAGGAGGCACTGCTCCATCCAAAGGGTTGCGCACTACAAAGAGACACGAAGCCCAACGCGTCGTCCAAATCCCAAGTTTTTCTTTGGAGAAACCACAAAGGAGACGACCATAAGAAGAAAAACACGAACAGACGATCACCGGAGGAAGACCGCAAAGGTCGAACCTCAAAGACCACAAATGAGATGACCAGGAACAAGAAATTTGATGATTGTATGCTTTCTTTGAAATTTAAACAAAGTTCTTATGATCATTGTTTGTATTTTAAAAATGATGTTAAAGTTCCTATTTTCTTGTTGATTTATGTTGATAACATGATGTTAATTAGTCCATGTGTTAAAAGCGTTGAGCATGTTAAAAAGCGTCTAAGTGTTAAGTTTGACATGAAATACTTAGGACTTAGGAGATCTAAAAGGATTTTGGAAATGAAAATTTTTAGAGATAGAAAAAACTCGTGATTTTTCTAAATCAGATTTCTTATGTTGAAAAGATTTTGAGTAAATTTTCTTTGGTGATTCTAAACTGTGAATATGCCTTTGTTTGGTCATTTTCGTTGAGTAAAGAATAGTGCCCTAAAACGCCCATGATGTGAATGTTATGAAAAATGTGCCATATTCAATGTTATAGGTTCGTAATGTATCTTATGGTTAGCGCAAGACCCGATATTGCTTATTCTATAAGTTGCTTAAGTAGATACATGTCTAATCCTAGAATCATATATTGGAATGTTGTTAAATGGCTTTTTTGCGATATTTGAAATGTATCCGATGTCTTTATGGTTTATGAAAATTGTCTTTGATGTGAATTATGTGCATTCGAATTCGTGTGTGAAACCGAATGGCTTGTTGATTTTGGTTGCACTTTTCATATGACACCATTTAAAAGATGTTTTCTAATTATAAAGAACTATTGCATGGTTCTCGTGTCATTGGCTAATAAAAAACGATTAATATTGTTGGAATTGATGACGTTTGTTTAAAATTTGATTATGGCTATGTTTTGACTTTGAAAAATGTGAGGCATGTGCTTGATTTATGTAGCAATCTGATTTAGTGTCTTTGCTCTTGAGGATGATGGTTTAGAGGGAAAATGGAGAAGAGGCTTAATGAAAATTTTAAAGGGTAATTTGGTAATTTTAAAGTCTGTTAAAAGGAGAAATATGTATGTTTGCTTTCTTGAACTTGAATCTAGCCTCGCAAAATTCTATGAATGTTGTGTGTGGCTCTAAAAATGACAAAACCGATTTATGGCATAAACGTTTGGGTCATATGAGTGCCAAAGGTCTTGAAATTTGCATAAATGGCTATTTTGGAAAAGATAAACTGTCTTGTATGCCATTTTATGATTTTTGTGTTCTTAGCAAACGATCTAAAGTTAAATTTCATGTTTCCTCTTCTCAGAAAAAATCTTCGTGTTCAAATTCTTGAGTATTTCCATGTCGATGTGTGGGGTCCTGCGAGTGTTACTACTCATGGTGGTTCTAGGTATTTTCTTTTTTGTTATTGATGATTTTTCAAGAAAAGTTTGGGTGTTTTTTGTTGAAAAACAATATGATGTATTCGATGCGTTTAAACAATGGAAAACTTTAATTGAAAATCAAAGGAAAGAAAATTAAAATCAAAGAACTAATAATGGACTTAAATTTTGTAATCAACTGTTTGATAATTTGTGTGTTGATTCCGGGAAATAAAAGGCATAAAACAATCTCGTATACACGCTGACAAAACGGTGTAGCGGAGCGAATGAATAAAACTTTACTTGAAAGGGTGAGAAGTATGCTTGCTTGTTCGGACTTTCAAAAAGTTTTGGGGTGAAGCTGTTTTAAGCGCCGCTTATGTGATTAATTGATCTCCTTCTGTGCCTTTAAGTGGTAAAATACCTGAATATGTGTTTACGGGTATGTAAATTGATTTTTCTAATTTGAAAGCATTTGGATGTTCTGCGTTTGCTCATCAAAAACTTGATAAACTTGAACATAGGGTTGTAAAATGTGTTTTTCTTGGTTACCCCAAAGGTGTTAAAGATTATAAATTTGTGGTTAAGATCTCAACCTGGTTTTAAAGTTTTAATTAGTAGGGATGTGATATTTAATGAATCTGAAATGCTTTGCTTATCTATGTCTATGTCGATTCGAAAATGGTACACCTAATAAGGTAGGGCATGTTCTCTTGTGGATATTTTTCCGATCTTTGTTGTGAATGAAAATCATGAAAATATGCCTCGAAATCGAACTGTTATGCGATTTTGAACTGTTTTACACGAAAATCTTGATGATGTTGTTGTGCATGATGAAATAATTGATGAAAATGAACGAGAAAATGAAAATTTGCATGATCATCAACTTGTTAGAGATAGGGCAAGAAGAAACATTAGGCGACTGCTAGGTTTGATGATTTTTATATGATTCATTTGTTTTCGAGTGTGTTTGACTCGATTGATAATTCGAGCCTAAATCTTATGAAAAAGCTTTAAAATCTAAAAATTCTCTTGAGTGGTTAAATGCTATGAATGAGGAAATGAAATGAGGAAATGAATTCTTTACATGTTAACAATACTTGGATTCTTGTGCCTAAACCTGCTAATTGTTCTATTGTGGATTTGTAAATGGCTGTTTAAGGTGAAGAATGAATGTGAATCTGTTAGATTTAAAGCTAGATTAGTGGCTAAGGGATTTACTCAAAAAGAGGGGATAGATTATACGAGAAATCTTTGCTCATGTTGTGAAGTTTACTCTTTGTCTGCGAATTATGCTTGCTCTGTGTGCTCATTTAATTGGGAATTAAAACAAATGGATGTCAAAGCGCATTTTTGCATGGTGATTTGGATGAAAAAAATCTATATGAGGCGATCTATTGGTTTTGTTGATAAAAAGAATCACGATTTTGTTTGTTTGCTTTAAAAATCCTTATATGGTTTGAAAGCAGTCTCTAGATGTTGGAACACGAAATTTGACGATTGTATGCTTTCGTGAAATTTAAACGAAGTTCTTATGATCATTGTTTGTATTTTAAAGAAGATGCTAAAGTGCTTGTTTTCTTGTTGATTTATGTTGATGACATGCTATTAATTAGTCCATGTGTTAAAACTGTTGAGCATGTTAAAAACTATCTAAATGTTAAGTTTGGCATGAAATACTAAGGAGATGCTAAAAGGATTTTGGGAATGGACATTTTTAGAGATAGAAAAAACTCGTGATTTTTCTAAATCATTCCTTATGTTGAAAAGATTTTGAGTAAATTTTCTATGGCCGATTCTAAACCTGTGAATGTCTTTTGGTGGTCATTTCTGTTGAGTAAAGAACAATGCCATAAAAGCCCATGATGTGAATGTTATGAAAAATATGCCATATTCAATGCTATAGGTTATGTAATGTATCTTATGGTTGGCACTAGACACGATATTCACCACAAGAAAAACGCTCAACAACAACAGATATAATCTGTTGTGTATTACAATAATCATCCGTTGTAGTAGATGGTGTTGTAAAAAAAAATCGCTCAACGACAACGATTTACAATCCGTTGTCGTTAATAAGAAGACAACGGTTAGAATCTGTTGTCTTTTAATGTTGAAAGACAACAATTGGGACAACGGCTAGTATCATTTTTTTGAATTATGAGATACAACAACGTATTTGACAACGGTTAATATCATTTGTGGTGTTGAATTATCACTTGATTACGCAAGGCTTTAAAACCGTTGTACTTTGTAACTATTTCAACAACATATCAAATCCGTTGTGGTTTTGAAGTATCACAATAGTTTAACAAGCCATAAAAACGTTGTAATTTTAAACCATGGCTAATGTATTTTATATTTGGTGTCTATTATTTTTTCACATGTGGTAATATAAATTTTGATTTCATATATGCAAAAAAACAAACACAATACAAAGAAAACAACATATAACTAACTAAAACAAAACATGACATTCAAGTGATTGTATCTAGTACATGTGCGGAAAAGTTTAACAAAACAAATATATCGAAATATATCTAACAAGTGTTTAACAAAACGTCTAACAAGTGTTCTCAAAGTTACACTAATTCTTTCATTGAAGGCAGCTGCAAAGCACTCCAATATCATGCCTGCAAATAATAAGTATATACATCAATTTACATAATTTAAGTTCATGCCTCCAAATAAGAAGTATATACATCAATTTACATTAAAATCAAGGTCCCAAGTATTCTCTTAAATCTTCAAGTTTTCCTAGTAATAAAGAAACAAAAACTGAATCCATCTTCAAAACATGCCAACAAGCACAGAGTACATTAAATATTTAATATTCTGACTTCATATTCATGCAGGGGTCATTAGTTAGAGGTTAATCAGACCATTATGAGCTCACTAATGAATATCAAAAACAGGTTCACTTACATCTTTCTATACACAACAACACCCCTAAATTAGCCTAATTACACACACACACACACAAACACACATGGGATGATTTGGTCGTCCTGCAATATATGCATAATATATGCATAATATCACCCAAAAAGTACACCTCAATTTTCGCCAGGAAGCCCAGAATCAAAAGCAGCAACACCAAATAACACCCAAAAATAGGCGTTAAAAACATTTTGCAGAAACTAATAGATCGAGTAGCGTCAATAGAAACTAATATTTTACATTCTCCACAATCGACACTAATATAGAAGACCGATAACAAAATATAAGTGAATTACCGAAAGAAAGCGTCAATAGATCGAGTAGCGAAAGGAACGGGTTTCTTATCTGGCCGCGATTTAACCCGATATTTCGGAGGATTTTGTTCCAACGGCTGAGGCGACATCGGGAGTGAATCGAGCAGAAAATCAGCGTTTGGACTGTGGGCGAGTCGGGATCTCTAGCTTATGTGGCTCGTCAATGGCGTTTGAGTTTTCTTCTTCTTGCTCTGTCATCGGAGGGTTTTTGCTTTGGTGAGAGTGAAGACTGTGGGCAGAAACATAAATCATTTGCTCAGAGCGCATGCACCAAACAGAATAAGCAAAATAAAAGAACAAAAAAAAAATTACCAGGAGGCGGAGGAGCAGGAAGGTCAGACCTTTTTCCGATTGGCCAAACGGTAAGGAAAAGCCGGAAAAGCAGTTTTAGGGTTTCCAATGCAGCAAATGCGACAAAGCCTCTGAAAGAGCAAAGTCTCTCTCACGAGCCTCGAGTGAAATTGCTTAAATCCATGACTGCTGAGCTTTTAAGGGATTGTACTGAGAATGTAAAAAAATAAAGGATGTTTGATTTTGATATTGTTAGGGAAATGATATATTTTTTTATTATAAATCGATAATTACAAAAAAAAAAAATCTGAGGTTTGGATAAACATAAAAAAAAATCTCAAATGTTTCAAAATTGCTATTTTTATTTATATTTATGTTTAAGTTGCTAAAGTAAAAAATCTAACTTTAAAGTTGCTAGTTATATTTTTAGATTTATGTTTAAGTTGCTAAACCAAAAAGTTTAACATATAAAGTTGCTAGTTATATTTTGATTATTATTTTTTTCAAATGAATTAAAATAAAAATTTGATAAAAAATGAAATATTTACAACTCCCAACACTTTTAGAATTATGCTAAAGTTGTTAAAATAAAATTGAGAAGTTAACTAAAAGTGATAGTTATACCATGAGATGAAAAATTGATAACAAAATAAAAATTAACTCTTAGCACTTTTAGAAATTTGCTAAAGTTGCTAAAATAAGATTGATAAACTAACTAAAAGTGCTAGTTATACCATTAGTATAAATAATAAATAAGGACATGAAAAATGCATATCGACTTCGGTTTATAACTGTTGTTAAAATTGTTGTCTTTAAGGAAAAAAATGACCCTAATTACAACGGTATAACCAACCGTTGACGAAAAGGATGAATAAATGTTGTATTTTGAAAAGGATTAGGCACTAATCAACAACGGATTACAAAAATATTGTCGAAGACCCAAGAAACGCGTTGTAAAAAAATAAAAAGACCGCTAATCGACAACGCTTTAAGAAAGTATTGTCTTATGCTTGAGTGAACTGTTGTCGTTAACAAAAAATCCGCTCATCCACAACGGTTTAGCGAAAATCCGTTGTGAATTCTTGTAAGGACAACGATTTATCTAAAATCCGTTGTCTTTGTGGTGTTGTTGTTGAGCATTTTTCTTGTAGTGATTGCTTATTTTGTAAGTTGCTTGAGTAGATACATGTCTAATCTTGGAATTATACATTGGAATATTGTTAAATGACTTTTGCGATATTTGAAACATTCTTTGAATTATGGTTTAAAATTTGCTAAGTGCAAAGATGGGGCTAAATTGAAAGGTTATGTGGATTCTAATTATGCAAATGATATGGATACGAGAAAATCAACAACATCTTATGTGTTCACTTTGTGTGGTTCATGTGTTAGTTGGAAATCGATTACAACACATTGTTGCAGATTGTCTACAATCGAATCCGAGTATATTGATGTAATCAAGCGTTAAAAAAAGCAATTTAGCTTAAAGGCTTGATTTACGAACTTGGTTTTCTTAACGGTAATGTTGTTGTATTTTTCGATAGTCATTCCAAGTATTCAATTGTATAAGAATCCTTTTTCATGATAGAAGTAAGCATATTGATGTTAGGTTTCATTATATTTGTGATATTGTTGCAAAGGCTTAGTTAATCTTGAAAAAATACCTTCCGAATTTAATCCTGGCGATATGGGAACAAAATACTTGCCTCGTGAATAAATTTCGACACGTTTAAAAATTGAATTTTGATACGAGGTGATTGAGCAGTTCTATACTTGTTGGTTTTGAATATAACTTATTGTGTGCTTGTTATTTCAGTTTTATTGCATTGTGTGTGCAATATGGTGATTTTACCCTATCCTTACGTGTTATAGTTTGCTTTGTGCTCACTATAATCGTATTCTTCTTTGCATTGTGTGTAATGAGAAAAATCGGCGATGATGATAATTGTATTTTTGTGACCCCTATGTTTTTTTAAACCGACATTAGGCGAGGTGAAGAATGTTGTTTTTGTGGCCCAATACTTATGTTAAGTTGTGGCCCATTAAAACTTATATCCAAACCCTTTCGAAGCCCACCATTTTGAAAAACTCCAACCAAGAACCGAACAAGCAAATGAGATGATAATCGGAGCACTCAATCAAAAATCTCACTTGAAAAACTCACAAAGATTCACAAAAATCAAAGAGCGAAAGAAACAAAGATCTTAGAGAGAGAAGGAGAGTTCAACGCAGCTGAAGGAAGGAAGAGATTTTGATGTTGAGATTAAACCTAGGGTTCCAAAGGGTAAAGGGTATAAAGAGGGAAATTGTGGTGGGATTGAAACCCTCAATCCAACGGTCAATTTCAAACCAAAAGGATCCGCGTGTCTCGTCGGGTCAAACCGATTTGGGTCAAACATAAGGATTGGTTGCTTTGGGCTTGTCCAACAAAGGGCCTGGTCAAATATTTTATGGGCTACCAATTGAATTGGGCCATATTCCAACATGGATCAAGTCAAAAAGAGGTGAGTGATGAAGCCCGACATCGCCTATTCCTTAAAACACCGACCCAAACCAAAACCTCAAGAATCAAGAGATGATCCAAGCATCCAACACAAGCACATGGTTTTACTTCTCGAGTTGGTCTCATAAGACTTATGGAAACGTAGTACTAACGGTGAGATCATATTAAATGTATGACCGCCATTAATGCACATCAAATCCTTCTCAAATCAATTGTTTGACACCCCCATCTTAAGGACTATGGGATTTGTTGGATAACTATTATAGTGATGATTAAGTCTACATTTCAATAACGTAACATGTATAGGTTATTGGTCATATAAATACTATCATTTATGATTGAAAGATGATTGACAATTATTCGTATTCAAAACATTAATGAGCATTTAGTCTTGAGCAAATTGAATACATGCATGATCGGTTTAGATCGTTCCCAACACCTATTCGTTATATTATCATATTTCATACATTATTCATTATATATCAATTGTTTGTTATAACGAAGTCCGTTTAATTGTTTGACGCGTGAAGCCTCCGAATTTCGACGTCAATGCGTGTGTATATATATATATTCCATTTGTTTTTTCTATACTTCTTCATAAAATTAATTCTCAAAAAATGGATGTTCGATTCAACCGCATTCTAAATTCCAATTTGCATAGTTTGTCTATTCATAAATACTTTTGTAATTTTTCAATTTTTGGTTGAGAGAAATCTGAATTATTGAACATTAACAGGACCAGTTCTGGTATTGACCAATCCTCATTGGCTATTTCCAAGTGGGGTCCATCCTGTTGACAAATCTGCAACTTTAATTCGTGGATTCCTCGCACGCGCCATAACTAGCACGTGGTACAATGAAAAAGTACTAAAAATGTCGTCAGCAAAACCGAAAAGACTTCATTAATTATTAATAAAACTCCAAATATGAATCTCTTCCCTTCTTCTTCCCCAACCCCCTGTATATATTATATATAGACACAAACATATATTATAATATATATTTATATGTCAGTCGAATGCCATATTTTCTCTGTAAACATGTCGTTGCCTATGTTATTCTAGTTATGTTCAGCTAAGCAATTTATCAAACAGCTGGACGGAATTTTTTGCTTCGTTTTTTTTTCTGATACAGCAATTTTCCGGCAGAAATGCCGGCCGCCGGCGAGGAATGTGGCGGAACAGAAATCCCACCCATTTTTTCCGAAAAATGAACTTATCCTTTAAAGTCAGAATGCTTCTGATTCCAAAATGGTGAACCAAACTCTCACCTAGCTCATAAACCACTACCCACCCATTTTCACTTTTCACGTACCTGAATTTGGATAACTCATTTTCTGATAGAGAAGCCCGTCTCAATGTCTAATGCAAATCCAACTTCCGAAGATGCGGCGGCGAACGCGCTTAATAAGCGGTACGAAGGTTTAGTGGCGCTCCGTACAAAGGCAGTCAAAGGGAAAGGAGCTTGGTATTGGGCTCATTTTGAGCCGATTCTGATCAGAAACCCTGATAACAATCTGCCATCAGCTGTGAAGCTCAAGTGTACTCTTTGTGATTCTGCATTTTCGGCGTCAAATCCATCGAGAACCGCTTCTGAGCATTTGAAAAGAGGAACGTGCCCTAATTTCAGCTTGATGCTGAAGCCGATTTCTCAGTTACCCCCTTTGTCTTCGCCTTCTTCTTCGCAGCCAAATCATCGCAAGCGGAGCTCAGAATCGCAGCAAATTGCAGGTACTTCTTCGAATGCGCATCCAATTAATACGGTCTATAATTCATCTCCTTTTGGAAATGAAATGAGCTTTTTGAGTCATAAGCCGCCGGTTTTGTCTGGTGGGAGAGAGGATTTGAGGCCATTGGCACAGTTGGAAGATAGCGTGAAGAAACTCAAGAGCCCAAAAACTTTACCTATTCCTGCCTTAAGCAATAAACAGGTTGATAGAGCCTTTGATCTTTTAGCTGATTGGTTTTACGAGTCGTGTGGGTCGGTTAATTTTTCGAGTCTTGAACATCCCAAGTTCAAGTCCTTTCTTAACCATGTGGGCTTGCCTAATGCATCGAAAAGTGATTTTCATGCACAAGGCTCGATTCTAAGTTTGTCGAAGCTAGAACAGAGTCGGAAGCTAGAATTAGTGATGCAGCTTTCTTTCAGGTTGCTTGTGATGGGTGGAGGAATACGAGTTGTGGTAATGGGGATAAATGTTTGGTTAAGTTTATTGTTAACCTTCCTAACGGAACTAGAGTGTTCCAACGGGCGGTGTGTTCGAACGGTGGCAGATTACCATCACATTATGCGGAGGAGGTAATGTGGGAGACCGTTCGAGGAGTATGTGGTAACAATGCACAGAGATGTGTGGGAATCGTTGCAGATAAGTATAAATCGAAAGCATTGAAAAATTTAGAACTACAGAATAATTGGATGGTTAATATATCTTGTCAGCTTCAGGGATTCTTTAGTTTGATCAGGAACTTCATTAGAGAACTTCCATTATTTAGGACTGTAACCGATAAGTGTTTGAAAATTGCGAACTTGATTAATTATCAATCTCAGATTAGGAAATGTTTCCACAAGTTTAGGTCTCAAGGGCTTGAATTTGCTGGTTTTATTAGGGTACTTCCTTCTAAGTATGATATCTCAAAGAATTTAAGTCCTTTTATTGCAATGTTGGAAGATATACTGAACTGTTCCCGAATTCTGCATCTAGTTGTGTTGGATGATTCATATAAAGCTGTTTGTTTAGAGGATCTTGGTGCTAGAGAAGTTGCTGATACGATTCAGGATGTCGGGTTTTGGAATAATTTGGAGGCTGCTCATTCACTATTAAAGTTGATTATGGCGATGAGTAAAGAAATTGAGGCACAAAGGCCATTAGTCGGGCAATGCCTTCCTCTTTGGGAGGAATTGAGGGGTAAAGTGAAAGAATGGTACACCAAATACAATCTTGCTGAGGAACCTGTTGAGAAGATAATCAAAAGTCGATTTGAGGAAAACTACCACCCCGCATGGTCAGCTGCGTTTATTCTTGATCCGTTGAACTTAGTGAGAGATGGAAGTGGGAAATATCTTCCCCCTTTTAAGTATTTGACAAATGAACAAGAAAAGGACGTTGACAAGCTTGTAACCCGTTTGGTCCCAGTCGATGAAGCTCATATTGCACTAATGGAACTGATGAAATGGAGGTCAGAAGGTTTAGACCCACTATATGCTCGGGCAGTTCAGTTAAAGCAGTGGGATGCTGTGACAGGAAAGATGAAGATTGCTAATCCTCAGAGCAGTAGACTTGTTTGGGAAACTTGTTTGAAAGATTTCAATTCGCTCGGTAAAGTTGCTGTAAGGCTTCTTTTCCTTCACGCAACCTCATCTGGGATAAAGTGCGATTGGTCCTTCACGAGATGGTTTTGTGGACAAGGTCACTCAAGACTAGACTTTGAAAGAGCTCAGAAGCTAGTTTTTGTTGCGGCTCACGCAAAGCTTGAGAGACGGGATTTTTCCAGTGCAGAAGAGAAGGATGCGGAGCTTTTGGGATCCATGAGTGGTGAAGATGAAATGGTGAATGAGGTTCTTGCACTTACGTCATCAATGTAATGTTTTTTATCGGTTAACTCTTGTAGAATTCTTAGTGTAGGATTTATTATATTAATTTTTATTTATCTTTGCCCTGTTAGTTTTTTTAGTTCTTGTACATGAATACAGAGGCGAGGAAGGATGAAATATTCCATTATTGCAAGAAACTGCTAAACTCACCATCTGTTGATCAATTAGGTCGGTGAGATTCTTGGCGTGTAGAGAGGAAACCCTTATCTTTTTCGTTTTTTTAAATACATCCACATTTGGATCAGATACAGAGTAGGAAAATTGTAACAAATTAAATGCTTGTCAATATAATAATGATTCATAATCTGTCATTTTGAGACAAGTTTACTGCTAAAGCATTTTTCAGACAATGCTGTTCACATTTTAGTTGTCGAAGCCACAGAAGCCACAATTTGATAAGTTGGAAAATTTGGTTTTGGTCGCCTAATTTTCTTGCCGTCCTAAAATCAGCTTTAAGCCTACAACTGTGTTGCAATGTCAATAATATGTCACCGCGGTAATCTTTGCCTGGAATCCTAGTTCTTGTTGTTGCTGCCCAGCAGAAATAAATCATTTAATTTGCTTCTTCTGGAGGTTTTATCCCTATGCTTGTAGTTTTTCGATAGGTGATGAGCCACTCTGCCAGTTCTGGTTGCTGGAAAGTGTAATGAGGATAATTATAAAGTCAAAAATTTACATTTTGTTCTAAGAGCTTCCCTTTGTCCTAATCAAATTTCCAAATCGAAAAGGTTGAAATTTTCTGCTGTGATTACTGGAAATGAAAATATTCTTTTGGGAAATTATAAGATTGTTTAATTTGGTATTTCCTTATTACTTTGTTATCCCTTATGAATCTTTGGTGAAATTTCAAGTATCTTAAGCACTCTGCTTAGCAATTAAAAACAGCATGTAATCTTTGTCTTCAAAATTATATTATATTGATTCTTGTGTAAGAGACGATTTTATACTCCTCAGGAGTATGATTATAACTATTTAACTGATTTTTTTAAAATAAGTTGGGAGCAGCGTAACTTTAAAATTAAAAGCTTGGCTTAATGGAAAAAGATTTTTGCTGCTCTTTTTTTTTCCATCTTTTTTCATGGTAACAGATGATGGGCATGAACTCTTGAAAATTCCACATCCTATATTATCAGATATAATGCTTATTTACAGCCTTATCTGATCTTGCTCTTGCTTTCAAGCTGGGTCCTTCTGTTAAAAGTTTTTTTTATCTGAAATTTTAGATTTGGACTGTGATTAGTTAATTTTTCTATGATTGTTGAATATAAGTCTTTTGAGCAAACTGCAAGCATGCTCACTGTCGGTGTCATGAATGCATTCCATATCTGAAATCGATGTTGTAACGAACTTGAAAACTGATTAACACTCTCTTCTTTGTTCTATACATCGTTAACTCTAACCACAGCAGGTACAAATTTCCCGATGATGGAGCTGGTTCGTTTATACGTTACAGCGTTTACATGCTCATACGTCCTCAATCTGGTATGATTATGTTTTCCATTTTCGCCTTCTACCTAATTTTTGTTATAGTAATCTCGTTTTCATACAATCCTTTTCTAGTCTTTCCTTTGCTAGCAACTTGAAATAGTGTTATGAAGCAAAGTGCACGTGCATGCATAAAAAAGGATACTCAATTTATGCAGGTGTACCGGCATATATCAAGTAAAAGGTTCTTATCAACTAAAGATGTTCATGATTAATACTAGGGGATGTTAGCAATAAGTTAGAGAGATGGAAAAATACTGAATTTATGGAAAAACTCATCTGGGATCTCTATGAATTGGTCATTATTCTCTTCCCCAATTATAGTTGTAAAGTAGGTCTTTTTGTTTGGTACTCAAATCATTCTTTCACTACAACTTGATTGTTTCAGCTCAATGCTTTTTCATTATTAAGTTTTTGCACTTTTGTTGGATTATGGGGTCCAGGGATCTCCCATATGGATTTGATGTTGTTTTGCAGCATTGGTGATGTGATGGCCCAACCTGCCGAGGTCTACGTGAATTTATGGGGTCTATGTGTGGTCTTTTGAAGCACTCATGCCCGCTAGTAGTAAGTGAAACGTGGGGCTCTGCGCTGGTCTAGCGGTTGGGACTTGATCCTTACGACTTTGAACCTCATGACCATTAATCCTCACATACTTGAAAAATGGAAAAAAAAATTAATGATAGGGAATATGTATTTTCTTTCTTTTGGTATATCGAACTATATGTAGTAAGGAAGGAGATTCCCATTTAACATTTCATCTCGTTTACTTCTTTTGATGGGATGATTAATGATCATTTGAATATATGATGAGATTTTGGATTAAGATTAAATTATCCAACTAATTTAATGTATACTTCGTATGATTATTTGAATGATATATTAGTTTTTTTTTTATTTGAATGATATATTAGTTAAAATTCTTATGAAATGTGTACTTTGATTGAGAACCATATAGATTATCATGTCTCGTCTAATTTTTTTGTAAATTAATTTTGTTTAACATTATAGTATATGGTACTAATTAGTTGGTCATATGGTCAAAATATATTCGAAAATTTTTAATCGAAAGTGGGATTATTTGTTCCGTCTATGAGGTGAGATGAGTTATTCAATAATAATCCCACATCATTGCCGGCCTTTATCATGGGTCTTCGTCATTAAAAGTAAACATGTGATTTGAAATTTATACTGTTGCAAATTCATAAATTTAAGCACCTGATAATTTGATCTCTGATTCTTGCTTTAGGTACATATTTTGGTGGAGAGACAGATTTATCCTGTAGGTAAGGATTGCTAATACTGACTGCTCACCTAACTTAAAGAAGAAATTTGTATTGGCATGTCTCCATTGCTCATTTCTCTCACGTTTGTTTGTTAAGGTAGAAGGAGATATAATGATTAATGATTAGTATAGTACAGAACAAACACACATTTTTCCTTTGAGAATGTCTCCTTCCTTTCAATGCTCCCTTGTAAGTCATAATCACCCTCTCGTCCTCTCATCTCTTTTACTCTCAGTTAAAGAATTCCTGCAGGTAAATTTAAAATTTGTATACTTCTAGGCCCATTTGAATGGATGGATTTGAAATTTCAAGGGATTTTAAAGTTATTGGAGTTGAAATCCACCTTTTGTTTGGATGATGTGGATTTATGTAAGGATTTCAAATTCATCGTAAGTTTTGATAAAAAAAAATTAGAAGCTCTATTTATTTTCTTAATTGATATTTAATAAATAAAAATAAAAGATATAATCTTATTATTTTGTGTGTGTGCGATGCGTGTAGTGTGTGTGAATGTGTGCAATGTGTGTAATTGTGTGTGCGGTGTGTGTGTAAATGTGTATAAAATATGTGTGTAGTGTGTAAATGTGTGCGGTGTATAAATGTGTGCAATGTGTGTAAGTGTGTGTGAATATGCAAGTGAGCATAAAGGGAAAAAAGAATGGATTTTAAATGACTAGATTTTGGGAGAGATTTGAAATCCTTTGAAAATGAACTAAAAATTAAAGAGGGATTTAAAATCCATTGATTTGGATTTATTTTCCAAACAGAGGTGTAGATTTAGCTAAGAATTTCAAATCCCTCCTCCCAAATCCCCCATCCAAATGCACCCCTACGAGTTTGTTGGCTAACGTTTTACCTTTTTTCGAAAAGTGAGCGTTGTCAAATGGGAAGACGATGGTATCGATGATTTTGAATTTGTTATTGTTAGCAAATATGGATCATAAATATAAATAACATATTTGCACTTTGCACTTATGAAGTCAGTGGGAACCTGTCGATCCACGTGGCGAGGATCGAACATATTTCTTTCTCGTTGGTTTAAATAACCTTAAACCATCGGAAAACTTTGGTAATGCTACGAAAAAGAACTTATACGAGAAAAATTATAGGAGAGAAATTTCGATTTCGCTCTAATAATCTCGACTCTTAATAATATAGGGAGAGATTTTAAATAATATATCTTAATCTCTTTTATAATTAAATCTTTCTATATTAGATGCAAGCTCAAGATTAGGGGTAGCAATTCGGGTCATCGGTCGGGTTCGTGTTTGGTTTCGGGTTATGCTTAAAGTACATCGATAATTAATGAAAATTTAAAACTATTATGTTTTAGACAAATTGGTAACATCGGGTCGTGTTCGTGTTGGTCGATTTCGGGTTCGGATTTCTCTCGGTAACTTCGGTCGGGTTCATGTTCGAGTTTCGTGGTCGTGTCGGACATTGCCACCCCTACTCAAGATGCATGTTAATCAATTAGGATTCATAATATATAAAAGATATGGATGCAATCTCCAAAATTATAACTCTATATTATTTGGCGGATCCGGTCAGCCAACTCGGGCCCTGGCCCAACCTCTTTTTCTTAAAAAAATTTATTTTAGTGAGATTTAAAAAAATAGTTATACTTTGTATTATTTTTTCGGATTTTCTATCCTAGCCCACTCCATTTTTGCGTATCGGCTCTACATGTTAGGGTCTCCTGGCTCGCCATTTTTTATATTAAGGGATGATTACAAAAACTACACTTGAGGTTTAGATTGATTATGAAAAACTGTGGTTATCTTTCAAAATTACAAATACAACCTTGGCGTTTGTATTTATCTATCAAATATCCGCTCTTGAGACCTCTTGACTATTCAGGATGCAATTTTGTAAGTTAAAAAAATATCATAGGGTATTTGTAATTTTAAAAGACAATTGGAATTTTTCGTAATTAGACTACACCTCATTAATAATTTCTTTATTGACCCGTTATATTATATTAATCATAAGGCGGATGCGATTTCACCAAAGGTGAAGTTTTTTCCCCATGGGGAGGAAAATGTATGGATATAATTTTTATTGTGAGATATTGTATTGTTAAGTCTTTATAATGCACTTATTGCCATCATGTATAATTAATTGACGCTGTTTTATTTATTTTTATATAAATTCAACCTCTTACAAAATGATTGTAAGGGATGGCTGGAATTTAACCCTTGATCTTATTTTTAATAGATATAGGTGAAACTAAGTACAATCTCTCCCAGAAATGTTTATTTTATCTATAAACTTCTTTCGTTAAATTTAGAGACGATAATTGATGCGTTATTTATAGAATGTAGAAATTGAGCTATTATTTGAGGCTATGCGGTGAATAGACCACTTAGGCCATTAGGCTTCATTGACTATTTGATATGGTTGAGCATTAGAGTATTTTCATTGGGATAACTCGGATTCCGTGCCCTAACAACTTAGTGTATTGTAGTATGTAGGCAATAACATAGCTCAATTTTCCTAAAAAAAAAAAAAAAAAATCATAGCTCAATTGTTGACTTTCACGGACTTGAAGAATAAAGTGATACTACATCAAGAATCATTACATTACATAAAAGATGCAATATATTATTACAATATGAATTTTTATTAGAAAAATTGCACTATTTCATGAACGAAAGAACCGAAATTGAAAGTAGCAATTGAGAAAGAATACTGAATACCATTGTTTTAAATATCGGACCGCATCGAGGTTGAACCGATTATCTTCGATATCTGGTGGTCGACCCAATATGCAGTAAGGCCCTAGATACCATTTTTGCGGTTATACCAGTCAAAACCGATTAAAACCAAAAAACAGTTAAACCGGATTTTTATACTTTTATTTTTTTCAACCTTTTTTTTTTATAAAAACTAAATTTATAAATTTAATATTTAACATATTTATGTCATAATTCAAATCAAACAAGATTTCAAATCAATTATTCAATATTTATGTTACGATTCAAATCAATTATTTATATTTTAACTAATTCAAACAAGAATTCTAATCAATCAAAATATTCTAAATTTGGACAAACCTTTATAATATAGCACAGAAAATAAATAAAATAATCACATAATAAAAATAAGAAAAATATACAATTACTCTTTTTATATCAATACATTAATTACATTAATCTTTTATATAATACATTTTAAAACACTGTTGAATACATGTTCTATGTAGCCAAACTCGATATTGAAACTGATTTACGATTCTACACTTTTCTTCTTTAGTTCTATTTTATTTATAACCATTCACAAAGTTTGATTTATATACCAAATCCATTAGTGTAAAAAATCTAGCACGTCATAAGATTCTTTTTCAAATATATTGTTTTTTTGAAGCCTAATTAAATGTTCCACGTGAACACCATCTTTAAATACTATACTTTAATGACAAATTTATTTAAAAATTCAGACACTATATATTGCAACTCAATATGTTTATTTTTTCACCATTAATATCCAAGCATAAATAAATGACTTACCAACAAGAAATTAGGAAAGTACAAAAACAATGGCAATAATGAGAAAGATAGTGAGACGAATCATTTCGTTTGGCACAAATTTCCGCGAATAATTAGTTCCAATGTGATCTTAATAATTACTGAACATGTAAAGAACATAAGTTTAAATATCATTTTCACCTTTTGCCTATTTAATTTTCCATCATGTCTGGCCCCTTTGAGCTGGAAATAATATGGTACTTTTAAATTTTTACCTGAAGAGTCTTCTACAAATATTGTTCAAATTTTCATACTATTAGTCTTTCAAGTGAATCAAGATTCTGGAATCTTATTAATGAAAATTTTAATATAACCCCTACTATATGCACAATTTTTACGTTACCCAATAACCTGTTTTTTCTTTTTTTACTTAACGCTATTGTTAGAGTTGACTTGTTGAGTTAAAACTCTAATAATTTTAAAATATTTTTATCTTGTTATTTTGCCAAATTTCTAGAACAAAAATAGACTAATAATTTGCAGGTCCAATTACGTGGATTTGAAGATATAAGTCGGCTGTTTGGGAGCCGAGAGATAGTGGAGATTGTGTCCTATTTTCTAGGAACCAACATCTCTCAATCTCCCACTAACCCCTTAACTTGAAAGTTGGTTTATGACCTATTTTGTAGGGATGTGGTCGTTCTATAAAGGCAAGGTGATTGCACAAAGCCGGGCACGAATTCCGAGCAAAAGATTAGAGTTTTTCACAAAAGAGTCCAAGTTTTTCACAAGAAGAGGAGAGATGTCAAGTGTGTTCGACGGATGTTGACGTCACCTTTCACAACACCTCTTGAGAGTTTTTCTTCTTGGTAGTTTTGAGAGACGATCATGTCCGGGATAGGTTATAGTTGTTCTCTTGTTTACGGTAGAAGGTTGAGTAGAAAGATCAAGTACAATAGGGAAGTCTTTGTCTTGTTCTTTATTTTGTGTAATCAACATTCTACTTCATTGTTTTTGCCTTAGTGGCGCCGCACAAGTATTTTTATACTTGTGCAAATTTTTATATCATGTGTTCAATCTCATTTTTATGCTTTGGTTATTTTCTTAATTGATAAAATAAACAAAGAATCCGAAAAACACAAGTTTCACCGGGTGACACACCTAGAGGTGTTGCCAACACTCGCACAACACTCATCGCAAACTTAAAGAATTCGACCATTGAATTCTAACAATTGGCATCAAGAGCCTACACTTGATACTACTAAGTGAGATCCTGTTTGTTTTGCGGTGTTTCTTTGATGGATGGTCAAAGAATTTCGATGGTTCGTCCTCCAATTCTCGATGGCACAAACTACTCCTATTGGAAAGTTAAGATGAGGGCCTACATAAAGTCGATTGATGAGTGCGCGTGGAGGAATATCCTAGTTGGATGGACTCTCTCCAAGAATCATAGATGTTGATGGTGATTTTGTTCCTAAAAGAGAGATAGACTGGACAAATGATGAGATTCAATCGGCGATTTTAATTCCAAAGAATTGAACGCCATTTTTAGTGTTGTGGATATGACTCTCTTCAAAGTGATCTCAAATCGTAACTCGGCTAAAGATGCGTGGGATGCTCTGCTGTGACCTTTGTGAAGGAACACGGGGTATTCGTAGAGAACCAAAGTGAGACTCATTGCAACTCAATTTGAACATCTACGAATGGAGGAAGATGAAACCATTTCATCTTACAATACTAGAATCTGTGAGATTGCTAATGAAGCACGTGTGCTCTTAGAGATCCAATCGAAGAATGAAAGACTAGTATCTAAAGTCATGAGATCACTTCCAAAGAGATTTAATGTCAAAATCTACACCGTTGAGGAAACCAAGAACACGGAGACTCTACGTCTTGATGAACTCATAGGTATTTTGGGACTTTTGAGTGAACTTGGCTCAACAAGAGGAATATGAGACGAGAGGAAGGGAAAGAGCATAGCTTTTCGATCCTGGTCGGCGGGAAGCTACGGGTGATGCCAAAGTGATGACAACACTTGTAATGGAACACTTCATCAAGGAAATGGAAGATTCGAACTTGGTGAAGAGACCATTGCAATGTTGACAAGAAGGTTCAACAATGTATTCAAAAAAATGAATAAGGGCAAAGACTCCAAAACTTCTTTCAACAACGGAGAGATTCAAGCCGAAGAAACCTATTAACGCTTATTTGGAACTCCTACTCCCATGAAGAAGTATGATCGGACCTTTGAGAATCCATTCTTTAAACCAAAAGAAATGGATAGGATCAATGTCGAGCATGTAAGGGGGTTTGGTCACTATGCCAACAGTGCGCCAACACACTTAGGAAGCGTGGGATTAACGTTTGTGTATCCCTAAGTGATGATGACACGATCTTTGAAAAGGTGGAGGAAGAGGAGCCCAATCAAGGCTTGTTTACTATGTGCGAAAGTGTGCATCGAGTGCGGAAGTTCGAAGTGTTGCGGAGGTGTCGTATCACCCGATACAACACCGACAACACCTCGAGAATCGAAGAAGATCGGTACTCTGTTTGATTCATCTCATATTGTTGAAGCAGACATTTATCCTCAAGCTCTTTTGATTTTGATAATCAAAATCACAATTTGATTATTAAAAACAAAGATCTTGTAGAAAATTTGTCCAAAGTAAAACTTGAAAATGACGTTTTCCTCAAAGAAAATGAAGATTTAAAAGCTTGATCTCAAAATTGGAAGTTCTTTTGACTAAAAAGGATAATGAACTTGATCAAGCAAAAGCGAACTTTGTAATCTTGAGAAAAAGGGTGAGTCGTTTGATTTTAGCTCTATTGTGGTTGATGAAATTATGAAAACAGCTAGATTTGACAAAAGTGGTTTGGGATTCAAGTCTAACAAACTTGCAAAGCAAAAGCGATCGATTCTCGTGGATATGTTGGACTCGAAAATTCTTCCAAACGCGTCATTATGTTTGTCATTATTATCTAAATCCAGGGCACACTAGACCTTTTTGTAAAGAACGAAAAAGGATAAGAAAAAGGTCAAGTGTGGTCCGAGGTGACACGTCACACACAACACGACACCTCAAGAAAAATGATAAATTTTTCCAAAGAACTCTTCGGAGTAAGTGAGACAGGATGTTGAAAGCCATTCTTGTCTTGTTGTTTACACTTCTCTAAAGTCCAATGTTGAAGGCACTTGGTACTTCGATAGTGGTTGCTCACGCCACATGACGGTACCAAGTCACATTTAACTGATTATGAAGTGTGGAATGGAGGAAGATCAAGTTTGATGGTGGTGCTAAGGGAATTATAATTGGTAAAGGAACTCAATGTCAAAGGTTTTCCTAAACTCAAGAATGTTTTTCATGTTGATGGCTTACTTGGTAATTTAATTAGTATAAGTCAATTGTGCGATGATGATTTGCATGTTAAGTTTGATAAAGACTTTTGTTCTATCTTTGATAGCAATGATACTTGTGTCATGGTGGTACTAGATCTCTTGATAATTGCTATTTTCTTGGAAAAGATGAAACTTGTCATCATGTCGATTTTGATGAAACATTCTTTGGCACCAAAAACTTGGACACATCAATTTTCGAAATTTGCAAAAAGCGATCAGTCTTGAAGCGATTAGAGGTATTCCCAAACTTACCTTCAATGGTAAAGTCACTCATGTTTGTGAACCTTCGTCGAAAGGTAAACAAACCAAGGTGTCTCACCAGGTGAGACAACACTTCAATACCACACACTCGCTTTGAGCTCATTCATATGGATTTGATGGGTCCAGTTGAGGTTGATAGTTTAGGAGGAAGAAATACACTTATGTGTGTGTTGATGATTTTTCAAGATTTGCTTGGGTTGAATTTTTGAAAGAAAAATCTGAAACATTTGAGGCTTTTAAGAGACTTTACACTAGAATTTGTAACATGCATGATTCAAGTATTGTAAGGATTCGTTCGATCATGGGAAAGAATTTGAGAACATTTCATTTTCAAATTTTTGTGAAAAGAAAGGAATTTTCCATGAATTTTCAGCTCCCCATAACACCTACTACATAAGCGATAAGTCATACTACATAAGCAACGAATATACACTACACATGCATCACGGATACATAAACTACATAAGTAAATTATAAGCAACAACCCTATACTACATAAGCAACGAATATACACTACACATGCATCACGGATACATTAACTACATAAGAAAGTCATAAGCAACAACCCTATACTACATAAGCAACAGAGAAATTTTTTGAAATCGAAACGTTGGAGAGAGAGTGTGCGTGAAGAGTGGGTGAAATCACGTGAAAGATGGAATGAAATCTCAATAACTCGATTCTATAATGCAAAATGACCACCCTACCCTTCTTAGTTCTTTGAAACAAAAAAAAATAAACATAAAACCCCTAAAAAACTGGACCACCCAAAATTGTTAATCTATGGTTAGAATGTGCCCTCATGAACTCACCCCAAGTAGGAGGACCTATTTGATCCATATCCTATATATATATATATATATATATATACTTGAGTAAGAAAAAAATTTAAAAATTTAGCATGCCACAATGTACAATTATACACGGCAGTTCCTTTAAAAATGCAAATGGCAGTTTTTTTTTTTTTTTTTAATGCCATTAAGGCATTAAGTAGTGGCTTTATTAGTGGGTAGTTTTATAACTTGCATTGAATAAGAAAAAATTAAAAAGTGTTTGATTGTTTTCTTCTTCTTTTCTCTCAAAGCTAGCACTTATCTTCAATTGTGGTGGATAATAATTAATTGATAATTATTCATCCACACAGTTTATTCTTCCATTAATTATTGATTGTGGAATTAATATTCTAGTCCATTATCAATTCGAAAAATGGAATAATATTTTACAAGTGAAAGATTTATTCGGTGTCTACAATCAAAAGGTGGACTCGATTAGAGGGAGACGGTTGAATCCCTATTGGCGAGCGTTTGGAATTTTGGTGATTGCCACATATCCGGGAATTGATTCCTCTCAAACTTCGCTAAAAGGAGAAGACTCTACGAGGGTAATTTCGTTTTATCACTTACGAATCAATATTTGTATTCTCGATGATAACGAAATACAATCGATCACGTGAACTTACGGGGGCTAGCAATTATTGCGATGAGTTTACTTGTTTTAATTAGATTAAAAATTTAAATTTCTGTTTGCGCTTAACTCCGTGTGGTATAACGAACCTAACAAGTGGATGATGTATGATGATACCGAGCCGAGCCGTGAGAAATTAATCCACGTCATCGGATCGACACATATCCGAGTAGACGACCTCGGTGGCGTCAACAATGATGTACGGCGACACGTCACGAATTAGGCTCGCCCGCTACCGAGCCCAACGGCCGCCGAGCCCCGAGCCCCGAGTCCAAATGTCGGCATGGAAACGCATGCGCGATGATTCATAGAAGTAATCACTTGCCCATACTTAACACTTTATTGATATCCGAAACCGCCACATGTCGAAAGTTATAAAGAGAAGTCGACAAGTGGCAAGATTTGACCGACATGCACGAGTTAGAGAGGACATGTGTCTTTCTTTAATTATTTTATTAATTAATGCATAGTTAGTGAAATGGTGACTATTGTAAACTCACTTACTCAAGGGTATAAAGAGTCCTAAAAAGGAGAAAAAAGAGAAGGCGGTTGTAACACATTATAAGAAAGACCGACCCCAATAATCCCGGCGAGAATACAAAAAAGACATAATTAGCCAGGAAATAAATACACGTTACGCACGTTTCATTTCCACGTGTTAAATCTTTTGCTTATTTCGCTTGTTGACCAAAACGCACGTCAACAAATTGGCGCTAGAAGGAGGGCCCGTATTGGTCGATCGAGTTCGATCAAAAGCCGAGTGAAATAAAAACCAGGTAAAGTTTGACACTTAACCTTTTTATAATAGAAAAAAATGAGTCAACTGCCGAGAAATGCCCGTTTGATCAAGAGCAACATTTGAACAACCAACCTGGTCAAACTACGAATGCCACAATATGCTTCAAACGGAAGCAAGGAGCACTACTTTATTTCCTTTTGCTCGCTTAATCGCCAACCCAACTTTTGTACAACAAATGAACCAACTTATATCGCAAACTCTCGCCACCACAAACACTCAAGCACCTCCTCCACTCCTTGCAAATACTAACCCACTCAACCCACAACTAAATGTTAACATTAATCCTCAAATTCCGGACTTCCTCGCCACGGCCCGAAGAAGCGATTCGGGTAATGAACAACATGTCCGTCATGACAGAAGAAGACGAGAGAGAAGATGAGGAGGAGCAAAGTCGCATAGCGAGTCATTTTCGGAGCAATCGCGACATCGTCATGCCCACTCGGTGTTCGCCGGACGACCGGGAGTTGATCCTTTCGCCCGGCTCGATCGATAAGTTCGGCTCAGGTTTCCGGATGAGCGGGAGCAACTCAGGGTCAATCGGTCCAAGGCCCCGACTTATGGCGAACGGGATGTAGAAATACACCGCCACGCGTCGTCGTCCGAACGAATTGGAAGGCGGTCCGGATGGCGAACGAGCCCCCGAAGACCGCCGAAGTAATGAGCGGCCCAAGTCGCCATTTTCCTTGGAATCTGGCGATCCGATTCGCCAAAGTTGAAAATCCCACAGTCGGTCTCTATAATGGGGAAACCGACCCGACCACTCACGTTCACAAGTACTTAGCATGGATGGAACTATACGATCCAAGTGATGCCATCCTCTACAGGGGCCTTCCCCAACTTTGGGCGGCCGAGCCCACCGTTGGTTTAGGACCGCCGCTGGGATCCATTCGAGGCATGGGGGATCTCGCCTTCGCTTTACGACACATTTCTTAACATCCAAAGTCCGAGCCGCGCTAAAGATTCCCTCGTAAACATCAAACAAGGGAAGGACGAGCCCTCGAAGAGTTATATTTCTCGGTTCAATAAACAAGTTCGAGAGATGGAACCGGTGTCGGATGACGCCATTTTGATCGCGAACCATGCACGGGACTAGCCCCGAGACATGGTTCAATTACTCCATCCACGAATCGGGGCGACCTCGCACCAAGAATTTCTAGTCCGCGGAACGCCATATTTGTGCGGAAGAAGCCATGGCAAGTAACCGCCCGAGCACCGGCAAGGGGGCGTAAGAAAGGACGGAAGGAAAGAACCGGTAGTTGGGCGGGTCGGGATTCGCCATTCTCGGAAAACCCGACCACCGGATTTAGAGCTCGCCAAGAGGCGAGAGCCGAAGTCGCCGCGCTAAGGAGTACTTTGACCCACACTCCATCGGCCATATGGAATGAAGCATGTGGTCGAATTTGTTGCCTCCGCTCGGCCTACGAAAATTGAGTCAAAATTAGATTCGCGTCGATTCGTGCATATCATAAATCGATAGGTCACGACATCGACGAGTGTCGAGATCTAATTAGGGAAATTATGCGGGTTGTTCGGCAGGCGGTCTTAAAAGGTGCGCACGTTCATGAGCTACCGCCCCACCAAGATCGGCTTAAGGTGTCAACCCGGAGCGCGTAATCAATCCGGCTCTCTCTGCGCGCCGATTGAAAACCAGGGAGGGGAAATCCTCATGATGTCAAGTGTCAGTCGAATCAATACCAACACAATAGAGGATAGACGCTCCAACAGGAAAAGAAAAGCCGATGTTAGACAGGCAACCAATGCCGAAAGACAAGTTCGGGTGGCGGAAATCAAGGAAGGCCAACCCACCGGCCACTTTGTGTTCTCGGATGCGGATGCCGACCAGGTGGTCCATCCTCATTCGACCTCCGGTCATCACTGCACCGATTTTGGGTATTCCGGTTCACAGAATTTTAATTGACACCGGAAGTTATTCGTCAGTCATTTATGTCCGAGCATTTCGAAGATTAAACGTGGATGATAGTTATATCCGTCCATGTAACGATAGCATTCTGGGGTTTGGAGGAGGAAGGATAGTCCCGCTCGGGGAAGTTGATTTGCCCATCCAAATGGGACAAGGTTTGCATAAACGGACCGTCATGACAACATTCAAAATAATCAATGCCGACTCGGAGTACAATGCTATCATTGGGAGGCCATTGCTTTATCATATAAAAGCAGCCGTTTCAATATATCATTTTTGTATGAAATTCCCAACATCCGAGGGCGAAGCTATACATAAAGGGAATTAAAGAGAGTCACGAGAGTGCTCTCTTAAACTCCGACCGGTGGAGATTAACGTGGCGGAACAAGTGGCAAACGGTGGAACCACACAAGATAATCCTTGCCCAAGGAGGAGTCCGAGCGAGAAAGTGGTGATCGTTCGGGAGGATGATCCAGTGTCGTCGGCCGGGAAAGAGCCAATGATGGAAGAAGCGAGCCGGCAATCGAAAATGAGCCGCCGCTAACGATTTAATTGCCCCCGCAAATCAAGGAGGGGCAAAACAAGAAAAGAAAACGAGCGGAACGGAGAACAAAGTTGATACAATCAATGTCGGAAGGCCAAGCGGGCGCCAACTACGTATTGGTCATGATCTCCCGAGAACCATATCGAAGCGAGTTGATCGAAGTTTTTGGGAAATAATCTTGACGTCTTCGCATGGACTCACGCAGACATGCCAGTGAATTGACCCCAAGCATGCGCGTGCCACCGCCTCAATATTGATCTAACGCTCCGCCGATCATCCGAAAAGGCGCAACTTCGGCCCCGACAGACAGCAAAGACTTCGAGATCGAGGTTAACAAGCTACTAGACAATCAATTCATCGGGAAGCCCTCTATCCCCGATGGGTCGCCAATCTGTTTTGGTAAAGAAAAGCAATGGCATGGCGCCTATGCGTGGATTTTACCGACCTCAACAAAGCATGCCCCAAGGGCGACGCTTATCCATTGCCAAATATCGATTACATGGTAGATGTCACTACAGACACGAGCGATGAGCTTCATGGATGTATACTCGGGTTACAACCAAATACGGATGCACCCGAGAAGATGAAGAAAATACCTCATTCTTCTCTCGCCGAGGAATTCATTGCTACAAGATGATGCCTTTCGGATTGAAGAACGCAGTGCGACTATCAAAGGTTAGTAAATAAGATGTTTGAGAAAATGATAGGTCACACTATGGAAGTCTATGTAGATGACATCTTTGGTAAAATCATTGTACATGTCCGATCATCTAAACGATCTTAATAAAATGTTTCTTTGTTTTGAGAGAGTACAAGATGATGTTAAACCCGAGAAAGTGCACATTTGGGGTCGGCTCGGGTAAATTTTTGGGGTATATGGCCAGCCAAAGGGGAATCGAAGCTAACCGGACAAAATAAAAGCCATCACCGACCTAGAATCCCCAAACTCGTAAAAAAAGGTACAAAGCCTAACAGCCGATTGGCCGCCCTTAATCGATTTGTTTCTCGGTCCACGGACAAATGCAAACCTTTCTTTGAAATTATAAAGAAAAGCAAAAATTTCGAGTGGACCGAGCAAGCACTGATTGCCTTTGAATCCCTCAAACAAGACCTATCTTCAATCCCTATATTACAAAAACCGACCCGAGGGAGGACTTGTATTTGTACTTGGCGGTATCCGAACACGCCATCGCTCGGTGTTGATCGTGCTAGATGGCTCTATTCAACATCCGATTTATTACACCAGTCAAGCGTTACATGACGCCGAGCTCCCTCGGTACCCACCAATGGAAAAGTTGGCTTATTCATTAAATCCGCGGCAAGCGCGAAACTCCGTCCATATTTCCTAGAACACAAGATTATAGTATTGACGAATTATCCGTTGAAACAGGTGTTACACCGACTGATACTTCGGGTCGGATGATTAAGTGGGCGTCGAACTCGGCCCAATTTGACATTATATACGAACCACGCATCGCAATAAAAGGACAGGCTTTAGCCGATTTTGTGGCGAATTCACGTCTTCCATACGATTGGAAGTCATGGAAGACCAAGAATGGAAATTATTCGTTGACGGCTCTTCCAATGCAGCCGCGGCAGGGGCGGAATCGTGATAATCGATCCAAATGAAAAGTGCTACTACTCGGCCGCACGATTTGAGTTCCCCGCGAACAACAACCGAATATGAGGCGCTCTAGCAGTGCTTAGATATGGCAGCCTCTATGGGCCTAAAACAATTATTGGTGCACAAGTGACTCTCGGTTGGTCGTTCATCAAATCAACGACGAGTACGGCGAAAGAGCAAAAAATTGCACAATATTTTGATTTGGTCAAGAAGAGATTATCACACTTTAAAACAAAAGTCTTACATGTGCCCCGAGCCGAGAACATGCAAGCAGATGCCTTAGCTCGGCTCGGCTCCAGTGGGACAGATGCCATCACGGATGTCACACACAACCTGTCGCCCGTCACTTGGTGCAAAGAAAATATATACAACCGAAACCGTCGAATGGACTTGGATGACCCCAATCATCCAATATTTAGAGAAAGGAGTTCACCGAAAAACAAAGCCGAGGCCGTAACACTACGAACTCAAGCGGCTCGGTTTTTACAGTAGACGGCATCCTATATAAACGAGGATACTCCATCCCACTCCTACGCTTGCCTTTCCGAGCAGATGCAGATTATGCACTTCGAGAGGTTCATGAGGGAATATGCGGCAACCACGCTGGGGGCCAAACGTTGGCCTATAAATTAATACGACAAGGATACTACTGGCCATCCCTGAGAAAGGACGCAACCGACCTCGTCAAAAGATGTGAGAGGTGCCAGAGATTTGCACCACAGTCGATATCATCCTCGAATGAGCCTTTACTTCCGTATTTAGCCCATGGCCGTTTGCCAAATGGGGAATGGACCTCATCGGACCATTACCCATTTGGCGCAAAGGGAGCGTCAAGTATGCCATCGTAGCGGTGGATTATTTCACAAAATGGGCGAGGCGGAGCCTCCGCAAAAATAGATGAAGAAAAGGTTGTGAGCTTTGTATGGAAATCTATTATCTCAGAGATTCGGATACCACATTCGATTGTTAAGGATAATGGGAAAAGCGATTCGACAAGAAGGTTTCAAATTTTGTGAAGGTTTCCGCATAAAAACTATTTCTCAACTCCATACCACCCCAAATCGAACGGACAAGTTGATGCCGTTAATAAAATACTCAAGTATACCTTGAAGGCGAGATTGGAAGAGTCTAAAGGCGATTGGCGGAGGAACTACCTGGCGTACTATGGTCATACTGCAACGACACATCGAGCGGCCACCGGAGAAACACCTTTTTCTTTAGCTTATGGAGCCGAGGCGGTGATTCTGTCGAGATTGGAGCCCTACCTTGAATTGCAAATTTTGAAGAAGCGTAATGAGGCCGCTCCGAGCCGAACTAGACCTGCTTTCGAAGAAAAAAAGGTGCGATCTTGAGATGAAAAATGCAGTGTATAAACAAAGGAGTGAAAGGTACTACAATTCAAAGTAAAGGAAAGAAGATTTCGTGTCGGCGATCTTGTATTGAAAAAGATAACGGGCATTCAACCTGACCCATTGAAGCTGACAACCGGGAGGGCCCATTTCGGTCACCCACGCCTTATCCACGGTGGGCGTGCCGGCTAGAATATTTGAGTGGAGAAAAATTTATGCATCCATGGAATGTAGCATACCGAAGCGGTATTATCAATAAAGATCTCGATCTATGATCCAGATAGATTCCAAAGAATTGTCCTTTCATCCGGTATTTCGTGAGCTCTCTAAAGGAAAATGAAGTTTTTACTCACCGCGGCTAAAGACTCGGTTACGCACCGAGCACAAAATAAAGACTCGGTTATGCACCGAGCACAAAATCAAGACTTGGTTACGCACCGAGCACAAAATCAAGACTTGGTTACGCACCGAGCACAAAATAAAGACTTGGTTACGCACCGAGCACAATATAAAGACTTGGTTACGCACCAAGCACAATATAAAGACTTGGTTACGCACCGAGCACAATATAAAGACTTGGTTACGCACCGAGCACAATATAAAGACTTGGTTACGCACCGAGCAAAATATAAAGACTTGTTACGCACCAAGCACAATATAAAGACTTGGTTACGCACCGAGCACAATATAAAGACTTGGTTACGCACCGAGCATAATATAAAGACTTGGTTACGCACCGAGCACCAAAATAAAGACTTGGTTATGCACCAAGCACTGAAATCAAGACTTGGTTACGCACCGAGCATAAAGTGAAGACTCGGCCACGTACCAAGTACAAAATAAGGGCTCAGTTATGCGCCGAGCGCAATAAAGACTCGGTTCATAAACAAAATTTCAAAAACAAAATAAAAGGATGAGTTTATATACCGAGTACAAGAATCAATTAAGGCGGCAGATCCCCTTATTCGTAAATCAAAACCGAGCCCCGTGCATTTGGGAATATAAAAGGAAAAAAGAAGACAGGCAACAATCTTACAAGAAGGAAAGAGCCGAGCATCCACAAAAAGCTTGAAACACATACACAGTAAGGAAAATAACAATTCATTTCTACTTCAAAAATATTTACATAAGGAGGCCGGAGCCCATTACATCTCGAGGCACGAAGCCAAATTACCTACCTAGGGGTACATATAAAAGCATCAAGACGAGCGGGGGCGGAATTTCGATGGCACCACTAGAGCCAACTTCTTCCACGTCCGGGAGGAGGAAGAGAGCCCTGCGCAGAAAGCCTCGGCAAAGCTCGCGATCTCTCTCGCGAGTTGGCCGAGATGTAGCCTCATCCGCTGAGTCTTAAAAGATTCTTGTACCCGCGGGAGGGTAGCATGGCCTCCCTGCAGATCCCCGTGCCGCCTTTCCGGTCGGCATATTTTTTCTCCAACTCGCGAGTCCCCCAACCGCGTGCCATAAGAGCCCAATCATCCGCCCGCATACATGGCCATAACATATTGAATTTGTTCTTCGAAGCTGTCTCCGAGCATAATTGCTCGATACCTTTTGTCCAGGCGGTGGAACACTCGAACACTCATCGCGGCCCGACGCCTCCGGTAAAACTCTCGTTTGCTCCTCGTCGGCGTGGCACAACGAACAATTCCACAAACTATCGAGGCATAATCCGATCATCCTCGCAATATTCATCCCTCACTTGACTTGGAGGAATGAAGTGATCTTCCCCGCCGAGGTCATCCGAAAAAGTTCGCGGACCGCCTCTTCTTCATTCGGGGATGTTCGGTAGTGCGTTCGACCAACCCCTTCGGGCCCGATCAGGCTCCTCCATCACAATTCCCCTCTTCTCCTTTGAAGAGGAGGCGCACCGCCTCGCACCCCATCGCCAGGACATTTACGGCCGGATATCTTCTCCGAGCCGCTCCACATCCGCGGGTTGATCGGGGCAACGCCCGAGGGCCGCGCGCGGCCGTGTTCCTCACGCTGCGAAGACGTGCACGCAAGTCTAAGCCACGCCCTGCACAAAGCAACCATCGTCAGAAGATCAAAAGAAAACAAAGATGTGTCAAAATGAAATGTGAAAAACATAAGTGTTTACCTCGGACAGCCGCCACACTCGGCGGCTGGAGTCTGTGTTGGCCCTACAGCGCAGATGATCGCCTGACAGGTGGCGTCGCCGTAGGGACGGCGTAGCTCGCTCTGTCTCACCGGCCGCTCCCCCGAGAATGGGGCCGCATTTCTTCTTCATTCCGGGAGGGTTCGGTTGGCTCTCTCTCAACCTCTACCTCCCGCTCAGCCACCTCGTCCCGAGCCGCCCCCTCGTCCTCGGGTCGGCGGGCAAAGCAGGCCTCAAACCAGCTGCGGCTAAGTTGGCCTCGGTAGCCAACCTCTCAATCCGCCTATCCATTATGCCGCGAGCCTGGATGTTTTCGAGCCTTCGAATAAAGGTGACCGACAGAGGCCCTTCGACGCCCTGGTTCCTATAAAGGTGAAAAGAAAAGACAATTACAAAAGGAAACAATAAACAAAGAAAAGCGAGAGGAAGGAAAAAGGTAAGACTTACTATAACCAAAAACAAAATTTGATGGAGGATGTAAAACGGTCTCCCTCTCTCCATCTCCCATGCGAGCTTGCCACTCGCCGCCCACCCAAAACCATTTATCCTTCCACTCCTTGAGAGAAGAAAGGAGACCTTCTACTAAACCATCCGGATACCCCGGGTCGGTCAGTACATAATACCACCGGACGGTGCTCCCCGAGATGAAGGAGTTGCTCGCCATACAAAGAGCTCGTTCATCTCCTTAAATTTGGGGCAAGGATACTTTTCCAGGTGAAACATCACCAGGAGGCCGATGATCCTACCCCAAGAAATCGGGTGCACCTGGGCCGGATGCATGCCCCACTTACAAAACCACCGCGTAAGGAAAGCCGGCAGTGGAAACCTCAAACCGTATAAAAGGCTGGGGGCAAATACAGCTATGCAACCCGCTGGTGGGTACTTTGGGGAACTTCCGTGCCGCCCCGGTACCCAAAAATCGATACCACTTGGAATACGGTACCTCCGCCGGAACTCATCCACCTCCCGAATCATTAACATGCTCGGGATATCGTTTATATCACTCGGCGTCCACCGAGGCTCGACACGGAGACGAGGGCCTCCTCCGTGCCGGCCGTCGCCATTACGGTGGCCTATGGGCCCTAGCGGCCTCTCTGGCCTCGAATCGCCGGATGGTTCATCTACCCGCTCACGTTATCACGCTCCGGCCGATGGGTCCATATTTTCTTCTTCCTACTGGCATGTCTAAAATCAACACTTAGTGATTTTTCAGGAACTCTCTTGTACTAGTCCCGGCCGATACATCGCTCCTTCTCTCGAAAATTGTCTTTGGCGTCGGATCGAAAATAGTGTGCGTCCGCTCTAAAAACGTTCCACCTCGATGAGAGTCCGGAGAAGATATCCGAATGACGCCGGACTATGAGGCGGTGACGGCCGTCTTTGGTGAGAAAAAACGAGAAGGTTGGAGGGGGATCTTCGATTTCAACCTCTACACTATAACTACGACTCCTACTATCCTCAAAAGAAGACATTTATAGGTAAAGGGAGAGTATTTGGAAAAAAATACCTAAGTTTGAAGTCTCGAACTTGGAAAGCCGACCAAATTTCGCTTCGGTTCTACTTGCTTTAGCTCAAAGGTTAATGGTCATAAAGCGAATGATGAAGGAAACGAAGGTATTTATAGATAGGGTTCCTCGACAGCGCGACGATTATTCGAAAAAGACACGCTTTTTAAAAACTCAAAAGCCGTCAAACATGTCAAAAACGTCGCGTCCCCACGCCGCCGATAGAATCGACGACCTTTTCGGTTCTGCGCAAGATTGGTCCAACCACAAGACGCCACGTGTTCCGCTATTATGGCAACCCAATTAATGCGCGCGTTTCAAGCATTAATTGCTACGCGACAGTGCCAGGAAAGAACAAAACCTTTGAGAAATCCGTTTCCCCATTAATTGTTCATCATTAGCATTAAAGTTTAACTCCGACTTTGAAATTCTTCTCTCGGAATCAAACTTGGGGGCCTTTGATGATACCCGAGCCGAGCCGTGAGAAATTAATCCACGTCATCACCGACACATATCCGAGTAGCGAGCGACCCATCGGTGGCGTCAACAATGATGTACGGCGACACGTCATTTAATTAAAGCTCGCCCGCTACCGAGCCCAACAAACCGCCGAGCCCCGAGCCCCGAGTCCAAATGTCGGCGGGAAACGCATGCGCGATGATTCATGTAAGTAATCACTTGCCCATACTTAACACTTTATTGATATCCGAAACCGCCACATGTCGAAAGTTATAAAGAGAAGTCGACAAGTGGCAAGATTTGACCGACATGCACGAGTTAGAGAGGGACATGTGTCTTTCTTTAATTATTTTATTAATTAATGCATAGTTAGTGAAATGATGACTATTGTAAACCCACTTACTCAAAGGGGTATAAAAGAGTCCGAAAAGGAGAAAAAAAGAAGAAAGCGATTTGTAACACATTATAAGAAAGACCGACCCCAATAATTCGGCTCGACGAGAATACAAAAAGGCATAATTAGCCGAGAAATAAATACACGTTACGCACGTTTCATTTCCACGTGTTAAATCTTTTGCTTATTTCGCTTGTTGACCAAAACGCACGTCAATAATGTAAAAATTGCGTAGTGTTTGGGAGATATATTAAACTTTCCTCAATCTTATTTAGATTCCAGGTAATGAACTCGTGAACCATTTTAGTGTATATGATTAGGGATGGCAATGGGGGGGGGCCGAGTGGTATGGGACATACCATCCCCATCCCCGAATCCCATTTCAAATACCATCCCCATACCATTCCCCATTTTGGGCATCCAGTGTAGGGGATGGGGAATCTCCATTCGGGAACAGGGGTCCCCACGGGAATCGGGGTCCCGTTTTGTATTTATTAATAAAAAAATATATTTTTTACATAAAATAATTAATAATTAAAATAGATGAAATATCATGAATCACTAGCTAATCTTATAATAAGTCCATAATATAAAATACTTTAACAAATTGAGTTAAATACAACAATTTTTAAAATACAAAGTCTTGTAATTTTAAAAATTAAAAATCATTACAATATAAAACAAATAATTTCTAGGGTTTAATTTTACAATTTAATAAAATAAAAAAATATATAAACATAAACCTTTCTCACTAACAACTATTTTTAGTAGACTATTAATAATATATATATAAATATAATATATATATATATATATTTCGGTGAACGGGGGGAACGGGAATCCCCATTTCATCTAATCGGGGCGGGGATGGGGGGACGGGGATGGGACGGGGGATATAAATACCATCCCCTGTCCCATCCCGGTTTCAGCTTTAAAAACGGGAATCCCCATCCCCGCCCCCATCCCTTAATTAATCGGGGATTCCCGTCCCAAATTATTCGGTACCAATAGGGATGGTTCCCGCGGGGTTTTGCCATCCCTATATATGATTTGTGTGACTTGTTTGTTTGCTTCCTAATTTAAACTTTGTCTTTGATTTTTGGAATTAATTTATCTATTAATTCAACGACTTGTTTGTAACACGAATGAATAAATCCTCAAGATTATCAAAAGTGTTCTCACAATAACCAAGTGAAGGAACATGAAAAGGAGTAGCAAATGTTTACGTATATAATATATTTAATATCTCAAAAATTGAAGAGGAATGAGGTATTAGGGCATCTCTAGCAGCGCTCGAGAATAGCGCTTGGCGCTATTTTGCCTTCTCCAAAGATCGCTTCTATTTCATGCGCTATTTTGTGAATTGCTATAGTGCGGTGCCAATTGTAGCGCATCACCGTAGAAAGCGCTTTTTTTTTTTTTAATTTAATTTGTTATTGGTTTACTTTAACTTTAAATACTATTATAAATTGTATTTTTCAAGTAAATCTAATTAAAAATAATACTAAAGTTAATATAATTATATGTGATAATTTTTTAAATAATATAATATAGTTTTGCATTAATTTCATTAAACTTAATATATTTTTTTGAATTTGTTTAATTTTAAAAATAAAATATTTAATAAATATTATATTAAATAAAATTACTTATGTAATATTTTATCAATTATAATGTAATAAAAATTAATATTAAATTATTTAAAAAAGAGAATCTTATGGATTATTCTTTTTAATGAATAAAGTAGTCAAATCACGGAGATAGAATATAGATTTTGCATTAAAATATTACTACTTTGATGCGAGAATGCAATATTTTAATACATGAGTGTGATGGTCGAGTGTGAGGTGGGATATGAATTTTCGTGTAGTTCGAGAGGGTTGATTAAGTTGAAAAAAATAGTTTAACGGGTGATGTAAAAAATCGCATAGAGTTTGGGGGTATATATTAAATTTTCTTCAATCTTATTTTATATTTCAGCATTACATGAACTCGTGACCCAGTTTAATGTATATGTTTGCGTGACTTGTTTGTTGTGCTTCCTAATTTAAACGTGTCTTGATTTTTGAATTAAATCATGTATTAATTCAACGACTTGTTTGTAACACGAATGAATAAATTCTCAAGAGTATCAAAATGTTCTATCAACAACCAAGTGAAGGAACATGAAAAAGAGTATCAAATGTTTAAGTCAAATTGGGTATATATTTAAGCAGATAGAAATATTAAATATCTTCAACATTGAAGAGGAATGAGGTATTAATAAGTACTTCAAATGCATGAGTGTGATGGTCAGGCGTGGGAGTCTTTAGGCCATTTTGGCGTGCGACGCCTGAGCCTGTGCAATCTATGACCCCAATTAAATAAGTAAATCTAATATTAATAATTAATTAAGTGTAATATATATCATATATTTTTGTTTATTTAGTATTGGAATTGAAATTTAAAATTAATATTTGACTCAAATTTGAATTTTCTTTACTTCTAAAATGGTTTCATTTTATCAACAATAAAGGAAAACAAGCTTATTATGGCAAGCTTTTCTTACTTTTTGTAATATCATGCTAAATTGCTATGTTAGATGCATTTTGATGAATGATAATTATACCAAATCAATATAATATATTATTCTACAATATTTGTTTTTTGAAATCAAGAACTCAAACCAAAAATAGGAGTTTGGTGAATGAATATAAACACAAATTTCATGAAAACGTAGAATCCTTATGAAAAGACATTTTGATGAAAATGTTTGCGAAGAGATCACATATCCAGCTGAAGAGTCTTTCATATTTATTATTTTCTATATATACCAGATCAATAGATTTCTTCAACTATTAAGAGTCAGTTTAGACGATATTTAGAATATGTATTTGGTTTTTTTTATTGCAGCACAAAAGCTTAATACATTGGATGATGGTGAATTGAAAACAAATATTGTATTAATCTTGCAAATTTTTTAAGTTTTGGTGAACATGTTGATATTGATGTTCAATTGAAAATTATTGAATGAAGTACTAACAAAAGAAACTAATGCTCCAATAGAAGTGTTAAACTATATCATAATATTAGATTCTTTTCCAATTGCATGCTTGTTTACCAAATATACTGACCATACCTTTGACTATTGCTACTACCGAAAGAAGATTTTCAAAATTAAAATTGATTAAATCTAATTTGAGATCAAATATGTTACAAGATAGATCAATCTAATGAATTAGACATATTATCTATTAAGAGTGAAATATTAGAATTGCTTTATTATAAAACTTTGATAAGTTATTCGAAACCCAAAAAGCTAAAAAAATAAAGTGGGGATTAATGATACATTAAATTAGGCATCTCCTAAAATTTTGCCTAAGGACTCAAAACGGCTCTGGTGATGGTCTCGCTCATTTTAGATCCAAACTTTTAGACCAGTTTCTTATTGTTATTAGGTCCATCAATATAGACATTGACACATTTGATATGTGTATCATGATATAAATTAATTAAAAATATTTATTTAGTTTCGATAGCAGTATACCTTTGTAATTATAAATGATAATTAATAGATGGCTTTAAAAAATAATAACTAATAGATCAAATTAAAAATAACACAATATAGTATACATTTGATATGTATTTTTCTTATTTAGTACCATTAAAGTTTGATTGTTAAATTGAGGGAGCAGAATGCTACATATGAAGTTGAAAACTTATGGGGGTGTTTGTGACATTAGATCAAGTTGAGAGGTTTTACCTTTCACGTATTTTTGCTCTAAAAGAAATTAAAATTGATGTTGCTTAAAAGTTAAATCCACATATCACTCCAAATTAAGGATTCTAAATGTTAGTCTAACTTTTCCTCCGGAGATGATGATTCTTGAGATGGAAATTTACCCATGATAGATTCAAAATAGTAGACGGACCATGAGGTTGTCCCAAAATTCAAAGCAAAGGAACGAAATAAGAGTAATTGATCGAGAATACTTACAAATAATGACGAAATATCTTTTTATACTTGGGTTAATGCGCCACGTGAGCCTTGTCGATAAAGTGTGTTCTTGGGCCATAGTAAGAGCCTCACGGACAAGTAAATATTGGTGAGCCCAATGGACAACTCAATAATGGTTATTAAAAGTATTTGGGCCAAATAGTGAATATTTATAGATGAATAATTAAATAATGATGTGATTAAATAAAAGAATATAATTATGATTTTACACCAACAAAAATATTGTAAAACAAAATTTTCATAAAAAAAATGATAAAATGTTAGGTTGTTCAGTTGGGCCAGGTCAATTCGAATGAATTTCGAATGGTCGAAAACTGCAGTATCTATTTGGTTTGGTAATAACCAACTTATTTTTCTTATTTTTGGGGAATTTCTCCTGTAATAATTGTATGCAAACATTTCAGCCCACTCTCGAATGGGCTACCTTCTACATGTAACAAAACTTTCAGGCCCATTGGTGACAATTACAATTTGATATATGTTTCCTAAATCCCAAAAGTGACCCCCAAACTTCCCCATATTCAAAATCCAACCATGTTGTCCTCAAGCAACAAAACATTATCATATTTTCTTTACGAGAAAAAGAAAAAGAAAAATAAGGAGCCGCAGAAATTTGAAATTCAGAAAAAGAAAGGAAACGAAGGAGAAACGAGAAAATGGGGAAGGATCTGAGCAACGACCAGGTATCATCAATGAAGGAAGCCTTCAATTTGTTCGACACCGACGGCGACGGCAAGATCGCCCCGTCGGAGCTCGGAATCCTGATGCGTTCCCTCGGCGGAAACCCTACCCAAGCACAGCTTAAGTCGATAATCGCCGAGGAGAGGCTCGATTCCCCATTCGATTTCCAGAGGTTCATAGACCTAATGTCGAAGCACTTGAAGCCCGAGCCGTTCGATCGCCAGCTCCGCGACGCGTTCAAGGTGCTCGACAAAGACGGTACTGGGTACGTCGTCGTATCCGACCTCCGGCACATCCTCACCAGCATTGGCGAGAAATTGGAGCCTGCGGAGTTTGACGAGTGGATCCGCGAGGTCGATGTCGGGTCCGACGGCAAGATCCGGTACGAGGATTTCATCGCGCGCATGGTCGCCAAGTGAGAAGGTGACTTTTTGGGAAGTTGAGATTATACTTTGTTAATTTATTATGAATGTTTTGCTTTTTCTGCGATTTCACGATATTCACCCCCTCCCCTCTGCTTCTTGTTCGATGTTTGCGTCATTGTGGAGAGTTAATCTAGATTAGTGGAGATAAAAAAAAAAAAAAAAGGAAACGTGAAGTCATTGGAAACTCTCTCGTTGCATTTTCATTTTAGCAAATTACACATTAGGCTCCAGAGTCATTGTAAGTGTAGTTGGATGTTATTAATGAAAGAAATGAAGTAAATTTTAAGTAGCAAAGGTCTCATGTAGATGTAATCATAAGATTTTTTTGGTACAATTTGTTTCTATTTTCATTTCAATATAAACAAGTGAAAATGTTTACTCCTGTGTGTTCTCAACGAAATCCGAGAGTATAAAGAATCCCAGAGAGAGTAGACAAAGCATCCCGACTTTCTTCTACCCCTTGATAATGAGAAATGGATCCTCTACATTTAGTTTGTGGGGACTTTTTGTGGAGTTGGAAAGAGAAAGCGAGAAATGCATCTATGCATCTTGTGGAGAAGCATGGATGGGCCCAATCAAAAATGATGACTGCACACAAATAATTATCTAAAATAAATTAAAGACTAAGAAAATAAAATGATAAGTCAAGACAGTAAATTTTAACGTGGAAAACCCCGAAAGAATTAGAGAAAAAGCCCATATATTTTCCAGTTTGTCAAAAATTGGTTGAAATGCCACAACCATGCATGTAAGTAAAAAACCCATAAATTTTCCTAAAGCTAGGAGAAACTCAACTTTGTGACAGTCAATGTATAGTGAATCTCTATATTTTTGGAGCAAATATCCCCCTCATTTGGAGAAAGTTCTCCCACACGAAAGAGATATTAGCCTAACTCTCACTTTGTTAATTCTCGGTGTATTTTTCATTCTACCTGAGAGAGGTCTATTTATAGGCCAGAATAATGCCATCAACTAATTTAACTATTGCAGCATCTTTCGGTTCCAATTTGTTAAAAATTGATTGCTGCAATTTCAAGAAAAAATCTACCCCATTGTCAAAAATTGCGGCTACAATTTTCAAAGGTTGGTTGCCACCCCACATGGGGTGGACTTTTCTCCAAGACTCCAACAATCTCCCCCTCCATCTTATGTGGGGAAAAAACACTTTCTATTTGCAGCACTCGCAGTTAGAATAAATTAAATATACACTCAACATACTCACCTCCCAAGAATGATGTCTTTTGTGAACACATAGCACTTGTCTACAAATCTATGAAGCCATGATTAACTATTGTCGAATAGTTACCATCATATGAGCAGACCAAATCCTACTGAATAGCCTCCACACACTGTTGGACACTCAAAATATCTCTTGCTCCTCTTCAACGAAGAATGCGATGTTCCTTGGTCGACCGACCAAATCTAGCGCGCTGATTTATGGAGGGTATAACTTCCCCTTGGTGCAATATCCGTAGTCAGTGGGTGTTGCACCAAAACATCATCTCTCATTTTTTCGGACACACCTCTAACAATGAAGAATATGGAGCAAGGTCTGACATTAAGTAATTGTTGTAGAATCTCCAATATCCTGATATCTCTGTATCTTCTAATACACTACATCTCTTATAAGCTTTAATGTACTCAAAACTCACAAAAAACATGAAACGGCATCTTAGTAAAATTATATTCGCGACTTCTATTTGTAAGCTTCCATCTTTCAATGACAAAACAACTAACATAACATTGATAGTCCAATTTTTTACGCGAGAGGTTAGTATGTTGTGTGCATATTGAATTTATTCTACCTGCAAGTAGAAAGTGATTTCTCTCGCATATGAGGTGGAGGGAGATTGTTGGAAAAAAGTCACATCCCATGTGGTGGCAACCAACCTTTGAATATTGCAGCCGTAATTGTTGGACAACGGGGTAGCAAGCAACCAATTTTTGACAAATTGGAATGGAAAGATGCGGCAAAAGTTAAATGAGTAGATGACATTTTCTCGGGCCTATAAATAGGCCTCTTCCAGGAAAAATATAAACTATGCCGAGAGAGAGTGATTAGTAGCCAACAAATAGCGAGTGAGACTAATATATCTTTCGTATAGTAGAAATTTTTCCAATTAAGATGGAGTATTGCTTCAAAAATAGTGAGATAGAGATTCACTATATATTTGACTATGTCACAAAATAGTGAAGTTTAGTTTCTTCACACTGTGTGAACTTTGGTGAAATTTGTGGGTTTCCTTTAGTGATATTTAATAGTGTTGAGAGATACACAGATGAGATTGTTTTTCTCATTGTTGTAATTAATTCAAGCTTTGGGCAAAAAATTTATGATATTTTGTAATCACTATGTGTTAGTAGACCTTTGTGGACATTTGCCCCATGGTTTTCCCCTTATTCTTTTGGTATTTTCCAGGTAAATGGCTTGTCGTTTTATTTATTTGAGATAATTATTTATGTGTCCGGTGATTATTTTTTATCGGGCCCATCCACGCTTCCCAACAAGTGGTATCCACAGAATGCATTAGCTCTTGTGCAGGATGAGGAGCATATGGGGTACTTTTGACTGGTATTGTCCATTGTGTCAATGCACTTTTACTCCTTGTGGTGTATGCAATGGCATGCCAATAACTTATTCCATTACAATGGAAAACATGACGTGAAACATGATATTTGTTTCTGCAGCCGCTGATTGGCATCATTAACGGTAGGCGGACTATTATGTAGTAAGAATGGTCTTGTTCTTTTGCCTGCTCCTTTTATTTCAATCCTCGTACAGTTGTGTGAAAAACTTTGAACATAGAAATTTGATTATTGGATGAAATAGCTTTTTCATCAAACCTTTATTATGTATGATTGACATCGAGATATAACTGTTTATTACTTAGGAGAACTAGTAATTGCGTTAATGTTTGATAACAGAATATTCTTCATATTTCTACTTGCAGGTGTTCCAAATTTTCAAAATGCTGGTTGTGCTGTGTATTCACTTGAAGCAGGATCCTACTTTCTTCTTTTAGAGTAGTCCTCTATTTTGGCTTTTTGAACTAAATTTTCATTTTGAACCCATTGTTGTTTAGTGTAATTTAGACTACATACAATTTCTTGTCACTTTGTTGAACCTGTGTGTATAGATATGACTTGTATCTAAATCTTGTGAACAGTGGTCCCTGTTTTTGATTTTTTTAGAATTATAAATACCCCCATGAAGTGTTACGAGTACCCTCTTGGGGGTGTAATTTGTAAAAGAGAAACAAATGTTAGGGGTTTTTCTAATTTTAAAAAAGATTACGGAGTTTTTTTATAATTAGGTCAAACTTCAGGGTGGTTTTTATGATTAACTCTAATTGAGAACTTATGTTTGCTAGTTCAATGTACTTATTTTTGTAACAAGAATATAATTCAATTTGTTAATTTCGTGATGTATAATTTATACGTTGGGGGAAAAGGAGATAACGAATTATGTGCAGTAATTTATTTTTAGGCTATTTTAGGCTATGTTTGTTTTTTGATGTGTGTGAATTGAATAGGAAGAAAGAAAAAGCCAAAACTTCAGGGTGGTTTTTTATGATTAACTCTAATTGAGAACTTATGTATGCTAGTTCAATGTACTTATTTTTGTAACAAGAATATAATTCAATTTGTTAATTTCGTGATGTATAATTTATACGTTGGGGGAAAAGGAGATAACGAATTATGTGCAGTAATTTATTTTTAGGCTATTTTAGGCTATGTTTGTTTTTTGATGTGTGTGAATTGAATAGGAAGAAAGAAAAAGCCAAAACGGAATTTTTAGGCAGTCTCTATCCGTGTAAATGTTCGTCATTGAAATATGCCTTGATAATCTCAGCTTCTAATCTGTTATGATGGAAACATTTGGCCATGTATCTGGTAATCATGAGTTCTAAATTCTAAGGCATCTCCAATGCATGGTTTTTGGTGAGGCTTATAAGGGAAAAACTGGTTTGTATAAACCACACCCCATTGTAGGTGAATGGTTCATCATGACATGGCATAAGAGCATCTCAAATGCAAGGTATATGTTGAAGTTTTTAAGGTAAAAATTGGTTTATTTAAACCATGTTCCATTGTGAGGGAATGATTAATGATGATGTGGAAAAACGGGTTCATGTTTATGAACATGATATAAACCAAATTATATCACATTATCCCATACATGGCTTTTTTTTTTCTTTGATTGTTGTGTTTACATCTCCAATGCCGAACCAAAAAAAAACCTCTTGCACAGTTTTTTATGTGACACGTCACTGCCATATCAGTGTCACATCAAAAGTAAAACCCCACAAATTTGATAAACATTTCTCCACAATCCATAAAGCCCACAAATTTGATAAACCATTGAATATAAAATATTAAAAGCAAACTATTGAATATTTAAATATTTACGCATTACTCAAGAAAAAAAAAAGATTTTTGCCATAAACCAGGTTTATAAATATAAACCGATTTATGCCACATCATCAAAAACCTTCCTCACAATGGAATGTGGTTTATATAAACCAAAATTTTGCCTTCAAACCTCCATATGAACCTAGCATGGCAGATGCTCTTATTATATTCAATAGTTTGATTTTAATTTTTCTATTCAATTTTTTTATTCGTATATATTTACATATTACATCAATTATCGCAATGTCAAAATTTATATGATTTTTAATAATATTTTATCAATTTATATGAAGACATAAAATTTATGCAAGTTTAATTTTGATATTTGTTAATAAAAAATTACTAAACTATATTAATTAGATAATTATAAGAATATACATTTTTTTATAAGGATATTAAATGAATAGACATAAAACTAAATAAAATATAATTATTAATTGTAAATTGATGGTGGGGTCCATGAAAAGTGGTTGAAAAGGTTTATGGATTGTGGAGAAATATTTATAAAAATTTGTGGGATTTTGATGTGTGGCACCACATAAAAACGTCAGATAAGGTTTTTGTTTGGTTTAGACTGGAGATGTAAAATAGTTCATGTTTACATTCGGTTTGTGGAAAAAGGGACCACTTTTCAATTTTTTATTCTTTGTTATTGTTGCATTTAAATTGTAAAAATGTGATTGATAGTTGCACCTTCCTTTTCTTCATTTTGACCCGTGGAAGTTTTAATAGTTGATTTTAATTTCTATTTTCCAATTGCATTAATAATTGTATATTATTTGTAATGTTTAAATTAAATATTTTGCTTATTCTTTTTGAAAAATTTAATAATAGTTTATAAAGTTATATGATAAGATACATTATAACAAATTTAAATTTGATATTTATTAATGAAAATTAAATAAAATAATAATAATATAATAATTAAAGAATTTTATATTTTATACTGATATTAAATAAATAAATATAAAATAAATAAATATAGCATTAATAATTGTGAATTGATGGTGATGTCCATAAAAAAAATGGTGGTAGAGGTTTATGAACTGTTAAGAAAGGTTTATAAAATGTGTGTAGTTTTTACTTACGATGAATATGATGTGATAAATGATGTGACATATAAAAAATAGTGCATAAGGTTTTTATGTGCTTTAGTATTATATAGATGCCAGTTGGAATGTAGGTTTTGTTGGTGGTGGACAGAAATTAGAAAACACAGTTAATATAATACATGTTAATAAATAGATTTGAGTCTAGGTGACAATACAATAATCAATCAAAGAGCTAGAAGATAACAAAAAATATTGTAGGTTGCTCATTATACGCGACTATTTTAACATCTCATGAAACAACTTCAAAGAAACTCTCTATAACCAAATTAGAATGTGTTGACTCTACCCCGCAAGAAAGAATAAGCCAAGTGAAGTGGAGTAGAGTGAACGCGGATCGAAGGTCACGAGTTCGATTCCCTACCAACACTTTCTTAGTTGAGCTGTCACACATGGGCTCGCCCAACCCGAGGTTTATCCAGTCAAGACTCGAAGAAAGAACTGCGGCTCCCCGTCATCAAAAAAAAAAAAAAAAAAAGAATGTGTTGACTCTAGACTCTAGTGTCATGTCCCAAATATTTCGAAATAATCTTGAGCCTCTGGCTTTTTGCTTTTCCTTTCTCAAGTTAATTGTTCCGAATAATCAAACTAAATTGATTTGCCTGATTTATAACGAATAACGATCTACCTTTTTTTCTTTTTTCTTTTTATCATAACTTAATAAGGAATGAAATAATGGAATCCTGGCGCCAAAAAAAAAAAAAAAAAAGTTGGAATCCCATAATTGAAAATTTGTTATTGAAGATTTTGAAGGCCCAACAAACTGCAGGATATGAAAACATGGCCAAGTCCTGGTTTTATTTCGGGCCTTACCTTTCTTTTTCAAATGGGCCGGCCAATATCAACTAAAGCAAATTGTAATCTCGACTCAGCAACATATTAAAACCCTAACTTTTTAATCTTTTGGTATGAGCTAGGTTTGTGGCTTTATTTTCGGAAGCAAGCGGAACTTCATCACAGTAAACACAGAGCTCCGCCACCTCCGCCGCCATGGGTCGTATGCACAGCCGTGGGTACGCCGGCTTTACTTCATCTGCTTTAGCCTACGAATCAGTTTTACATTTTTAAAATAGCTTTCTGGTAGCTTAACATTTCTTTGCGTTCTGGTCGATTTGATTTCAGTAAGGGTATTTCTGCTTCAGCCCTACCTTACAAGAGAACTCCCCCAGTTGGCTCAAAACCTCCACTCAAGATGTAAATTATATCCAAACTTCACATTTGTGCGAGCATTTGTATGTTTTGTGTTTGTAATGTATTTGATGGAATCGAATCTGATTTTTTTCATTTTCTTTTATATTCGAATTGATAAGGTTGAAGATAATATCTGCAAGTTTGCGAAGAGGGGAATGACACCATCGCAAATCGGTGTGATTCTTCGTGATTCTCACGGTATTGCTCAGGTGAAGAGCGTTACTGGTAGCAAGATCCTGCGTATTCTCAAGGCTCACGGTATTCACGAATTTCTGTGGATGAATTTTAAAATTTCTAGTGAATAAAATGGTTCGTTTCAACTGCGGGGTATTGATTATTGAAATTTTAGGGCTTGCACCTGAGATTCCTGAGGATCTTTATCACTTGATCAAGAAGGCGGTCGCGATCAGGAAGCATTTGGAGAGGAACAGAAAGGATAAGGATTCAAAGTTCAGGTTGATTCTGGTGGAGAGCAGGATTCACCGATTGGCTCGTTACTACAAGAAAACCAAGAAGCTCCCACCCGTCTGGAAATAGTAATGCCTTCTCATTTTTTCCTTTTTTTTTTAATTGCATTTTTTACCTGACATTATTAATCATAGTTCTTTGTGTAATTTTATTGTTGCATCTTTCTCTGGTGCTTGAGGAACTATATTAATTGTGTTGGGATTTGTCTGTTTCATTTTGAACTTTTCCTGTAGCTGTCACTGTGTCATATATGAATGAATTTGCGGTTGTGCTTTGACATTTTTGCTTAGTGCCTAGTGGCATAATGTAAATTGGACTGAACTATATTAATAATATGATTTTTTATTAGGTAATAGAAGTTTATGTTGAAAACTGTACATTCGTAGGTATTTGTTTTGGTATTTTTCTTGCATTTAGGTATTTGGTTTAGCATTCTCCTTAGTAATTTCCTGCCTTTTCAACATGGTTTAGGTTAAAAGGAGTTTTTCACGTAGTGATACACTTTTTATTCCGTACTAAGGATAAAGTTTAAAATTCCTGCTAATAATAGTGTCGCATTAGCTTCTTACAGAATGCGCTCTATATGATTAACAAACATAGGCAGGTTTCTACCATGTCTTGTAGAAGAAAGCAAGCATTCAGTGGCATTTGCTCTTTAGCTTTCGAGTGTTGTTTGATAGCGGCGTTAAGTGTCGTGCTTTCAGAAACTTCAATTTATTAATTACCGAAAAATATCGATTCTTCCGAAACATTGTAGCACCTTTGTTATTCTCAAGTCTTTTACCATATTGTTATCGCTTCTTATGGAATTTCCTTTTGATAATCTGATTTGTCTGTGTGGGTTTACTTCGTTTGTTTTTAATTTTTGTAACTTGGGTTTCTCTGTTATGCACTTGTAATCTATTTTCAACTTCTTGATGAGAACTTTTTCTTTTGCAGCGAATCAACCACCGCCAGCACTCTCGTGGCTTAGACTGAGAATTTCTCCAAGTATTCTGGACGAGGCGGAGAAAGTGTTCGCTGTTATGAGTCAACGTGGGAATTTTTTCGTATTTTGACAAAAAAAAAAAAAAAGAATGTGTTGATTTAGAAATTTGTCCTTTTTAATTGACAATTTTGCCGAAGATGGATGACAGATTTAAATATGATTTTTGGTTTATTGTATCATTTAATTGTAGTAGCAGTGATTAATTATTGGCTTTGATTAATCAGATATGCGCCTTCAGCTTCGGTGAGGTGTTTCCTTCTATTTTTGACCTGATGCAATTAGCTTAACCATGCAGCAGCTTACATTTTTGTATGTTGATATCGTCAGTGCATGGTTGTTCTTAGAATGTTTTCATTTTCTTTTTTTGTTCACTTAAGTTTTATTGTCAAAAGAATAAGAATAATGAAGTTACTCGGGAAATTTTGTTAAAATGTTTTAAGCCGCGGAATTGGCATATTTCTTGCCCGCACCGATTGAAGTCTTTTGAGAAAAGGAACTGGGCTGAAAAAACGAATGCTTTCTCAGCAGGAGGGAAAAAATGCAAGAATCCTCCTTTTTCTATAATCTAACTTAACTAAAGTTTCGTCAAAACATTCAGTTCGGCCAAAGCCGATGATATGGAACAACCATAAAACAAATTATTTGTGGTTTTTTATGCGTATCTAAATCCACACAACTCAATTGAAACAAGTAAGAAATTGAACTACTAGATTCAATTCATCTCATATATCAAATGATTTCAAAGAAAGAATTTTTTTTTTTTTTTTTTTTTCAATTCAATAGTTGTTGGAAGTGATACTTTAGATGCAATCCCAATATTCGCATAAAGGTATACCTAAAGGGTAGTAGGTGCCAGCAGCAAGGACAAGTTTTAAAGAAAGTAGTTCGCAGACTTCACAAGAATACAAGAATCTATATTGGATTCCCTTACTAGAGAATTCAATTTTTATACTGCCTAGCTAGACTGAGTAGAAAGACAGAAGTCTCGAATAAATATATATTCTAGTTCAAGTTTACTTGTTTTCTCTTACCCCCATAGACATAGAAAAGGAATTGTCTTTATCTTTCTATTCCGCTTAGAGGCGATTGGCTGCCTTTAAATCCACTGCTTAGGTAGGAGCCGCTTCAATACTGGTATAGTTACGCATATTGTTCTCCTTTATCCCCTTCGCTCCGAAGACAAGATGATCTCACACCTACAGGAGACAAGACGGCATCCCGATAGAAATGGTAAATAGTCGAGGCTTGATATTGAATGAATGATTTCTGTTGTTTCCTTTGGTGTCGGTGAAGCTGTGAATCTAAAATCTCTCTTTAAGAGCTGATCTGCAAGGGGAATGACTCCCTCATTGACTATTACATTTGTACAAATATGGTAAAGGGGCACATTTAATCCTTGTTTATCTATTAGTTTTTACTTCTTCTCTTCAAATAGTGGTAGAGCAGTTTGGTAGCGCCTCCTAGATCAGCAAAATTAGATGAACGAGCTAAAAGTACTATTCTTATGACCTAAAACAATCCCTACCAAAAAAAGAAAATGAAAGTGCTTGTCGGGATGATAAAAAGTGGTTTGTCAATTATACATATCGATATGAGGTCAAGGAAGAAAGGTGAGTGGTCCATTCCTTTCAATCATATGAGTACTCTACAGCAAGCGAGTTCGACCAACATTCAAAGATAAAAGCATCTGTGTTTCTTAACAAGCGAAAGCCAAAGGCCAAGCAACAAAGCAAAAGCGAAAGTGTCCTTTTATCTTTTCCTCTTGTTCAGTCTTGTCTACCCAGTCCATAGGTTTAATTGTGGATCTAAACAACACTAGAAATATTTGAGTCTTAGATTTCAATTTCAAATCTTCTATATTTAAAGATAAAAGATATATGTATTTATTCAAAATACATGCAATAGAATCCTCAGTATTCGCTCTAATCCTTTTAGTAAAAGATTGGGCGAGTTTAATTGCAATTCAATTAATAAAACGGAGAGTAATTACTTGTTATCTTACTTATCCAAAGTATCCACGCTTTAAACTCAAATTTGATCTCTTCCCATACCTCACAAGCGACGTTAGTTTAGGACTCCATTTGCTAGCCTCACGGATAATTTCATCGGAACCATGTTATCTAGTACCACCTTCACGAACGTGTTTTTTCAAGCATAAAAGTACATATACCATTTCTCCCCTTTAGGGAGATGAATCAAAAGTCATTTCCTAATATTGGGCGTACACCCTTACCGGTGGGAAATTCCAATTGGCTTGGCTATCTCTTCAATGAGCTACTCGATAATAGGTACATGCCTTAGAGTTATAAAGGACAGTTCCCGCTCATCATCGACAAGAAGAGATAGAGATCATTATTGATCCACCGGTAGAGCTGTGAAGCCCCGATTTTTCCGAGCTATTAATTGATCCTTATTGTCGTCTATACTTTTGATCGACTATTTTACCGCATCATTTTGACGGGTAATTATTAATAATATATACATTCTCGTATTTTATTTTATTTTATTTAATTACTTGTGATCATGATCACCATTAATTCTATTCTCATTTATGATCACTTGATTGATCATTATTACTATTTTTGTATTTATTAGTCACCTTAGAATTTTAAGAGACTATTTATTTTAGAGACTTTTACCTTATAGAATTAAGATTTTGATTTAGATTAAGTGATCAAGGAAATCACTAATTATTTTGGAGATTGATATATTTCATCTATTATCATCAAATTTGGGACAAAAAAAAAAATATATGGAATTACCAAATTGCCCTCATAGTGGACGGCCATGGTGGTATTTTTGGGGTAAAAATATCATCAACTCTTGTACACCTACACCATATATTAGTCATCTTGTGTATAATTATATCATTAATTCAAACATTATACACATCATCTTATACACCAATTCTTATTACTATTTTTCCCAACTTATTCTATTCTTCCCAACATTCTTCTTATTCCTCTCAACATTCCAATTTGACCCATACTTTGACTTGCATTTTGTCTCCATGCAAGAGACAAATTACAAGACACAATTTGAACAAAATTTTCTCCCCCTCTCTCTTCATGTGGACGGCCAAAATGGCCATTTTTGTGCCAAATTTCATTTCATTTTTCTTCAACACATTCTAACACTCAAAGCCTTTCTCCTCCTTCTCTCTAAAAACTCCCAACTTCTCTCTATTCTTCCTTTTATTTTCTTCTTCTATACTTAGAAAATTTTTCAACATTTTCCTCCTATTTTTCACTAAAAATCGAACAATCATCATACAAGGTAAGAAATTTTAGCTTCAATCAAATTTTTGATATCCCATTGTTCATCTCTTCCACCTTCTTAACTTATGTTTGAATTTGGTTTGGAGGTACATTTAGAAGAACTTGAAGGTTTGAACTTGACAACATTTTTGAAGAAGGACCTCAAGCTTGAAGAAGAAAATAGTAGAGGAAATTAGACTACAAGGTAAGAATTGAGTACTAGACCCTTCTTTCTTACTCTTCCTATTTTTTTCAAATTTTAACACCCTTTTTCATTTTTGAGAAATAGGGGCTGACCTTAGGAGATTTTGGAGTTGAGCAAAAATTTCCAATTTTTGAGCTTCAACTAGTCTCCAAACATCTACTACACAAGGTAAAGTGTAGTCCTTTTCATTTCCTTATTTCCTTCTTTTTTTTCTCCTTAATTTTTCTCTCATTTTTCTAACTTCAAATTTTTGATATTTCTTGACTTAGGGGCTGACCTAAGAAGCCTCATCCAAAAATTGTGAAATTATCCTTTTATTTCACAATTTCCAAATTTAAGGTGGGTGGAAAAAATATTTTCCAACTTTTAGGTGTTTTGATTAAATGCATGCAGAAAATTTGATCATGAGCCTTGAGATATATATAATCTATGTATTGCATGTCAATTTTATATATCAAATCATGAAAATTCTCAAGAGTTGCTCAAAATTACTATTTATTAAATTTTAGGTGCATGCATGTACACTTTAATGTATTAATTGATGAATTCTTGTATGTATTGGACATGCATGTGTATGATCTTTAAAATCTATGTTTTGGATGAATTATAACCTGAAAAAGTCGAGCATAATTGATTAAATTTCAATTTTGGACTTAAAAATGCAAAAATGGAAAGTTGGTGGACTAAATTGCAAGAAAATAAAAGTTAAAGGACCCCTCTGCAAATTTCGAATTTTGGGACTGTACTCAGGTTCAAAAATGACTTTTGCACATTTTAATAAAGTTTTAAGAGTTTTAAGATCAATAAAATCAACCTTTAAAAGCCCAAGGACTAGATTGTAAAATTTTGAAAGCTTAAGGGCTACTTTGTAATTTTAAAACTGTTCCAGACCTTAACTTTAAAATTTGAAATTTTTACTCTTAAGGTACTTTGAATTACATATTTTAAAAGTATTCCAAAAATCCAAGTGTTTAGGGCTTGGAAAGTAATTTTACAAAAATTGAGGGACCAATGTGTAAAATATTAAACTTGAGGACCCAAATGAAATTTCCAGGACTTATGCAGCCCATGCACCTGGAAATACTAACTTAACTATAACTTAATTATATTTTGGACCCAAGGTTCAAATTTCATAACAATTGGACCCCTAAAAGCCTTAAAGGCAATTATTTCAAAATGGGACAAAAATGATATTTTCAAAAGTTAAAGGACTTACACATATTTGCTTTTAAAAACTGCTTTTGTCCCAATATCCTACTAACCTTAGTGACATTTTCCAACTGGAATCACATTAAAAGCCTTTCCGGTTTGTGAGTTCCGAATTTTTAAAACTTAAGGTCCGAATTGGCAATTTTTACAAAATTGGGGCCAATGTGAGAATTTTATAAAAAAAAACTCGACCTCAAAACTTTAAAGACCTGAATCTCTAGACAATTTGGAGAATTTAGGAACTGACCTCTTAATTTTTCAAGGTCGGGATATTTATTTATTCAATTTTTAACCCCAAAAGTGTTGGTTTTTACAAAACGGGGCTAAATTACAATTTCTCTTTTATAAAGGATCTAACTCAAATTATTTTCTCTTTTACTAAAATAGACCTGGACTCTCTGAATTTGAGATTTAATTAAAGTATTTTACTTTTCTCAAAACCCTTGACTTATCGGATCAATTTGACCGACATACCCGATCGCGGAGCGACTTCCTCGCCTTGCGATTTTGAATCTATAACGCAGGACTCATGTTCCACCTAATCTTTCAAGATATCGAAGATTGCTTATCCTTCCGATGATCATCTTCACCCAATACTCTACCAACGCCATAATTGCCACTCGCGTTTTTCAAAAATTTCCTAAAATCGCTTCTCAATCAATAATACTGATGCACTGGCTGGTTGGTATCGTAATTGTAATTACTTTCCGCCGAGTCAACTTGGTGTGTTGAGCTCACGATCGGAATGGATACGTCGGGATGGAACCAGGGGCAGCTCGGCTGCTATTCCACTCTTCCGCCCCATTGTCCTAATCCCGCAATCGAGGGACGGAGTTTCTCCAGGGAAGTGGGTCGTAGATCGAGGTATAATCATGATTATGATTCCGAGCCTCGCCACTCCACTCGTGGATTTTTTCTTTGCTACGGAGTGATAAGGTGCCGGTCTTGACCATACCGACCGGGAGTTACAAGGAAGAACGAAGGAATCGCTCCCGATCCACACGATTCCGAGTTATCGGACCCGTTTTGGTTGGCGTTACATTTCGCACGCAACCGCCACTGCTTTTTTGCATTGGTTGGCGCTACAAACCGTGACGCAACCATTAATTGCCTTGCATAGGATTAGCGTTACACTTCCGCACGCAATCCTACCGTCTTCGACAAAATCACATAGTAGCGCTGTGTGACCATGAATCTATTTTCTTGAATCGTATAAATATACTATTGTATTATTTTATCACGACGCTTATGAATCGTGTGTGTGAATTCATGCATCATACTCACACGTTTTCATATAATCTTTTTCTCACATTAACTATATTGCGCCACACTCGCATTACCGATCACCCCATCCACCGAGATTTTTGTCTCATCCCCACCGTTTTCTAACCTTAGATGAGGATTTTGTTGGAGATGCCGAAGCTCGATTGAGACCTTGTACTACGCTTGTTGGATTTACTATTTCTTGTTGTTGATTTGACTCTTTTCTTATGTTATTGTCGGACTTTTTGTATTTCGTTCCATTCGGGTTTGTAATTGAGGGGCGTAGGACCCCTTGACTTTAAGTTGCTATTTTGTTGACTTTCGGGTTGTAATTTGGATGATGGATTGTAAACTTTAAGTGGTATCTTGTATTTGTTATTAATTTTCACGCTATTTAGACTGCCTTATCGGGTTCTTGATATTTGTCTAGATCGCTTGGTTATTATTGTATTTAAGTTGTGGATCGCCGTCGCGCCCCGTTTGGGCGTGACGATTAGAGTGGTATCGTGAGCTCGGCTAGTAAGATGGAAACTTACACCGAAGCCGACCCGTGATAGACCCCGGTCCGTGTTTGGGTATTACCGTGACTTGACCAATTAAGTGTGAAATCGATTTCAAATTGGCATAGAACCGTCTTATTGATATTTGAACTAAGTTAGAATGCATACTTTGAGATTTCATAATCATACTTGTCTTGACTTAGTTGATTCTTGATCGATTTCCCTATTTCATTCTTCCTTATTCTCTTCTTATCTTTCCTCTACCTTTGACCGATCCGCCTTAATTTTGTTTGATCGGATGGAGCCGACGCCGCCTACATGGTGGGATGTATTCCATGCCCGTCTTGAGCGGGAATATTACCGGCACCGATGATTCATTGGCACCGGGAAAGTGAACACACGACCACGTAGCTAGCCCAGAGCGCCAACGCACAGGGACTGACTCGGCCGCTTGGCGATGAGCCAAGATGAGAAGAACGAATCGACCATTGTCATCAAGGACCGCGATAACACCATAAGAGCGGGAGGACTAAATACTGAGTATCAAGAGCGCCTGGATAACATGTGGGAGAAGATGAAGAGGACAAGCGACGGCCGCGTAAATGGGAGATTGACGCCCGCCTATCCCAGAAGACCGTCGATCGCTTGGAGGAGACCTCATCAAGCGATGATGACATGTCATAGAGGACCTTACACAGTGCCCTAGCTCAGAGAGACGCGCACTAGAGGTCGCTTTAGCGGCCTAATGCTCACCATTGCCACCGCCCGAGGTGGAGCTCGTGACTGATGCCGAGGAGGATCCCGAGGAGGATCGATCGACATTGGAGAGCGGGAGGTCGCTCCACTCGATGAGGCTCGGGATTCGAGATGGTTGGACTTCGTGGATTGCCCGAGGTCGAGGCGCCACCTCGGCCCGACTCACCGATTATAGACATAGGCTGCGAGCGACGATGATGGCGATCTCACCGATTAGCTAGCAGATTGTCGTTTGTACTTTTGTTGTTGTAGCCGTGTAATCCAAAGGTGTTGTACCTTACATTTATTGTACTAGATTGGTGTATTTTGATTCCATGAATCGACTTAGTATTTCGTTGTTGTACTTTGGGTGTATTCAAATTTTACATTAATGGATATACCTTTTGCTATTTATTCATGTCTTGTGTTTGATGTCACTCTCCCTACGATATCTCTTGCTTTACGCAAGTAATTATTGTATTCATTTACTCGCGAATCGCATCTAACGCTTCAAGATACGTAATGGCGTAACATCGAGGACGTGGGAGACCTCGTCGCGTTCCACGAGGAGACGATGATGTACCCAGGGATCGGGTACCCTCTTCGGAATTACCGCCACCTCCTCCTCCCTGCTGCAGAGACAATCCGACCGCACAAGCCTTACAACAAACATCGGTGTTTATGAGGCAACAGCAGAGCCTCAACCCCGTGCTCCCGAACCCACCCGAGAGGCGAACGATCGCACATTGGAGAGATTCTCGCGATTTGACCCACCAACCTTCTTGGGAGAGCCGGACGATGTGAAAGCGGAAGAATGGATAGAGAAGCCGGAAAATATCTTCAATGCTCTCCAATACTCCGACGAGCAGAGAGTCACACTCGCCGTATTTAAATGCCCGGAATCATTTTTTGCCGCTAGAGATCGGTGGAGGGAAGTTGAAAGGAGATGGGAACAGACCGGATAGTCGAACATAGGGAAATTTCTTGGCCGAGTTCAATGAAAGATATTCCCAGGTTGTGAAGGAAGCGCACGAGACGAATTCCATAGATTGAGGCAAGGGAATCTGATCGTAGCTCAAGACGAGTCCTAATTTCACCGATTGTCCAAGTATGCTCGGGGATAATCGATCAAGAGGATAAGCTTTACAAGTTCACTCGAGGATTGAAACCGGAACTTGTAAACAGCTTGTTGATCGTTGAATCGCAACCTACTCACCGCAGTAAAAAAGGCTCCGCATTGAATCGGGATCGAACCGCATTGGGATGATTCAACAGAGTAGGCCATCGAACAGATCTTAAGAGGACAGCTGTGGGACAGCCATCTAAACCGCCGCTAAGTTTGAAGGACCAGTTAACATAACAGACAAAAGGAAAGAGACCAAAGGCAAGGAAAGTCGGGTCAAGAGTGTGCACATTGCCGTAAACCGACATATTGCCGACAATCGTTGGCGTAAACAAGGAAGGTGTTTACGCTGTGGTAGTAATCAACACCACCGCAAGATTGCCCGGCACGATGACCGAACCAAACAGACGCAGCCTACCAAGCCGAAATGGCCAGGGTAATCGGGCGGATGCCTCGCCGAGCATTTGCACTAGCCGGACAGGAGGCTCCGGAGGCAACGGACGTGGTGGAAGGTACGCTTCTAGTATCTAACCACTACGCTAAAATATTGTTCGACCCTGGATCAACGATTCATTTGTTGTACCGCATTTTGTACACAAACTACATGCATGCATGGAACATATGCCTATATGCTTAGAAGTGTCAACTCCTATGGGTGCAAGTCAGTGTTAGCCTTATTTTTAGCTTCACCGCAAGTATACGGTGTAGTTTATAGAATAGGGTAAGCAAGGTCGTATCCACGGAGACTAATAAATTAATGCGCTAAGTATTGAACTAAGATAGCCTTATTTTTATTTAGACGATCGAAATTGAATGATTGTTGTGGAAGAAAAGATAACAAAAACACAAGATGAAAATAATAGTAGAATTACCAAGGAAATGAAATGGATTCGGGTTATGATTTCAATTAATATTCCTCTTATTTTACGATTTAATCAAAGCCAAAGTTATTATCAATACACCTATAAGACGATCACGACGGTATTTTATCCTCCCTCTTGAGATGTATATAAAGTGTAGATTGAAATATCTATGCTAGTATCTCTACTCAACATAAGATACACAACTCCCAAATGCACAAAAGATCAAATATCCTCACAAATATTCACAAACCTCTCGATTATGCAAATATTCATGTCAAGTACTCAAGATCTAATATTGAAACTCATCTCTCGAATTATGAATCAATATATCAAACATGCTAAATCATTGGCCAAATGATAAAACAAGAATAAGAACAAAGTACTCAAATAAGGCTTCAAGACAATAACTTCAATTAAGATTAAAACAATCAACAAGAGTTCAATTAATCTACTTCCAAAACCCGAAATCACAAGAAGTTTAGCTACCCATTATAAATAAACAACTCATAGACAAATTGTTCATCTTCATAAGAAGCTAAAATGAAAGATTAAAGCACAAAGAATGAGAAAACTTAGGGAAATGGATAATCTCTCGATTAATCTTCAATCCTCAAGCTCCGATTTGACCCGATTCTTCCCTTGATTATTCCTTGATGAAATTGATGTGTTTCTTGTGTTCTTGGGTGTATCCCCAAGTGTCCTCCATGCCCTAGATGAAGCCTCCCATGTATCTATTTATAGTACCCTCCTTTTAGATCCAAAATCGGACTTTCATTGTTTTGTCCGCCCATGGAGCTGCAGCAGCCCAAAAAAGCTGCAGCGCCAAAACACAAACCCACACTGCCCACTTTTTGACCCGGCGCTGCAGCGCAAGGAGGGCGCTGCAGCGCCCGTAGAACACTCCCGGCGCTGCGGCTCGTTTCGTTTTGGCGCTGCGGCATTGTTTTTTGCAGCTGCAGCGCCTTTTATTCGCGTTGTAGCGCCATCCAAACGTCCGAATTTGCTTTTTGTGTCTTCATAAGAGTTGTAGCCCTATCGCTTAGCTTTCCATAGCCACTTGAATCATCTCAATATCAATTTTGTAGAGAGAGTTATGGCCAAAATACGAAACGCTGCCAGTGATGGAAATTTCAGACGCGTTTGGACGTTTCTTCAAATCAATCTCTCTTTGTTTGCTCGTTTGTACTTCTTTTGATACACGATTCATTACTATGACTATAAACTCAATATAATTGGCTCTCAACATGGCTTGGCTACTCAAATGACTCAAAATACTCAAAAACAACACAAAACTCAAGTCTTGGAAGCCCAAATCAATGGTATAAAACCAAGTGAACAAATGATAATGAGATATTATCTATAATGCATGCGAAGTTGAGATTGCTTTGAGATAAACTTTCTGCCGATTTGATCTTATTACCTATATCCGAATACGACGTAATATTGGGAATGAATCGTTATCGCACACCATGCACAAATGGACGCCATAACAAGTTCATTAAGCTATGTGAACCCGGAAAACCCGAAGTGGAAATTTCGGGAAGGGCACGAGTTAAGATTGCCCCAATCATTTCAAAGAATGAAAGCAAGGAGGACGATCACTAGAGGGGCTCGTGGGTACTTGGCGTTTGTAATTAACAAACCCAAGGTTGAGTCACAAATCAACCAAGTACCTATAATATCAAGATATATGGATGTATTTCCACAAGAACTCACCACTGTCCCTCCGGATAAAAAGTCGAGTTCACCATCGAGGTGTTGCCGTGGATCGCCCCGATTGCGTAACATCGTATAGAATGGCTCCTCTCGAGTTACAAGAGTTGAAAACGCAATTACAAAACCGATGGATGTGGGATTTATCCGACCGAGTACGTCTCCGTGGGGAGCACTGTGTTGTTCGTCAAAAGAAGAATGGCACATTAAGACTATGTATAGATTATCGTGGACTTAATAGTGTGACCATCAAGAACAAATATCCCCTCCCAAGGATAGACGAACTATTTGATCAACTCCAAGGAGTAACGGTGTACTCAAGTTTGATTTACAACAAGGATATTACCAATCGAAAATCCGCTGAAGGAGACATTTCCAAATCGCATTTCAAACCCGATATGGACACAACGAGTTTGTAGTAATGCCTTTCGGTCCGACAAATGCACCAAAAAGATTTATGGACCTCGATGCATCGAGTCTTTCAACCTTATTTGGATCAATTCGTAGTGATATTCATTGATGACATACTCGTATACTCTAAGTCAGAGAAGAGCACGAACGTCATCTCCGAAAATCGTTTTAGAGACACTACGAGAGCATAAGGTGTATGCCAAATTCAAAGCAAGTGCGAATTTTGGCTTAGTGAAGTCGCGTTCTTGGGACATATAGTATCCAAGACCTTTGGGATTGCAAAGTAGATCCTTCAAGGTACAGACGGTGGTTGAATGGAAACAACCCGAATCAGAACTTAAATCGAAGTTTCTAGGACTAATTTGGATATTATCGAAGATTTATCCAGGACTTCTTCAAGATAGCCGGACCACTCACTCGACTAACCCGAAGCAAGTCAAGTTTGAGTGGAATGACAAGTGCGAGACGAGTTTCCAAGAGTCAAGAAACGACTTACTACACTCCAGTCTTAGCCCTTCCAAAGGGAACCGAAAACTTTGTCGTCTACAGTGATGCATCAAAAGAAGGACTAGGAGCAGTGCTCATGCAGGAAGGAAAAGTTATCGCTTATGCATCACGAAAGCTCAAGCCGTATGAGACCAATTATCCAACGCATGACTTGGAATGGCGGCAATAGTGTTTGCATTGAAGAAATGGAGACACTATCTCTACGGAGCAACATTCACGGTTTTCACGGATCATAAGAGCTTGAAGTATCTATTCTCCGGAAAGACCTCAACTCGAGGCAACGAAGATGGATGGAGTTGATTGAGGACTATCACTTTGATATTCAATACCATCCCGGGAAAGCTAACGTCAGAGCGCAGACGCTCAAAGCAGTAAAGGCGAGTTTAGCCGACTCATGATTCGAGAGTGGGAATCATTAAAAGAGCCGAGCAATTGGAATTTGACGAGAACCAATACTCGATTTCATGTGCTAACATTTCGGTTAAACCCGAATCTGAATGAGATCAAAGAAGCACAAGAGAAAGATACACATCTTCAAAATCGAAGGAGAAGATACTTAAAGGAGAAAGATCAATTCTCGGTATCAAGATGGAGTTATCGTGTTCGAATCGCGTGTGTGTACCGAATGACGAGCGATTAGGAATAAAATCTAGCAGAGGCACACCGTTCAAAATACACTATACATCCTGGAGGAAACAAAATGTATAAGGATTTGAAACGGAGTTATTGGTGGGTAAACATGAAGAAACTGTAGCGAGTTCGTTGGGAGATGTTTGACTTGTCAACGAGTAAAAGCAGTAACACCAACGACCATCCGGTTTACTACAACCGCTGAGAATTCCCGAGTGGAAATGGGAACATATAACGATGGACTTTGTGACGGATCTACCAAGGACCGAGGAGGCCATGATGCTATCCGGGTAGTTGTAGATCGACTCACGAAATCGCACACTTTTTACCCATCAAGAAAAACGATAGCTTGCGTAAACTTGCATGATTTATATCCAGAAATCATTCGATCGCATGGAGTACCAAATCGATATAGTATTCGACAGAGACCCGAGGTTTGTCTCTAGATTTTGGAAGTGCTTGCACGAGGAATTGGGTACCTCACTAAGTTTCAAAGACAAAGAAGACATCCACAAACCGATGGATACCGAGCGAACAATTCAAACCCTCGAAGATATGTTGCGAGCCCGCACTGGATTTTCAAGGAAGTTGGGATTCGCACTTAACATTAGCCGAGTTCGCCTACAATAACAGATTATCGTGCCACGATTGGGATGGCACCCTACGAGGCATTGTATGGGCAAAAATGTAGATCCCCACTACACGGGAGATTGATGACCAATGGACTCGAAAGAGAAACGAAAGTCGCCTTCGATTCCAAAGGTCGACTTAGTTCAGGAGGCCATGGAGAAGGTCAAGCGATCAAGGAACGGATTCGCACGGCTCGAGCCGCCAAAAGAGTTACGCGGACAAGAGAAGAAAGGATTTGAAATTTGAAGTCGGTGATGAAGTATTTCTCGAGACTCTCACCACGGAAAGGATTGATCAATCCAAGAAAAGGAGGCAAGTTGAGTCCGAGATATGTTGGACCTTAGAAGATTTTACGGAGGATCGGGAAGTTAGCCTACTGGGACTTGAGCTACAGACCATATACGGGAATGCACGATGTATTCCACGTGTCGAGATCGAAGAAGTATCAACCGGATCCCGAGCATATCATCACCGAGACACTCCTCCTCTAATGGAAAATCTATCCCACACCGAGAGGCCAATCCGGATCATTGATCGCCAGACACGACGATTCGTAAGAGAGAAATTCGATGGTTAAAGTGGTGTGGTAGAACCACAACCGAGACGAAGACGCAATGTGGGAGATGGAAGAAGACATGAGGAATCAATATCCAGAACTATTTCAAGAGAATTTGGGGACCAAATTCTTTTAAGGAGGGGAGGATATGAAGCCCCGATTTTTCCGAGCTATTAATTGATCCTTATTGTCGTCTATACTTTTGATCGACTATTTTACCGCGTCATTTTGACGGGTAATTATTAATAATATATACATTTTGTATTTTATTTTATTTTATTTAATTACTTGTGATCATGATCACCATTAATTTATTCTCATTTATGATCATTTGATTGATCATTATTACTATTTTTGTATTTATTAGCCACCTTAGAATTTTAAGAGACTATTTATTTTAGAGACTTTTACCTTATAGAATTAAGATTTTGATTTAGATTAAGTGATCATGAGACTTATAAGTGATCAAGGAAATCACTAATTATTTTGGAGATTGATATATTTCATCTATTATCATCAAATTTGGGAAAAAAAAATATATATGGAATTACCATATTGCCTCATAGTGGTCGGCCATGGTGGTATTTTTGGGGTAAAAATATCATCCAACTCTTGTACACCTACACCATATATTAGTCATCTTGTGTATAATTATATCATTAATTCAAAAATTATACACATCATCTTATACACCAATTCTTTATTACTATTTTTCCCAACTTATTCTATTCTTCCCAACATTCTTCATATTCCTCTCAACATTCCAATTTGACCCATACTTTGACTTGCATTTTGTCTCCATGCAAGAGACAAATTACAAGACACAATTTGAACAAAATTTTCTCCCTCTCTCTTCATGTGGACGACCAAAATGGCCATTTTTGTGCCAAATTTCATTTCATTTTTCTTCAACACATTCTAACACTCAAAGCCTTTCTCCTCCTTCTCTCTAAAAACTCCCAACTCTCTCTATTCTTCCCTTTCATTTTTTCTTCTATACTTAGAAAATTTTTCAACATTTTCCTCCTATTCTTCACTAAAAATCGAACCATCATCATACAAGGTAAGAAATTTTAGCTTCAATCCATTTTTGATATCCCATTGTTCATCTCTTCCACCTTCTTAACTTAAGTTTGAATTTGGTTTGGAGGTACATTTAGAAGAACTTGAAGGTTTGAACTTGACAAAATTTTTGAAGAAGGACCTCAAGCTTGAAGAAGAAAATAGTAGAGAAAATTAGACTACAAGGTAAGAATTGAGTACTAGACCCTTCTTTTCTTACTCTTCCTATTTTTTTTTCAAATTTTAACACCCCTTTTTCATTTTTGAGAAATAGGGGCTGTCCTTAGAGATTTTGGAGTTGAGCCAAAATTTCCAATTTTGAGCTTCAACTAGTCTCCAAACATCTACTACACAAGGTAAAGTGTAGTCCTTTTCATTTCCTTATTTCCTTCTTTTTCTCCTTATTTTTCTCTCATTTTTCTAACTTCAAATTTTTGATATTTCTTGACTTAGGGCTGACCTAAGAAGCCTCATCCAAAAATTGTGAAATTATCATTTATTTCACAATTTCCAAATTTAAGGTGGGTGGAAAAAATATTTTCCAACTTTTAGGTGTTTTGATTAAATGCATGTAGAAAATTTGATCATGAGCCTTGAGATATATATAATCTATGTATTGCATGTCAATTTTATATATCAAATCATGAAAATTCTCAAGAGTTGCTCAAAATTACTATTTATTGAATTTTAGGTGCATGCATGTACACTTTAATGTATTAATTGATGAATTCTTGTATGTATTGGACATGCATGTGTATGATCTTTAAAATCTATGTTTTGGATGACTTATAACCTGGAAAAGTCGAGCATAATTGATTAAATTTCAATTTTGGACTTAAAAATGCAAAAATGGAAAGTTGGTGGACTAAATTGCAAGAAAATAAAAGTTAAAGGACCCCTCTGCAAATTTCGAATTTTGGGACTGTACTCAGGTTTAAAAATGACTTTTTGGATATTTTAATAAAGTTTTAAGAGTTTTAAGATCAATAAAATCAACCTTTAAAAGCCCAAAGACTAGATTGTAAAATTTTGAAAGTTTAAGGGCTACTTTGCAATTTTTAAAACTGTACCAGACCTTAACTTTAAAATTTGAAATTTTTACTCTTAAGGTACTGGGAATTACATATTTTAAAAGTATTCCAAAAATCCAAGTGTTTAGGGCTTGGAAAGTAATTTTACAAAAATTGAGGGACCAATGTGTAAAATATTAAACTTGAGGACCCCAAATGAAATTTCCAGGACTTATGAAGCCCATGCACCTGGAAATACTAACTTAACTATAACTTAATTATATTTTGGACACAAGGTTCAAATTTCATAACAATTGGACCCCTAAAAGCCTTAAAGGCAATTATTTCAAAATGGGACAAAAATGATATTTTCAAAAGTTAAAGGACTTACACATATTTCTTTTAAAAACTGCTTTTGTCCCAATATCCTACTAACCTTAGTGACATTTTTCAACTGGAATCACATTAAAAGCGCTTCCGGTTTGTGAGTTCGAATTTTTAAAACTTAAGGTCCGAATTGACAATTTTTACAAATTTGGGGCCAATGTGAGAATTTTATAAAAAACTCGACCTCAAAACTTTAAAGACCGAATCTCTAGACAATTTGGAGAATTTAGGAACTGATCTCTTAATTTTTCAAGGTCGGGATATTTATTTATTCAATTTTTAACCCCAAAAGTGTTGGTTTTTACAAAACGGGGCTAAATTACAATTTCTCTTTTATAAAGGACCTAACTCAAATTATTTTTTCTTTTACTAAAATAGCCCTGGACTCTCTGAATTTGATATTTAATTAAAGTATTTTACTTTTCTCAAAACCATTGACTTATTGGATCAATTTGACCGACATTAATACCCGATCGCGAGCTTCCTCGCCTTGCGATTTTGAATCTATAACGGACTCATGTTCCACCTAATCTTTCAAGATATCGAAGATTGCTTATCCTTCCGATGATCATCTTCACCCAATACTCTACCAACGCCATAATTGCCACTCGCGTTTTTCAAAAAATTCCTAAAATCGCTTCCCTGAATCAATAATACTCATTGCTGGTTGATGTCAGTAATTGTAATTACTTTCCGCTCGAGTCAACTTGGTGTGTCGAGCTCACGATCGGAATGGATACGTCGGGGATGGAACCGGCAGCTCGGTTGCTATTCCACTCTTCCGGCCCCATTGTCCTAATCCCGCAATCGAGGGACGAAGTTTCTCCAAGGAAAGTGGGTCGTAGATCGAGGTATAATCATGATTATGACAGATCCGAGCCTCGCCCACTCCACTGTGGATTTTGTCTTTGCTACGGAGCGATAAGGTGCCGGTCTTGGACCATACCGAGTGGGGAGTTACAAGGAAGAACGAAGGAATCGTTGCTCGATCCACACGATTAGGAGTTATCGGACCCATTTTGGTTGGCGTTACATTTTCGTGACGCAACCGCTACCGCTTTTGCATTGGTTGGCGCTACAAACCGCACGCAACCATTAATTGCCTTGCATAGATTGGCGTTACACTTCCGCACGCAATCCTACCGTCTCGTGAATCACATAGTACTGTGTGACCATGAATCGTTTTTGAATCGTATAAATATACTATTGTATTATTTTATCACGACGCTATGAATCGTGTGTGAATTCATGCATCATACTCACGCGTTTTCATATAATTTTCTCACATTAACTATATTGCGCCACACTCGCATTACCCATCACCCCATCCACCGAGATTTTTGTCTCATCCCCACCGTTTTCTAACCTTAGATGAGGATTTCGTTGGAGATCTTTGAATCGCTCAGATTGAGACCTTGTACTACGCTTGTTGGATTTACTATTTCTTGTTGTTGATTGGACTCTTTTCTTATGTTATTGTCGGACTTTTGTATTTTGTTCCATTCGGGTTTGTAATTGAGGGCGTAGGACCCTTGACTTTAAGTTGCTATTTTGTTGACTTTCGGCTTGTAATTTGGATGATGGATTGTAAACTTTAAGTGGTATCTTGTATTTGTTATTTATTTCACGCTATTTAGACTGTCTTATTGGGTTCTCGTTGATATTTGTCTAGATCGCTTGGTTATTGTATTTAAGTTGTGGATCGTCGTCGCGTCCCGTTTGGGGCGTGATGACAGCCAACACCGAGAAAGGGTAAAAAACTTGTTGTACTTATGGGTGTATTATCTTAACTTTAGTTTTTAATGAAGTCAGTAGTCCCGGGTACTCATAAATCATTATGATTATTTATTCAAATATTGTTGTTATGTTACAAGGACATAATATGGATCTTAATGCGATATACTCTCATTAAAAAAAGCGGTGATATGCGACAATTGAATTGATCCGGTTTGGCGGTGCTACGCGATATCATAAAGCTTATGGTATAACGTGTTAGGCCTAACGTAGTTTCTCGAAAGGAAGATCGCGAGGTTGAACTAATGTAAATCCTAAGTCATAGGGATCTAAACTTTAGGAATATAAGGTCCGTCTCTTGCTAATCGGGAAACAGTACCAGGGATATAGATAACCTATATCTCGAAATTAGGCGCTGCTACTGGGAGACCTAAGAGAGTGATATTCCTTTAAAAGTCTTTTTTATTCTAAGATAAAGTTATTAATCAAGAAAGAAAAATAAAAATTCTTAAAAGACGAGATCAATTTAGAAGCATTTTTTTATTATAAATTTAGACAGAATTCCATTGGTTTAATTCTAGGCCTTAGGATAAGAGTTTGACTCTCTATCGATTCTATACAAACACATCAAGATAAATAATGTTGAAAGGGCCTTAGATTTATTTGTGACCTAAGAGGAGCCGAATGAGGTGAAAATCTCATGTACATTTTGTAATAGCGATAGAACAGTGATGTTATCGCGACTATGATTATCTAACAGATTTAAGTACAGTTGATATAGTTGAAGCGCAGTCAAAATATGGTTTTTGGGGATGGAATTTGTAGCGTCAATCTATAGGGTTTATCGATTTTCTAATTTCTTCTTTAGGCGAGTGTGAAAGATTACCTTTTGATTTACCAGAAACAGAAGAAGAATTAGTAGCAGGTTATCAAACCGAATATTCAGGTATATGACTAAACTAAAATTCAGTTGAAAGCCATATGGCATATAGAGATATGTCAGAAGCTTAAATGGAATGCTATATAGACATTTGTAAAATTTTCGCTAGTGAAAATGATGCTTTTCCGAATCGTTAATATGGTTTTGTTTGTGATTTCTGTAATGTATTGATGTCTGATGATGATTTTTTTATGGGATGTCTGATGATAATTATGCGAGAAGTTAAATTGACATCAAAGAGAAAATGTTAAATGTCATTGTTACCATGACTGATTACCATATACTGCTTTGTTTCCCATAGTTGAAGGAAGTGTGAGGTGTACTATTGGTGTGGAGATCTCCGGATCGTCAAAAAAAAAAAAAAAAAAGACACAATTTGATTGTAGGGCCTATTTTCAGCCATAAATTTGAACTTACCATTATTGTTCGTACAAGAGGGTTTATTTTTTTTCTTTTGAGGAAAACAAGATGGTTTAATTCAAGTTCATGTTTTGTGGTTGTGGCACTATCGAGCTAACCCAAAATTTGCATGCACCAACGGCAGTGCCCATTTCTTATTTCTAGCTCCAGAGGTAGATTTGTTAATTTGGGAGGCATGTATGCTCCTTGATACATAAAACATTATTCCATGAATATTGAAATAAGATATTGATGCTACTAAAATCTGAAGATTACTCTTAAGTAAGTCTTTTGAAGAGACCTCCAAAGTCCTGTGAGGTCCTTCGAGTAGTAAATGTCTAATTTAGAATCTAACCTGCAACACAAATATACAGTAACCCCAAGAGAAGTCCATTTGATTCCTAAATCAACAAAGATTTGTTAAAAGTCTAAAGAATTAATTCAGAGTAAGTAGCGAGTTAAGATGTACTATTTTTACTTAAAACTTTGAGTCTCACGAGCTTTTCTTAGGCATCTACAACGGGTGTTATTATGGATGTTATAACGCCTGAATAATGTTATTAACCGTTGGGAGAGAACTAAAAAATGCCAGATGGAATAATGCGTTAAAACCTTAGAACGCGTTCTTTGAGAAAAGAGAGAAAAGAAAAAATAGTTCCAGGGGTAGTGAGTGTTGGGCACGTAGCTCAACTTATGGGCATTTGTCATGTACGCACTAAAAATGTGTTGTAGTTAACAAAAATGTGGGCCATGTGTCTGCATTTGCATCAGAATATGTGACACATGCCTTTTTGCTTTTTTCTTTTTTTTTTTGCTTTTTTTTTATGTATTTTTGGCTTTCCAGTTCAGCTTTTCTAGTTTTCTTGGCCATTTTTTTCTTCTTTCCTTTTCAATTTGGATTTAGTTTACAAAAGAAAAGTGTTTCGTATTATTAATTTTCAAATTTTAATTTGGATTTAGTTTACAAAAGAAAAGTGTTTCGTATTATTAATTTTCTAATTTTAATTTGCAAGAATAGTTATAATGATAGTAAATAAACTTATAAATATATTTTAATATAATGTAAGAATTAAAAAATAAGATTATAAATATAGTTATATATTTAATGTAAATATAAATAAAATGTGAATAGTTGGACAGTGAGACCCATATACAATGAGTGTTAATGTTAAAATGAATGTGGGTATGTGTTAATGAAAGAGAAGTGTTAATAGAATAAGGATGTGGCATGTGGGCCTTCACAAATAACAAATAACGTGTGTTAATAACGCAACCATTGGAGTTGCTCTTAGTAGAGCGGGTTTTCATGGCCATATGATTAAAATTAATCAAGAATTAACCCATTTAATAATAATTGTTGACAAACAACAATAAAACATGATTTTTAAGCAATCAAATGATGGACGGGAGGACACACCAGTTTAAACACAAGGGACTAAGAGAGTGTTCGCAAACACTTCTACGATTAAAAGAAATGATTTACCGTAGCAGAATATAAATATACTTGAGAATTATAATTGAATATTGTTTGAAAATAAAAGCATATGAAAATCAAAGTCAAAACATGTAAAAAAATCAAAATGAACTTTTGGATAAAAATAAAAAAAACACCCTTATTCTTTTGAGACAAAAATGTCAAAAACAAACTTTTTTGGGTAAGTTCACGTCACGCCGACGGCCTAACTGGGATCTAATACATTAGACATTTAAACGGATCCAGATACCTGCCCAAATGGCCTAACCCATTGACCCACTACCATTAAAATTTAAAAAATAAAAAAAGGAACAAAAATAACCAACATCACAGGATTCGCCTTGAATTTTGCAGAACAAAAACAGAGACACTAGAAACATTTCTCATAAAGCTCGACTTCCACACTCAAGCTCCATTTATTGAAAAACAACCAATCAAATATTTAAATTAAAAAAATAAAAGAATATTTTTTGTCTCCCCGATGTATCGATTCCCATAAATAGAAAAAACATAAATGAAAAAAAGATCAACAGAAAAATAAGAAAGATGACAAGCTAATGAATTAACTTTCATGAGCTAATGAAATTTTTGGTCATAGGCTTAGTTTGTAGTATAATAATAATTGATAGTAATAATTAGTTTGCAGTCTAGAAAAAATATATAGATTGTTTTAGGTTTTTACAAGGAAAAAACTAATATTTTAAGAGGAAAAATAATACTTTTCGGGAGATTACCAAGATCTTGTTGAGGAGATTACTATTACTTTTTAGTAGTAAAATAAATACTTTTTAAAGAGAATTATTAAAAACCTTTTAGTGGAAAACTAATATTTTTTCAGGGGAATTACTAATACGTTTCATATGGAATACTATACTTTTTTGAAAAAAGCTAATACTTTTTGGGCTATTAAATATTTTCAAGTAGTCAATGTACTAATGCTTTTTGAACGATCGCTTAATACTTTTCGAGTGGAACCAATACTACCTTTACAGGAACTACTAAATATCTTTAAGTGAAAAACCTAATATTTTTATGGAGGACTACTAATACGTTTTTGGGGACTACTAATATTTTTGAGGAGAAAAACAATACTTTTAGAAGGACTAATAAAAAATCTTGTTCAAAGAACTACTAATACGTAATTATTAATACTTTTTCGATGGGTCGCTAATACATTTCCGAGAGACTACTAATACGTTTCGGGAGAAAATGTTAATTATATTCAGTGAACTACTAAAATATTCTCCGGTGAACTACTAATACTTTTTTGAGAGACTGCTAATACTTTAGGAGAAAATCATAATTATATTAGGAAACTACTAAAATACTCTTCAGAACTACTAATACTTTTTCGAGGAACTACTAATACTTTTCGGATGCATGTTCGCCTTATTTTTAGCTTCAACCACAAGTGCACGGTGCAGTTTATAGAATAGGGTTAGCAAGGTCGAATTCACATGGACTAATAAATTATTATACTAAGTATTGAGATTATAATAGCCTTATTTTTATCCAGGCGATCGGAATTGAGTGATTTGGTTTTGTAAAACTAAGACAAGAATTTAGCATAAAAAGACAAAGTAAAGATTGATTGAAAGATCAAGGAGATGAATGGATTCGGCTATGGTTTGATTAATATCTCATTTTTTATTACCAGATTAATCAAACCAAAGTTATTTGTATTCTTCCCGTAGAACAACCACAAAAGTAATTTACCCTCTCTCTCGAGATGCATGTAAAAATGTTGATTGGAATATCTATGCTAAAGCATCTCTACTTAACATGAGATATCCAACCCCCAAAAGCACAAAAGATCAAATATCCTCACAAATATTCACAGACTTCTCAATCTTGCAAATATTCATGTCAAGTACTCATGATTTAGTATTGAAACTCATCTTTCGAATTATGAATCAATATATTAAAGCAAGTAAAACCAAACGCGTTTTGATAAAACAAGAATTAAAACAAAGTACTCGAATAGGGTTGGAAAACAATAACTTCAATTGCAATTAATTATCCAATAAAAGTATCCATTAACCTAATCCCAAACCAGGGAATCACAAGATGTTTAGCCAGGACATGGAAAATAAACAATTCATAGACAAATTATTCAAATTCATATCTAACTAATCAAAAGTAAATCATACGATGGAATGAGTAAACTCGGGGATGTTGATGATCTCTCGATCTATCTTCAATCCTCAAGCGTGTTGTTGTGGCCTTGATCGATCTCTCCAATTCTTCGGTGGAAGATTGCTCTTTTCTCTGTTTTCTAGGCAAAAATCAGTCTCCCTCGTTTGTGGTCGCCCGTCTCAATTATACTCCCAACCTAAGTTAAAAATCGTCAAAACCTCGACTTTCCGCACGCCGCACGGGCCGTGCGCCTCATGCGTGGTGTTGTAGGTGGCTCAAAGTCTTCGAACGCACGCACGGGTCGTGCATTACCCAAACGTCCGAATTTGCTCATGAAGTCTGCATAAGAGTTGTATCCCCTCTCTTAGCTTTCCGTAGCCACTTGAATCACCAATATCAATTTTTTGAGAGAGTTATGGCCAAAATACTAAACTGTCGTCTTTGGAAATTCTAGGCAGCGTTTGGGCGTTCCTCGAGATAAATCCCCTCGTTGTTTGATCATCCATGCTCGATTCTTGATGATTCTAGGTCGCAATTCTCGTATTTGTCACAAAATCACTCCAAATATCGTTAAATTCCTACAAAACGAGCAAAGCATAATACCGTTTCCACAAAGAGCGAATATATACCATTTTATATGAGTTATTGCATGTTTATAAACAATTATAGCCATAAATATACCCTAAAATACATGCAAAACTCACTCCTGAGAATATTACAAGCATGCCAACAAAGTGGATGAAATTACGAAAAAATTTGGGTCGGATTGGGTGCATTTAATGGGGAAAATCCATTAGACGGTATGAGATGAGTTTTTGTGAACTTTTTTATTTATAAAAATAACAAAAATTCCAAAATCATAAGCCCCCTCCCCTTTTCACCTTTTACATTTTGATTAAATGAAATAGAACAAAAGTGGTGTAAGTCCAGTGGCTACGATAATCTAGAGCGGGGTGAATATATTATCTCCATCTTTTCGATTTTACCTCTTTTTGAAACGAATGCTCAAAGACAATAATAAAGGTGCGGAATGTAAACAACACACGTCAATTTAAAGAGGTTCAACCCACTAGGGCCTAATCCTCTACCACCCCAAAGTATATCCAGGGATGGATTTCAAAAAGAAAAAGAATTTTATTAATTACCAAAATTAATACAAACTCAACTTACAACACCTTGAAGAGCACCACACTCTTCTTCAACAACACCTTTGGAGATTACCACAATCTCCCTTTGAAGATCACCACAATCTTCCTTCAACGGCACCTTGTGAAGATTACCACAATCTTCAACCTTGAAGAATACCAAATTCTTCAACACTTCAATAAGAAGATCACCACAATCTTCTTGCACCTATCACCTAGATCATCCAAGTGTGTTCTTACAACAAGAACACTCACAAAAATAAGATTACAACTCAATAATGAATATTACAATTTGAGTGCAAAGTGTAATCAAGAATAACCTAAACCTTAAGGATGTGAAAGTGATAAGCTAGGCAAAATTACCACAAGAATAATAACAATGAAGAACAAATATTTGCTTGAAGTGTATCTTGTTGTGTTGTATCTCAATAGTTGTGTTTGTTGCTCCAAAACTTCCTCTATTTATAGGAGATGATTGATCAAGCATAGGCTCCTTTTGGGGATTGAAAATCTACTGAGAAAAATATAATTAAAATCAAGAATATAGTTGTTAGAAATCAATCCCATATTTTAAGGAAATTTGTCTTTGTCAAACGGTCACATTTTTCTTTGTCAAAAGATAAAAGGCGACCGTCGCATAGAAATAGAAGTTTAAAACGAAATACGGGAAATTTACAGGCGTCGATCGGTCGACGTAGGGTTCGACCGATCGACCCGACTCCAACCGGTCCCCTCATGGATTTGGATGAAAGAAAACGTTCATTTCAAGAAGAACGTTCGAGTCACCGGCCGACCCGCAGGCGGCCGTCGGACCGACGTCGACGACCATTTTTCACTTCCGTCTCATTTTTTGTTCCAAAATCATCTTCAGTGCACGGGTTGCCCTATAGGGCGGCCAAGTCGACCTCGAGACATAAATGTTATCCAATTTTTATCGAAAATAAAACTCAAGAAATACTCCGAAAATATAGTAAAAACATTTTAAACCAATCGGAAGTATTTAGACAACATTTAGGAACCTTGTTTTGAAGTGAAAACTTATAAACATAAAATCATTAGAAGTGTTGTCCAATTTTATCTAAAGTAAAACTTGAAGAAATACTCAGGAAATATTAAAACCATTTTAAAACATTTAGGAGTATTTGGACAACCTTTAAAAACATTGTTTTGGTGTGAAAACAAAATCATCAAAATCATGATAAAACCATTTATCAAACAATCTCCCCCTTTTTGATGATTACAAACCAAAACAATTCAACAAGGCCGATTTTGAAAACAAAACAATTTTGAGAGGCGATTTTGAAAACAAAACAAGTTTTCCGGTCAAAAATAAATATCCGTTGAGAGCGACAACATTTCGCGCAATATAAACACAAGGATGGGAATTTAGATATTAAACCACATATTACAAATGCTCCCCTATCAACATGCACAACAAGAGTTATAAAAAGAACTAAATCAAAAGCTAAAGGCTTAACTTTTCAATATTGAGCTTAAGTATCAAAACTTAAAATCTCCCCCTGTCAAAGAGACATCGTTAGAAACATATATAAGTCCATACTACAACTAATGGACTAAGAAACATATACAACCATAATATACCAAGAGTGGACAAAATATGATCCACAACTTATGGCTTTCAATAGCCACAACTTATAGCTTCTTTTCATTGAGCTTATCTTAGCTTCTTTGAGCTAACGAGCTTATAACCTGTTTCTCCCCCTTTGGAATCATCAAAAAGAATGTTAGCACGATAAATACATCATATATTCATATCAAAGTGCGCAACTAAGTCAATGTATCGAGCTATTTGAATATTGAAGCTTATAAACCAAATAGGAGGGAAAAGTCGAATCATACGACTTGTAGAAGCTTATGAAAACTCATATGATAAGCAAAACATGATCTCTATAAATATATAAGACTTTTGAAATCGAGAAAATCATGTAGGTGATGAATTTTTTTCATTGAAACGTTTTATCCCGAGCACTTGCGGGCGTCAAAATTAGAAAATGATATATATAGCCCTTGTAAATGTAATCAAGCCAAGTTTTTCATCACCAAATACAATTAAACAATTATCATTCATCAACAACCAATAAGCTCATCACAAAAATATTTGAATTTCATCAAGAAAAATACATGTAAGCCACAAACTCAAGGGTTCAACCCAATTGAGCTAAAGAGAGTTAAATTCTTACCATTCAATCGGTAAAGACGAACATTAATGATGATAACCGAGCTAGATAATCCCCAAAATATATAATTCATGCATCAAAACACATTTGAAGTGAAATGTGTGTGCAAATTGCAAAGGGACGAAAAATGAACCAAAAGAGCCAAAATGGCTAAATGCTGGGAAACGAAGCAACTTAATCAAAAATATGCTAAGGCGACAGGCCCAGGGCTAGGGCGACCGGTCGGGCAGGTGGGCGGCTGGTCGGGCAGGTGGGGACGTCGGGCGGGTGGGCGACCGGTCGGCCCCGCCCTAGCCCATTGTTCGTTTGATATTGCAAAATCCGATTTTGATCCGAAATCCGATTTTTGGCGATAAGTTAAAAACGTGTAAAATACAATCATAGACCTCATTCAATATACATTATGTCATAATCAAGCTCAAGTGAGGTATAAAAGGACTCGGCGGTAAATGAACAAATTTCCGCGAGTTAACTTTGAGACGGAATTAAACATATCTCAAGTTTTTGTTAAAAACGCAATCCCTTAGAAATAATTAGGATCTCAATATGTTTAGTTCGATTATGACGAACCATATTATGAATAATATTCAGGACTTGTTATCCCGAAAAATAAGGGCGTTTTAAAGCTTTGGATACAACAAGTCATAAGAAAAAAGTACCTTGCAAATATTTGAAAATTTCTTTTAACGACACTTTAATTAGATTCCTTGGGATAGTTTTTTGAAGTCGAGCATATAGACATAGGGCATATGGAATGTCGAGTCTATAGGAATGATACAAGAAAACATACCTCGAATTTATTTGTCGGTCGATATGTCTTTGAGATGGTTCTTCTTTCGTCAATGCTTAACTCCTTCAAGAGTTCTTATATAACCATATTCTTGGCATTGAATAATTTGTAGTCCAAGCAAGAAATTGAGCTCCCCATCATGCTCATCTCAAGCTCACCTAGTATCATCTTAGAAAAACATATCTTGCACAAATATTTATTAGTAGCACAAAAAAATATTCTCATAAATATGCACAAGTAAATAATCTTGCCCTTTAAAAAAATTAGTATCAACTTTACCTCTTGTAAAATCATTTAGCAAAAATAGCTAAGTCTATCATACCATACATGGAGTACTTGTTTTAAACCATACAAGGCCTTTTATAAAAATCATTTGGCCTAAAAATTTTAAACTCCGATAGACTTCTATTTGAATAAAACCATTTTGAAAATTGGATTTAACATCCATTTGGTAAAGCTTGAAATTTTCTCAAATCAAGAATGGACAAGTAAAGTGCAAATAACTTCTAAATGTGCTATGAGTGCAAATATAACATCAAAATCATTACCTTCTTCTTGACAATATCATTGAGCTACTAACCTTGTCTTGTTCATCAAACTTGTTGCGAAATATCACAAATTTCTGCAAAATCTTAACTAGATATTTTGCACTCGAGCATAGTAATATCAAATAATAGATACACTATTTTAAGCACCACATACTATGCATTATCAAGAGTCTAAAAATCATTCAAGTTCAAATAAGCTTAAGAAAGCTACATAAGGTCTCTTTTGAAATTAGACAATAAGAGAGCACATAGTTGAGACATCATTTAAAAGAAGTATTTGAACAAGAGTTGACAAAGCAAATATGTGCAATCAAATATCAAATAGTGCCTTTCAAAAAGTCTAAAAATCCTCTTAATGGCACTTGTATGAAATACTATGAAAAACAAGCACAAAGGCGCATGGCAAAACATATATCGAGTCTATAAGAGTAAGACTTAACACAAATAAACGTACCTCGATAGTTTATGCCTTTCTTGACAAATAATGGCGTAGATGGCCATTTGTGAAAAAAATGTAAATCATACACAATTCTTAAAACAAATCTAGCACAAATCATAATGATAAAAGTGTAGGTTAAGAGATATCACAAGTTAGCTCATGCCATAAAAATCCATAAGAGATGATAAAACACTTTAGTCTACAAAAATGCACAAGAGTTTTAAAAACATCATATAAGGTCTTCTTTTCAAAATATTTTAAAACCACAAATATATATTGAAGACCTTAATTTTAAAAATATATATGAAAACTCATTTTACAAATAAGACACAAATAAAAACATGCATAATAGACAAATAAAATGCACATTTAAATGGGGAGATACGTGTTACCAATTACGCCATTTTCATGGGTTGTGCCGTTCCCATTGTTGATGATATCTTCCCCTCGAGAAGTCATTTTGTTGATGATGACTTCTTTGATTACTACATTTCCAAGGTTTGTTACCTTCCCATTGTTGATAATCTCTTCCTCTTTGAAAATCATCTCGTTGATGATGTCTTTGCCATTTCAAGATTGAGTTCTTCCCATTTTTGATTATATCCTCTTCTTGGAAATTGACTTTGTTGAAAATGTTTTCTCCTTCTTTGATCAAATGACGCGGTCATTTGATGTCTTCTGATATAACTTTTCCCGATCATTATTTATTTGGGTACCTAATACAATATTATTTTGTGGTACCTCAAGTGTTTGGGTCCCTTAGGATTAGCTTTGAGACTTTTAGGTCTCCAAGAATAATTGAAGCTATTTCTAGCCCGACAAGAATTAGCCGTATAACCCTTTTTACCGCAATAAAAATAAGTAACAATTTTAGGAGCATAATAACCAAAATATATAGGGACTTGATTCTTTTTCATATGATTAACAACATTATGCTTATGATCAAGTCCTTTATCACAATTATGAACATCAACAATATTGGTCTTTTTATTGGTACTCAAGTTGCATTTTAATAAATCATTTTTCATGCAATTCAAATTCTCAACAAGAGTACTATTTTCTTTCTCAAGGTTTCTAACCTTATCAAGTGTGGTGGTGTGAACACATGATAGTGATTCATAGGAAGTAAATAAACTATCCTTATCATTTTTCAAAGCAATGAGTTCCTTTTTCAAATTTTTGTATTTAACAAGTAAGCTTTGGAATTCATTTTGAAGTTCATCATAATCATTTTGCAAATCACTATAATCATTTTGTATAACAATATCATAGGAAGTAGAAGGTTTAAGACATACCTCATTTTTTCTTCGATGCCCATAAGACAATGTTCAACTTCTTCATAGTTGGAAGTTGTAAGAGGCTTGTTCCTTAGATTTGGACTTGTATCCCTTTGAGAAGTAGATGCCTTTGTTTGACTCCTTTCATTTGCATAAATTCCGTAGATGGCTTCTAATTTTTGTCATACTTCATGTGCCGATCAAATTCCTACAATATGTTCATATTCTAAATTAGTAAATGAACAATACAAAATATTGAGAGCTTTACCGTTTAAGGAGATGATTTTCTTCTCTTCATCATTGAGCTTTTTGAAGCCTTTTGAGGTGTGTGGTGTATCTTTCATTGGAATGGATTCTCCATTTATGACGGTGTTCCAAATGTCGAACCCACAACCTTGTAAATAGCATTCCATTCTTTCTTTCCAAAAATTAAAATTTTTGGAGTCAAATAGTGGTGGCTTTGTGGTGGAGGTGCGATAAGGTGAGCTTCGTTCATAGCCGACGATCGTTTCTCTTCACTCGCGATGTGAAACGAGCTTGCCAAAGAGTTTGGCTTTGATACCACTTGTAAGTCCAGCGGCTACGATAATCTAGAGGGGGTGAATAGATTATCTCCATCTTTTCGATTTTACCCCTTTTTGAAACGAATGCTCAAAGACAATAATAAAGGTGCGGAATGTAAACAACACACGTCGATTTAAAGAGGTTCAACCCACCTAGGGCCTAATCCTCTACCACCCCAGTATATCCGGGATGGATTTCAAAAAGAAAAAGAATTTTATTAATTACCAAAATTAATACAAACTCAACTTACAACACCTTGAAGAGCACCACACTCTTCTTCAACAACACCTTTGGAGATTACCACAATCTCCCTTTGAAGATCACCACAATCTTCCTTCAACAAAGACCTTGTGAAGATTACCACAATCTTCAACCTTGAAGAATACCAAATTCTTCAACACTTCAATAAGAATATCACCACAATCTTCTTGCACCTATCACCTAGATCATCCAAGTGTGTTCTTACCACAAGAACACTCACAAGGATATCTTGTGTTGAATGATAACCGAAAAACAAGATTACAACTCAATAATGAATATTACAATTTGAGTGCAAAGTGTAATCAAGAATAACCTAAACCTTAAGGATGTGAAAGTGATAAGCTAGGCAAAATTTACAACAAGAATAATAACAATGAAGAACAAATATTTGTTTGAATTGTATCTTGTTGTGTTGTATCTCAATAGTTGTGTTTGTTGCTCCAAAACTTCCTCTATTTATAGGAGATGATTGATCAAGCATAGGCTCCTCTTGGGGATTGAAAATCTACAGAAAAATACAATTAAAATCAAGAATATAGTCTGTTAGAAATCAATACCACATTTTAAGGAAATTTGTCTGTGTCAAACGGTCACATTTTTGAGGTCAAAAGATAGAGGCGGCCGATTTGCCTGAAATAGAAGTTTAAAACGAAATACAGAAATTTACACAGGCGGACGGTCGACGTAGGGTTCGGCCGTCGACCACGACTCCAACCGATCCCCTCATGGATTTGGACGAAAGAAAACGTTCATTTCAAGAAGAATGTTCAGTCATTGGTTGACCCCACAAGCGGCCAGGTCGGCCGGACGGCATCGACGCCCGAAGCGGCCGGTCGACCTGGACCGTTTTTCACTTCCATCTCATTTTTGTTCCAAAATCATCTTCAGTGCGGGTTGCCCTATAGGGCGACCGGTCGACCTCGATGTAAATGTTGTCCAATTTTTATCGAAAATAAAACTCAAGAAATAATCCGAAAATATAGTTGATCGCCTTATTTTTAACTTCACCGCAAGTGTACGGTGTAGTTTATAGAATAGGGTAAGCAAGGTCGTATCCACGGAGACTAATAAATTAGTGCGCTAAGTATTGAACCAAAATAGTTTTATTTTTATTTAGAGCGATCTTAATTTGATGATTGTTGTGGGGGGTAAAGACAAGAATAACCACAAGAATACAAGATACTAAGAATAATGGAATTATTAAGAGAATGAAATGGATTCGAATTATGGTTTCAATTAATATTCCTCTTGTTGTCCGATTTAATCAAAGCCAAAGTTATTATCAATACGCCTATAAGGCGATCACAACGATATTTTATCCTCCTCTCGAGATGTATATAAAGTGTAGATTGAAATATCTATGCTAGCATCTCTACTCAACATAAGATACACAACTCCCAAATGCACAAAAGATCAAATATCCTCACAAATATTCACAAACCTCTCGATTATGCAAATATTCATGTCAAGTACTCAAGATCTAATATTGAAGCTCATCTCTCGAATTATGAATCAATATATCAAACAAGTTAAATCATTGGCCAAGTGATAAAACAAGAATAAGAACAAAGTACTCAAATAGGCTTTAAGATAATAACTTCAACCAAGATTAAAACATTCAACAAGAGTTCAATTAATCTACTACCAAAACCCGAAAATCACAAGATGTTTACCTACTCATTACAAATAAACAACTCATAGACAAATTGTTCATCTTCATGACAAGCTAAAATGAAAGATTAAAGCACAAAGAATGAGAAAACTCGGGAAATGGATAATCTCTCGATTTATCTTCAATCCTCAAGCTCCGATTCGACCCGATTCTTCTCTTGATTCTTCCTTGATGAAGTTGAGCTATTTCTTGTGTTCTTGGGTTTCCGGACCTTTCCTCCTGGTGTGCGCCCCAAAAAGTGGTATTTATACCCTTTTAGAAGCCTAGGTCAATTTTTGTCATTTTTGGAGTTTTACGCAGAAACGCACGGGCTACCCGTGCGCCATCCCGTAGAAAACATCCGTCTCGATGAGGGGCGGGAGTGCGTGCGTCCACGCACGGGTTACCCGTGCGCCACCTAAACGTCCAAATTTGTTTGCGGGGTCTTCATAAGGGTTGTAGCCCTCTCTTTTAGCTTTCCATAGCCACTTGAATCAGCTCAATATCAATTTTGTAGAGAGTTATGACCAAAATACTAAACCCTGCCGATCTTTGGAAATTCCATACGCGTTTGGATGTTCCTTGAGATAAATCTCCTTGTTGTTTGATAATCCATGCTTCTTTTGCCACACGACTCATCACTATGACTCTAGACTCCATATAGTTGGCTTCCAATTGGGTGTAATCGCTCGATTCTTGATGATTCTAGGTAGCAATGCTCGTATTTGTCACAAAATCACTCCAAATATCGTTAAATTCCTACAAAACAAGCAAGCGTAATATCTTTTCCACAAAGAGCGAATATATACCATTTCATACACGTTATTGCATGTTTATAAACAATTATAGCCATAAATATGCCCTAAAATACATGCAAAACTCACACTCAACAATAGTAAAAATATTTTAAACCAATCGGAAGTATTTAGACAACATTTAGGAACCTTGTTTTGAAGTGAAAACTTATAAACATAAAATCATTAGAAGTGTTGTCCAATTTTATCTAAAGTAAAACTTGAAGAAATACTCGGGAAATATTAAAACCATTTTAAAACATTTAGGAGTATTTGGACAACCTTTAAAAACATTGTTTTGGTGTGAAAACAAAATCATCAAAATCATGATAAAACCATTTATCAAACAAGTGGGTCTTCCCTATGAAGTGGATTTTCTATCCCAGGAGTGCAAGGGTCGGGTGTGTTTTGACTTGCTAGGGGTTTTTCTTGTTCCATTATGTGGTTGAGTAGTTGGGTTGTCTCCTTACAACATTTACTCCTCCATTATGTCCACTTTACCTCTTAGTTTGAATTTGTTCTTTCTCCCTCCATTTATTAGCTATTAGTTTATCTTACTACTTGTTCTAACATCTTTTCTTTGCATTTTTTTTTTTTCTCGTCTCGTCTTTTCATTTTTTTCTTTTGTGCTCTGTTTTCAGAGATTCTACAAAGTTGGTGGTCGCTTCTATGGACTGAGGTGGATATAGGTTTATCCTCCCGAGATGGCCGCAGAGTTGGTTGAGGGGATGAAAAAAATTCTCTTTATCGGTGGAAGAAAAGCGGGTATTGCTCTTGAAGAAGGCGACATTTCTAACAACAATGAGGAATGTGGTCGCAGACTTATTTGGAGTGATTCATGGAAAAAAGGCGAACTTTGTTGGATTAAAGAATACCATGGCATTCATTTGGCCCATCTAGTCTCCTTTCTTCTACGGGAGATTGGGTTTAACGATTTGATTTGTGTTCAAAATCGAGGATGACAAGAAAAAGGTTTTCAATGCAGATCTTGGATGTTTGATAATCGTTCGATTTTAAAAGAGTGGGTGGAAAGGCTTCATTTGTCTAAAATGGAGACAAAGTATGCGGATGTTTGGGTCCAAATCGGGACTTACCCCATAATCGGATATCCTCTAAGAATGGGCTTGAATAGGGAAAATGTTCTCCTCGATTTACGATATTCATATCCTTAAACTGGAAGCATTAAGGGCAAACATATCAAAATTTTAGCCGCCATCAACCTGGAAAAACCTTTACTTCGGGGTGCCTGTTATGTTGGGAACTTCTAGACTGGGTTAACTTTATGTATGAGAAAATGGATTTTCATTCTGTTTCTACCGTGACTTAATCGGGCATTCGGATCATTTTTGTGAGAAAAGAAGCAAAGACTTGAGGGAAGGTGTTCTTGGGAAGGTCCATTCGGTGATTGGCCGAGAGTCAAGAGCTTCTTTCGGAAGGGAGAGTTAATAGACAAACCTACAACCTTTCTAAAACAAATTCGAGGGGGGTACAAGTGTTAAGTTGGTTTTATACCAATGTATTGAGTATTCTAGACTAGGATTTTGCATTGTTTTCGGGTATTTTTAGTGTCGTTTGAGTCTAATTCATGTAATTAGTTGTCGTTTGAGAGTCGGGATAGTCTTGAGTCTTGAAATTGGTCAAAAATGATGAAGAACGTGCTCGGAAGGTGATAATCGCAATTTACTAGTAAAAATCGGAAAGATATTGCTCGAAGCGATGGCGCGCAAGAAGACTAAAACCCCTGCGCCGCAGCGGCGGGTTGAATACTAAACAAATGGCGCAGGGAAGGAAGTGCCCAAAGCAAGGGTTGCAAGCGCCGAACGTAGTGCGATAGACTTCTCAGTGCGCAGCCAGCGCGACGTGCGAAGAAGCGAGAGGCAACAAGGTAGCCGGGCGTGAGATGCAGCAGGCGACGAATCGGGCGCTGCAGCGAGATCAACGGCAAGCGAGGAGCAGGATTGAAGATTGGGCGCTGCAATAAGACCATTCCTAGCGCCAACGCGCATCCCGGAAAACGAGGGATGAACGTGGGCTTTTATTTTTGGGCTGTTTTAACGGTTTTTCAAGGGTTTCAAGCCTATAAATATAAGGACTCACGTATGTAGAAGGGTAGGACATTCTTTTGAGAACAATGCAAGGAAGAGACACACGGCCTAGGGTTGGGACGACAATTGGAGGCACTTCGTCCTGGACACGAGAGAGAATTCCTTCTTTTTTCTTCTCAATTCTTTCTTTGCTTTTCTTTGTCAATTTTTGAGATGTATAATTATTTCTTCAAGAGTTTTTATACATCCATTATGAGCTAAACCTATATTTCTAGGGATTGATGTAACTTACGTTTGAACTATGTTTTGATTTCAGTTTATGAAATTCGCATATTATGTAATCTATTTGTGCTATTTGATTTGATTGCATCCGGATTATCCGATCAATAATTTAGATTATTTGGCGTGTTTGATTTGACGCTCGAGAGAGTTAATTTAACGCTTGGCCATAGAATAGTACAACCTAGGATTTCATAGAACCGAGAGGTTTATAAATCTTTTGAAGCTTTGTGATAGAATATTCATTGAGCGTATTAGGGTTTAATTTATGATTTTTATAGAGATATCGAAATCGTAAATGGAACCTAGAATCACTTGGCACTCGAGAGAGGAAGTGGTAAACAAGAGTAGGAATATTGGCTTATAGATTGATAAATTGTGATTAATAAACTGGATTGAAAACATAGGGGATAACTATGTGAAATCAACCCTCTAGAATTCATCTTCTACATCTTGATAAATTGTGCGAACCAATTTGTTAGTTTAATTTTAGTTTCTTTTTAGTTTAATAAATTCTCATCTCTTTTCGATTTCTAGATAGAATTAAGCTATTTTAATTATAGTACTTAGCATAAAATTGGATAACGATCTGCAGGAGACGATAACCCTACTTTCAAAACTATACTAAAACTCGACACCGACGCTTGCAAAGTATGAATTTCGCGATCAAGTTTTTAGCGCCATTCCGGGGATTGTTTTATCCTATTTTAAACTAATACTATTACCACGTAGTCTTAATCCTAATCTAGACTAGTATAGGAATTATAATTTCGTTTTTCTCATTTAACTATGTCTTTTATGCGAGATTCCAAAGATATTAATTTGCTTCCTTTTGATCGAGAGATTGAAAGAACACTTGAGCAATCCGAGCAGCAAAAACGAAAGCAGAGAATCGAGCAATGGCGAGGAAAGGCGGGGAAGATGAGAACACCGAAATTCGGGTCGTGAATGTGCCACCACGGCTGAGGCACGAGAAAGGGCAACCGGGATTACTTTTCGCGACCGTGAATCGTAACTACCTCGAGGTGTGCGCCAGCCCATGAATGCGAATATTTTGAATTGAAATCGGGCCTCATAAGCATGGTTCGTGAGAATCGGTTTGGGGGAGTCCAGTGGATGATCCGAATACACATCCGCCACATTCTTTGAAATTTGCGACACCATCAAGATGAATGGTGTGGTATTGACGAGCCATTAGATTGAGGCTTTTCCGTTTTCACTCCGGGATAAGGCCAAGTAGTGGTTCTGACGTTCGCTCCTGGGAGTATTATGAGTTGGGATGATCTCGACTCAAAAATTCTTAGCAAAATTTTTCCCTCCCAAAGAAGACACTCCAACTAAAGCGAGATAGCCCAGATTCCAACAGATTGATTTTGAGTTATTATACGAAGCTTGGGAGCGATTCAAATATCTCATTGCGGAGATGCTTTGCATGGATATGCAGACGGCGAAGGTTCAATATTTCTACAATGGGTGAATGGGCATACAAGGACGATACTAGATGCGGCATCGGGAGGTACATTGATGGCTAAAACCCCGATCGAAGCCTTACTTCTACTTGAAGAAATGGCCACAAACAACTATCAATGGCCCTCCGAGAGATCGCCAAAGCGGTTGCCGGTGTTCTGAGCTTGATACAATGTCGGCTTTGGCGGCTCAAATCTCGAGTCCGAAGCAATTAGCAATCATGAATACCGGCGGCACACCACAAAGCAAGCCGCACTTCCACCCGCAACCGTTCACGCAGCCCGCCACTCACGAGGCCGAGCAAGTCAATTATGTGAATAACCGGATTTTAATAACAGAGGTAATTCATTACCAACTCACTACCACCCGAGACTTCACAATCATGAGAATCTCTCTTATAGAAACAACAAGAACGTATTGAATCCACCTCCAGGTTATCTAAACCCATCCGGTTCTAATACACGGAGGTGAAAAGAAGCGATCGCTAGAGGAGATGCTCGGCTCATTCATCGGAGAGACCAAGAACCGAATGAATAGGAGTGAGGCATGATTGATGGTCCGAATACTAAGATGAGCACAATGGAGATGCATATTAGGTCGATCGAGACACAAATGGGTTAGTTGACTACAACCGTAAATTCATTGCGTGAGAAGGGAAAGTTCCCAAGTGATACATAGGTTAATCAGAGAGCATGTAATGCGGTTTACGTGAAAAAGGAAGCAAAAATTCAGCCTGCTCCCACAGAATCACCTATTTATGCGAAACCAGTGGAATCCAAGAAAATGAAGTTGGAAGATTTTGAGACTGTCTATTTGTGAGAGGAATGTAGTGCAATAGTCCGAGTAAACTACCTCCCTTAAAATGAAGGATCCGGGAGTTTCACTATTCCTTGTACTATTGGAGGAGTTTTCTTTGAGAAACCACTTTGTGATCTTGGGTCCAGTGTGAATCTTATATCTCTTTATGATGTGACGAAGTTTGGGTTCGGGGAGGTGAAGCGTCAATATCACTCTGCAGATTCATTTGATCGATCCATCGCCTATTCGTGTGGAATCATTAAAGACGTATTGGTAAGAATTAATAAATTTGTTTTTCTTGTGGATTTTGTAGTGTTGGACGCGAACGAGGACAAGAAAATACCTATCATCTTTGGGTGACCATTTTTAGCTACATCACGGGCTTTGATCGATGTAGAAACGGGGAGCTAGCTCTCGCGAGTAAATTAGGAGAAAGTCGTATTCACCATCCATCCAACCAATAGGCTAAAATTTGAATTAAATGATGGTAAGCGGATGGTTGGGAATATAGCTAAAGACATTGGAGGTTGGAAAGTTTCTAAGGAAAATGTGGACAACATGCCTATTGGAGCCCCAACTTGAGGATAATCGACATAGTCCGGTCAAGATCAGTAAACTTAGCGCTTCTTGGGAGGCAACCCAAGCCCCTTTTTCTTAGTTTTAATATAATTTAGTAGTTGTTTTTGTTTTTCTGAATTTTTGCATTTTTAGGAGTAGTAAGTTGCATCACATTCCACCCTCTCATTTGTGTAAATCCCACATATCTCACTCCATCTTCGCAAAGGAGCACTCTAACTCCACACACACCATCTTCATCTCATTCACTCATTATTTGGGAAGTTTGCAACTTCCAAACCCCACACCATGATTTTCCCCATCTTGTGATTTTTGGTGTGATTGGATTGTAGTAGTCTGCTAGGATAATTGTTATTCTTGTGGATTGGTTGCTCATGCTAGAGTTAGGCTTGGTGTTGATTTTTGGGATTGAATTGAGTTATCCAGCGCATTCACTATCTTTGCCCAAATTCATGCATATGAGGTGTTTGATAAAATGCCACAATGACAATTTCACATTGTTTAGTGTTATCTTGCATATCTATGCTTATCTTGTTGACATGGCACTATATTTTCCACTTGGGTGCATTATGTACGTACTCACGATTGTCGATTTCTCACTCATAACCGAATTCCATGGTTCCACAAGTTTTGTTTTCTTGTCTACCTTGCTAGGTTACAAAGATGCGAAACCAAAGAGGGCTTGGGCAAGGTGAAGTGGAGGAACTAGACCACACCTCGGAGGCATACAACACCCACGGGCTTGTGCACTAGGATGCGTAGTGAGCTTATACGAGACACCTCATGCACATAGTAATACCACATGACTTAAGGAGCCTTCGCTCCTCGGCTACCAGGAAAGTCTTTTTCCCACCTCTCCATTGGGGACAATGTCGTTTTAAGTTTTGGGGGTGAAGTTTGTTTTTATTCATCGGGATGAGTCTTGAGTAAAAAAAAAAAAAAAAAGAGTCTAGAGTCGAGTCGGGCGTCGGTGAAATCAGAAACCGCATGACTAAGTGAATTTGTTGAATATGAGTTGAGCGGTCAAGAGAGCATGTGTTGAATCGTGATTTAATCTTCTTTCCATTAATTCCATCTATGTGCTTAACCCCTGTTGATTTATTTGGGGATGATTTATGCAATAGAGTGGTTCCTTTATGATCCCACCGGATTCTAGAACTTGTTTGATCACTAGTCGAGGTAAATCTAGGTGAAGTAATAGTAAGGAAGTGATTTAGGCCATCTTTGAACAAGCGAGCCTAAAATGCCTACCTTTGTATTATATTTTCCCTAGTGTCCCCTTTGAGCCGTATAAACCCGTTTCTTTGGCAACCAATCTAATACCCAGAGCCTAAATGTGAAAATCTTAATTACGCATCACTCATACACACAAGTTATAGAAAAATGTTGAAGGTTGAGGAGGGTATGATGAGAAGGGTATGTATTTAATTGAATGATGAGAAGGGTATGCAAAAGAAAAGTTTGGGGTTAGAAAGAAAAAAAAAAAAGGAAAAGAAAAAAATTAAGAAAAATCAGCAGATTGAAGGTTCATAAATATTGGGGATGTCAAAAAGTGAAAGGTAGTGTTGATTGTTGATTAAAAGTGATAATTGTATGTTTGGGTGATTTGATCCACTTAATCCCATATTTTCCTACCTTACCCTAAGCCCACATTACAAGTTTTAAAAGTCCTATTGATCCTTGTGTTTACATTAGCCTACATTAGTGGAGATTAGTGTGAAAGACAAGCCTATGGAGTCCGGGAAACATGTCATCTTTATATTCGTAAAGTGGATCATCTTGAAAACACTTGATTGCGTAATCTATCACGGATAAAGAAAACGAAGTTGGCATGAAAATTCCACCTTCATGATCACATTGTGAAAATACGTGCTTGATTGATAGTGAGACGAAATTTGGCGAATGAGTTTGGTTGTGAAGTTTTGCGGTTAGTCCGTGAGTCACGTCTTTATTTTTTGCTGTTTCCTTCTTGTTTGTTGATTTTTAGAGTCCTGTAATTGCTTGAGGACAAGCAAGCGTCTAAGTTTGAGGGTATTTGTTAAGTTGGTTTTATACCAATGTATTGAGTATTCTAGACTAGGATTTTGCATTGTTTTCGGGTATTTTTAGTGTCGTTTGAGTCAAATTCATGTAATTAGTTGTCGTTTGAGAGTCGGGACAGTCTTGGGTGCCAAAATTGGTCAAAAACGATGAAGAACATGCTCGGAAGGTGATAATCGCAATTTACTAGTAAAAATCGGAAATATATTGCTCAAGCGATGGCGCGCGCGATGCAAAACCCTGCGTAATAGGCGCAAAATCCCCGAGCTCGGGGTCGAAAACTAAACAAGATGCGCGAGGGAAGGAGGGGCGCTACGATTGCCCCAAAGAGGCTGCGCGCCGAACGTAGTGCAAGTAGAGAGTTCAGCCGCGACGTGCGAAAAGGAGCGGCGTGAAAAAGGTAGCCCGGGCATGAGATGCAGCAGAGGGATTTAAATAAGGTGCGTATTTGCAGATGCGCTATGTCCAATAACAAATGTCGACCAGCGGCAAATGAGGAGTAGCAATGAAGATTTAGGCGCTGCAACAAGACCATTCCTAGCGCCGTAGCGCACATCCGGCGTAAAATAGGGCTGAACGTGGGCTTTTATTTTTGGGCCATTTTAACGTTTTTCAAGGGTTTCAAGCCTATAAATATAAGGACTCACGACGTAGAAGGGTCGACATTTTTGAGCACAACACAAGGCAAGAGACACGAGCTAGGGTTCGAGAGGCGGCAATTGGAGGCACTTAAATGCGTCCGGACACGAGAGAGAATTCCTTCTCTTTTCTTCTCAATTCTTTCTTTGCTTTTCTTTGTCAATTTTTGAGATGTATAATTATTTCTTCACGAGTTTTTATACATCCATTATGACCTAAACCTATATTTCTAGGGGATTGATGTAACTTACGTTTGAACCTATGTTTTGATTTCAGTTTATGAAATTCGCATATTATTTAATCTATTTGTGCTATTTGATTTGATTGCATCCGGATTATCCGATCAATAATTGATTGTTTGGCGTGTTTGATTTGACGCTCGGGAGAGGTAATTGAGCGCTGGCCATAGAATAGTACAACCTAGAGTTTCATAAAACCGAGAGGTTTATAAATCTTTTGAAGCCTTGTGATAGAATATTCATTGAGCGTATTAGGGTTTAATTTATGATTTTTATAAAGATATCGAAATCGAAATTGGAACCTAGAATCACTTGGCACTCGAGAGTGGAAGTGATAACTAAGCGAGAATATTGACTTATAGATTGATAACTTGTGTTTAATAAACTGGATTGAAAACATAGGGGATAACTAAGTGAAATCAACCCTCTAGAATTCATCTTCTACGTGTTTGATAAATTGTCCGAACCAATTTGTTAGTTAATTTTAGTTTCTTTTTAGTTTAATAAATTCTCATCTCTTTTCGATTCTAGATAGAATTAAGCTATTTTAATTATAGTACTTAGTATAAAATTTGATAAAATCCTGTGGAGACGATAACTCTACTTTCAAAACTATACTAAAACTTGACACCATATGATTGCGGTAAGAATTTCGCGATCAACAAGCAAGGAACCGAAAGACCAGGACTTTGTTCTCGGCGAAATGATGCCGTTAATCATGTCTAAAGCAGCTGTCCCGAGTGATTGAGCCTGGATGCGCCTTAATTGTTCACGCCAAGAGTAATAATGATGTTGCGGTGATACTAGCCAGCAAATCCACAGAGTTGAGGTGCAACGAGATACCTAGCGGGTCCAATCTAGCCATCTCCCAACTGAGGTTATACCCCAACCGATCCCTATCCATGTTGCTAATCCACCACCCACCCCGATGGATAACTTGAATCCTGGTACTAATATTGTCGATCCAAGCCTCTTTGAAGTGGAATTTCATCATACCCCTATCCGTACTCTTCTCGAGGGAGATTCATAATATTCTTCCACAGGATATTAAAAGGGACCTCATATCCTTTCAAAGATCGAAACTTGAAGGATTAAAAAGGAAAACAATACAAAAATGAATGGAATTGTCGAGAATCATGGATTGTGCCCCAAGCATTGAGATAGGAAGTAAGCGTGGTAGAAATCAAGTCGAGGAAAATTGTGATCCCAATATTAAAGGTGAAAAAGTTCGAAAAAGGGAAACAGAACAGTCGATTTTTTTCTTGCTCGATATGGTGGTAGAGGCCAGACTTGAGTGGTCTCCCAAGCCCGATGATGGCTTCCTCGGAATTGTAGAGGTGTGGGTGGCCCTCTACGATTCCTCAAATCAAGAAGATTTGTCGATCCCATCATCCAAATTTTGTTTATTTATGTGAAACCAAAAAAAAATTGTGAATACGATTCTAGAAATCTCAAATGTGGTGATAAATGGACTAGTGTTGATGCGGTTGGCCTTAGTGGTGGGCTTATGGTGTTTTGGGATTCCTTAGTGGACATTGTTAGCATCAATAAGCAATATTTTTGTTTGGAAATTGAATATGTTTGGAATGCCAAGAAACTTTGGGCTATTTTTGTCTATATCAGCATGGAGGCTCTCTCTCGAAAAGCTCAATGGAACTACCTGTTGAATGCCAAGGGAAATGGGGTGATAGATGGACTATGGAGGGTGATTGGATCGATTTATCTAATCCTAACGAAAAGCGGGGAGGAAGAATTAGATCATCTAATAGTTGCATTGGGTTTAATGATTTCATCGAGCTATGAGTATGAAAGATATCGGGTTTTCGGGATACCCTTACACCGGAGTAATAACAAGGATAATGAAGGCTTTGTTGAGGAACGCGTCTTGACATATTTTTGCATATCCCGAGTGGATGTTGGATAATCCTTCCGCCATGGTTCTTCATATTTCCAGATTCTCTTCGGATCACTCCATGATTCTTCTTAAGTCTCAAATTGGGAAATGTAAAACTCACAGAGATTTTGCTTTGATCAAAGATGGACTCGAGAATACCAAAGATTAACCCGGTGATTGATAAGGCTTGGAACACCCTATAAAAGGTACTCCTATGTTTTAGATTCAAGCTAAAATTAGGTAGAGCAGAGTTGATATTTTGAGTTGGTGTAAAGGAGTGAAGCATAATTATGCCAATCAGATTGAAAGGTGAATATTAAAATGAATAAAATCAATCTCCGGGTGGTAGTAGGGATTGGAATGAATGGAATAGTTTGAAAGTTGATCCGCATAAGGCTTATTCCAATGAAGAAGTGTATTGGAGAAACAAATCCGAGTTCGATGGCTTAAAGAATGAGATAGAAACACAAAATTCTTCCATGCTTGTGTGGTCCAAAGACAAAAAGAAATTCCATTGATCGGTTGATTAGTAGAGGGGTGTAACGGGCGCCCAATTTTCTTCGCATTGAGCTTGGAGGCTAGCCTTAATCAAGCCCACACAATGGCCTAAATACTTAGGCCCAATTGTACATAGAACGTTCTAGAGTCTTATAGAGTTTTGTAGAGATTGTAGGGTGATTCTAGAGCATTCCTTTGTAAATATCTTGTAAGAATATTCTAGGGACATTCCTTGGAGAGTTCTAGAGAACTTCTCCCAACCGTAGGATCAAATGCATCACCACCGTCCATTTAGGAGGTGGAGTAGTATAAATAGAGGCATGGTTTCATTTGCAAACCATCAAGTCTTGTAAGCAAGTTTGAGTGAATCAATACAAGTGTTCTTTCCCAACTATCTTGTGTTCTTTCTTAGCCATCTTTCTTACACTTCTTCACACACTAGCACGTTCGAGAGAGGCTGACTTAGCAACCGCGAGGGGCGGAAGAGCGCTAAGGCCGCACGGTTCATTGTTAAGGGAACAAGTCCGTGACGGTGGTATCGGGGCCGGTTCGGGCACAAGTGTATCTTGAAGTTAGCGTAATGGCGGTGACAACAAGGATATTGCATCGGGGTGACCGTGAGCAAGACTCGTGGTGAATCTTCTCCTTGGGAGCTTTCACGCAGCGAGATGGGCGAGAGGCTCGAAAGGTCGAGCCCAATGTCGAGACGTTGGAGGGCCACGTGCTCGGACAGCTAGACACCGTCAAGGAGTCGGTGCAAGAGTGCCTTGATGCCAATACGACGTTGGAGGAACGTTTCGCACGGCTAGAGGCGCGAGTGGCAGATATTGTCCAAGCCCTTCAAGCAAGCATCGAGGGGATGCGGGGAGGACTTGGCACTTTGCAAGAAGCGCATTTGCTAGTGGGGGAGCTAGCATGTCTACAAAGAAGTCCAAGGGTGGACCGCCCCAAGCCGGGAGTGGTTCAATGGGGCACAAGACGCCAAGGAAGTGGAGAACTACCTATGGCGCATGGAGCAAGACTTTGAGGACTCAACCTTGCAGACGAGCTATCAAGGTAAAGACCGCATCTCTCTACCTTACCGATCTGCGATGTTGTGGTGGCGCGGGAAGACGCCGACATGGAGCGGGGCACTGTCGGATTGATACATGGGACGATTTTAAGAAGGAGCTTAAACGCCACTTCTATCCAGGAGAACGTTGTCTACGAAGCCCATAAGAGACTTAGGGAGTTGAAGCAAAGGGTACTATCCGAGACTACGTCGCCAAGGAGTTCACCACCCTAATGCTTCAAATTCCTAATATGGCCGAGGAGGACTTATTGTTCTACTCGTGAGACGGACTACGAGGGATGGGTAAAGCAAGAACTTCACCGACGAGGCGTTCGATCAGTCGATGAGGCTATTGCCGCTGCCGAATCCCTTACTGAGTTCCAACTGCACACATTCGGGGATGCTCAGAAGAGCAAGGAGAAAATGAACTCGGGTAAGGGTGGGGGAGAGAAGCGGGACGTCCGAGACCAACGGCGTCGCCACAAGGAGGGACGACGAAGGGTCTTCCCACAAAGAATACAAAGACAAGAAGCGTGCCTTCGTGCCCAAGGGCGGATGCTTCATGTGCAAGGGGCCACATGCCATGAGCAATTGTCCAAAACTTGGGTCGTTATCCGCCATGCTCGAAAGGCAAGAGACGGAGAGTGTCGCTGAGGAGGAGACGAACAAGATGGGATCCCTTCAACTCCTCAACGCCCTCAAAGCCAAGCCAGTGCCGACACCATCAAGCGAGGGGCTTATGACGTTGAGGCACTTGTCAACGGGGAGGTCTACCAAGGCGTTGGTAGACACGGGAGCAACCCACAATTTTGTAACCGTGGAAGAGGCCAAGAGGTTAGGCCTACGATGGACAAACGGGACGGTTGGTTGAAGACCGTAAATGCTAAAGCTCAGCCACTAAACGGTGTAGCTCGGCGTAGAGCTACAATTAGGCACTTGGAAGGCCGAGTGGATTTTTCGGTGGCACCTATGGATGACTTCGTGGTCGTGCTCGGGATGGACTTCTTGCGCAAGGTAATCGCTATCCCTATGCCTTCATTTAGTTTTGTATGCATCTTGGAGAAAGGGTCACCTTGCATGATTCCGACCGTTGAGTCATCCACTACGCATCAACGGGAGGCAAAGCACTTGTCGGCCATGCAACTCACCGCGGGGGTGAAAAGGGGGAGCCGACATTCTTAGCCACCCTCAAGGAGGAGGACCAACCCACTATCAAGGAGGACGGCGTTCACCCGCTCATCCAAAGGGTGTTGGACGAGAACAAGGACGCGTCATGCCCGCCCAACTACCGAACCAACTTCCACCAAGGCGTGAGGTGGACCACAAGATCGAGTGGAGCGGGTGCAAGCCGCCCGCCATGGCGCTACCTGGGATGGCTCGCGTAACTCGAGGAACTACGCAAGCAAGCGACGGAGTTGCTTGAGACGGAAAAATTAGGCCTTCCAAAGCACCTTATGGCGCGCCGTCTTATTCCAAAAGAAGCACGATGGATCATTGAGGATGTGCGTGGACTACGGGCGCTAAACAAGGTAACAATTAAAACCCGTTATCCCATCCCGTTAATGTCGACTTGTTTGATGGCTTGGTGGTGCCAAAGTATACACCAAGATGGACTTACAAAAAGGCTACTACCAAGTCCGCATAGCCGAAGGGGACGAGTAAAAACAACGTGCATTACCCGGTATGGATCGTATGAATGGTTAGTCATGCCGTTCGGACTAACAATGCCCCAAAGAACATTTTGCACGTTGATGAACAAGATTCTCCAGCCCTACCTAGATCGGTTCGTAGTGGTTTACTTGGGCGACATCGTGATCTATAGCAACTCAATGGAGGAGCACGCCGACCACCTACGCACCATCTTCCAGGTATTGCGGGAAAACCAATTATATGTCAAGAAGGAGAAGTGCTCGTTCGCAAAGGAGGAGGTACCCTTCTTGGGACACATAATCGGGCATGGGAAGCTTCAGATGGACGAAGCTAAAATCAAGGCAATCATGGAGTGAGAGGCCCCGACCAAGGTAATGCTTGAACTTAGATCTTTCCTTGGTCTTGTTAATTATTACCGTCGTTTTATACGGGGATACTCAAATGACGGTGGCACCTTTGACGGACATGCTTAAAAAGGGGAAAGCATGGGAATGGTCCGAGAAATGTCAAAAGGCATTTGACAACTGAAGGCCGCATGATAAGCCAGGAACCGGTCTAAGATCGCTTTCGACTTTGGCAAGCCATTCGAATTACATACCGATCGTCCGACTTTGCTATTGGGGAGTATTGATGTAAGAGGGACATCCAATAGCATTCGAAAGCCGCAAGCTCAATGACACCGAGCGCCGCGGTACAGTGCGAGAGAAGGAGATGACGGCCATAATTCATTGCCTACGGGTGTGGCGACACTACCTTCATCGGGATCTCATTTCACCATTAAGGCGGACAACGTTGCCACGAGTTACTTCCAAACTCAAAAGAAGCTATCACCGAAGCAAGCCCGATGGCAAGACTTCTTGGCCGAGTTCGACTACACATTGGAGTACAAACCCGGAAAGCGATGTAGTAGCCGAGCGTATTAAGCCGCAAGCGGAGCTTATGCCCATAAAGCGCGAGCAAAAGGGGAGATCGTGGACCGCATCGGACAAGGGTGGAGCATGACCCTATGGCTAGGGAGCTCATGAAGCTAGCTTGAGGAGGGCAGACCAAGCAATTTTGGGTAGAGGACGGCCTACTCTACACCAAAGGGCGCGTTTATACGTTCGAGATGGGACACGATTTGAGGAAGGATCTCATCAAGGAATGTCACGACCACAAAATGGGCGGAGACATCAAGGCCAAAAAAGCGTACCTTGGCATTACTAGAAGCTGCATACTTTTGGCCACGAGATGAGGGACGGCGTCGAGCTCTATGTGAGGACTTGTCTTGTGTGCCGGCAAGACAAGATAGAGAATAAGCAACCGGCGGGACTGCCGAGCCATTACTGTCGCCGACCTCCATGGCACTCCATCACCATGGATTTCATAAGCGCATTGCCCAAATCCAGGGGTTCGGGTCAATAATGGTGGTGGTAGATCGTTTTTCCAAGTACGGGACATTCATACCCTGTACAAAGGATTGCACAAATGGAGGAGGCGGCGAGGGCCTTTTTCAAGAACGTGGTGAAGTATTGGGGACTACCACGGCATATCATCGCTGATCGCGATCCTCGCGCTGCTGAGGCGACTATGGGACGGAGCTCTTCAAACTCCTAGGCACGGAGTTGAATTTCTCAACAAGCTTTCACCCCAAAACCGACGGACAAACCGAACGGGTGAATGCCTTGTTGGAGTCTACCCGAGGCACTTTGTGAGTGCCAACTGAAAGATTGGGCCAAACTCCTTGATGTGGCGCAATTTTCTTATAACTTGCTGCGAGTGAGGCCACGGGACGAAGCCCGTTCGAGCTTGCAACAGAGGGCAACAACCTTTGACTCCACACACCTTGGCCACAGGCCAGAAGATGGCGGAGTCCGGGGGCGGCAAGATGGCTAAGTCATGGGAGGAGCGGTAGCCGACTTAGCCCGTTCATGCTTAGAAAAGGCGTAAGAAGATGAAGAAATGGGTGATGAGAAGAGACGGCCAAAAAGAGTACACCATTGGCGATCTAGTCTTCATCAAGCTCCTACCGCAAACGATTCAAGGCGCTACGGGGCATACATAAGGGCTTGGTGAGGCGTTACGAAGGGCGTTCACCATCACAGGTAAGGTAGGTAAGGTGTCTTATCGCGTCGACCTACGATACTTTGAAAATTCATCCGGTCTTCCACGTTAGTATGTTGAAGCCATATCATGTGGACGAGGAAGATCCAAGCCGAAGGTATTCAACGAGCACCTCTGTGGTAACCAAGTCGTTTGACAAGGGCGTTGAAGAGGTGCTCATGAAGAGAATCGTTCAAGGCGAGGTGTTCCACGCCGTACTTAATACTTAATCAAATGGAAGGGCTACCCGAGACAGGAGGCAACATGGGAACTTGAAGAAGACTTGTGGCAGTTCCGACCACAACTTAGCGAGTACGAGGCGACGAGGACGCCGCCGAATTAGGTGGGGGAGAATGTAACGGGCTGCCCAATTTTGCTGCATTGAGCTTGGAGGCTAGCCCAGAATCAAGCCCACACAATGGCCTAAATACTTAGGCCCAATTGTACATAGAATGTTCTAGAGTCTTGTAGAGTTTTGTAGAGATTGTAGGGTGATTCTAGAGCATTCCTTTGTAAATATCTTGTAAGAATATTCTAGGGACATTCCTTGGAGAGTTCTAGAGAACTTCTCCCAACCGTAGGATCAAATGCATCACCACCGTCCATTTAGGAGGTGGAGTAGTATAAATAGGGGCATGGTTTCATTTGCAAACCATCAAGTCTTGTAAACAAGTTTGAGTGAATCAATACAAGTGTTCCTTCCGAACTATCTTGTGTTCTTTCTTAGCCATCTTTCTTACACTTCTTCACACACTAGCACGTTCGAGAGAGGTGACTTAGCAACCGCGGGGCGGAAGAGCGCTAAGGCCGCACGGTTCATTGTTAAGGAACAAGTCCGTGACAGGGGCACCCTTTGTGATAGTCGAGGATCTTGTTGAGAAGGAGGTTATTTCATTCTATAAAGAGCTTTTATTATCCTCGGACCCCAACTTTGATCCGGATATCTTGGAAGGATTACTAGATCCATTGATGCTTCTCATAGTAAGCGGTATGCGAACTGTGGAGGATCATGAGATCAAACAAGCATTTTCCAAATGCATCCTCATAAGGCTCCAGGCCCCGATGGTATGACTCCTTTCTTCTTTCAATTTTTACGGCTTGTTGTTTCTAATGATATCTGTTTTTCTTTGTGAAAAAATTCTTTGCTAATTCTAAACTTCTCAAAAGCATGAATCATACTATGGTCACTCGATTCGAAGATCAAGAACCCAACCTCTATTGCGCATTATAGACCCATTAGTCCGTGTAATGTGATTTATAAGATCATCTCTAAAATCCTTGCCAACAGACCTAAATTGTGTCTTCACCTTTGCATTAGTGAGTGTCAAACAACCTTTATTCATGGGAGGCAAATCGGTGATAATATCATTATTTCCCATGAGTGCTTTAATTTCCTCCATAATCTTAGAAAATGTCTCTGTGGCTTTATGGCTCTTAAACTCGATATGTCAAAAGCGCACGATAGAGTCGAATGGGTTTTCTCAAGTGGATTTTTACTTGCATCTCATCATCTTCATTTTCTTTCCTCATCAATGGTCAACCTTGTGGCTATGTCCTCCCCTCAAGGGGCATTAGACAAGGTGATCCACTGTCTCCCTACCTCTTTATAATTCTCTCTCGAAGCTTTCTCTAACCTCATTGCCCAAGCCAAAATCCACTCTCGATTCTTTGGACTTAAAGTTTGTAGGAATGCCCCATTATCTCCCATCTCTTTTCTCGCGCCAATGATTCCCTTCTTTTTTGTGAAGCTTCTCCTCTCAAGCTCAAAATGTCAAAATCCTCCGGAGAAAATCTTTGCATTACGCCTTTGGTCGGATGATTAATTTGGAAAAATCATCAATATTTTTGATCATAATGTCCTGGCTCTGATAGAACTTCCATCCGCCATACCCTCCATGGTATCCGATTCAATCTAAGATCAAGCATTTTGGCCTCCCCTCCTCCTTGGTAGATCCAAAAAGAAGTTTTCTCTTATGTGATTGAAGCAACAAAAAAAAGAATCAATAATTGGAAACATAAATTTCTCGATCAATATTTGGTAAGGAAGTCCTTATCAAGTCTGTTCATTGACTTTGCCCACATATATCATGTCTTGTTATAGGCTTCTGTTAGTTCTTGTAAGGATCTTTCTACCATTTCGCTTTCGTTTTTGTGGGGATCACCAATTGGTGGTCCCCATAAAATTCACTAGTTAAGTTGGTCAAAGCTTTAGATAATAAAAATGAAGGGGGCTTGGTTTCAAAGACTTTAGAATTTTTAATGATTCCCTATTGGCTAAGAATATGTAGTAAGCTGTTAACCCAACCTAATACTCTTCTCAGTAAACTTTTAAAAACAAAATACTACCATAAGGTTGGCTGCTGCGGGTTGTCTAAAAAAATAGTGATTCGTGGATTTGGAAAAGTTGGTTACAAGCTAGATATATTCTCTTGCAGGGGTTGTGATCCAAAATTGGTAAAGGTAATTCCATCGGGGTGTGGGACTCTCCATGGATCCCTGGGGTTCATTCCTCACCCCCTGCCTGCTCCTCATTTTGGTTCTCAAATTTCTTGGGTTAGTGATCTTCTTAATCCTTCCGGCTCAAGCTGGAATGAAAATCTAGTGAGACTCATTTTTAATAGCCGCTTTGGTGACAAGATTCTTCAAACCCCCATTCATTCCCTAGGGTAGAGACCAAATTGCCTGGTTACTTACACCTGCGGGAAATTCACTGTTAGCTCTGCTTATCATGCCTCCATGTGTAACTCGAAGTTGATTAATGATTTTCCTAAAAACATCAAAAATGGTCATTCTCGGATTAACATGTGGAAAGGGACTTGGAAGCTCCTCATTAAAGGAAATTGAAACATTTTATTTGGAGATGTTTTCATAATATTCTCCCAACTAAAATGAATATGTGCAGGAAAGGTGTTAATCTTGACCCGGTTTGCGATTTTGTGGTGATGCTAATGAATCGATGTTGCATATTTTTTTCAATGTACCAGGGCTGAAGTCTTTTGGAGATTAGCCCCTGTCTCTTGGGACTTTCTTCCTCTTTGTTTGTTACATTTCGAGATTGGTGAAGCTCGATATCTTCTACTCGCAAGAAGGATTTCGGCAAGAGAGACTCCAACTCACTACTTACCCGCTTTGGTGGATGCGGAAGACTAGAAATTGTTGGATTTTTAAGGTGGTCTCATCCTCCTAAGGAAGTCGTTAACAATGCTATGGAGGAATGGATTACATTTGGTAATGGTCCTCATCGAACTCATAGGGATCGGATTTTTGTAATCGGATTCTTTGGTACTAGGAAAGATCAATACTAGGGACCTCCGGGTCCGGTGGTCATTTTTCTTCTCTACCGAACTGTTGCTACTTGCTTGGCGAGCTTTTTGGTTACTGCTATAGCTCTTGATGCTTATGGATATACTCTATTTTTGATTTGATTCTTATATATGTAATCATCATAATACTTTAGCCTTACCGATACTGTTCTTTTGTCTATTTTGTTGAGGTTGTGTCCTCTTGGTTTCTTCTTATTTGCTACCTTGATGGTGGTTTTCTCCTCTCCCGTTTCAAGTGTTAGACTTGGTAGAGGCTTTGTGGCCTCTTGGCTTGTTATTGTAAGCTCTCGGTTTGGTGTTTCAATATATTACTATCGTTCTTGGTTTCAAAAAAAAGAAATAAAACAAAAGTCATCATTTGCGAATACAAAAAAGTGATTTTTTACCGCTAACTAATAATCAATTTTTTTGAGGGATTAATCTTGTGCTCAGTGGTAGAGCCTTGTGTTGTAAGGACGATTGACTGGGTTTGATACCATATGAGTGTGTGTGCCCCCTCATTTTGTTATACCTCATTATACTCAAAAAATAAATCAATTTTTGTGTTTGAATACACTCCTACATTCATCTCTCTCTTGGGAGGATATTTTCTCACTTTTGGGAGTTGTGCATCCTCTTTTGGAGGCAAAGTTCATTCTTCTTCTTTTTCAAATTTTCTTATTTTTCCTTTGATTGTGGGCTGTGGGTAGCTGAATCTTGTGTCCTTAGCTTGAGAATTTAATGGCCATTACATAACTTAATACTTGAATCCATTTCTATTAATAAATGCATATATTATTGTAGTGTTGTGGTGTTGTCGTTTTTTCCCTATTGTTTTTTTCTAATCTTTATTTTTTTCTTTTTCTTATGTTCCCCATTTGTCCTTATTCATCTCTAATTTGTCTTTGTTTGTTCGTTTTTTAGCCCCGCTTCTCTTTTTTTTTTTTTTCCCTATTTTGTGTTACATCCCACCTGGTTTTTTGTTTTTTTTTAAGAGATAGAGTGTGGTTTTGCTCCAATGGCTGACGAAGTGATATTGAAGTTAAGTCAGTTTAAACTCTCAGATATGGAAAAAAAAGGGATTAGCTTAAAAGAAAAAGACATTGTGTCCAGTGAAGTTGTGTGTGGTAAAAGTTTGTTTGGAAAGATAGTGGGTTTGAAACGTGTGAACTTTGGAGGTTTCAAAAAAACTCTTTCTTTGATTTGGTTTACGACTGAGCAGTTCTCGACGAAGGAGTTAAGGTTTAATTTCTTCCAGTTTGTATTCAAATCTGTGGAGGATAAGAAAAAAGTTCTTGAAAGGAAACAATGGATTTTTGATAATCAATACCTTATCTTGAAAGAATGGGAAGAAGGAATCTCTGTGGACAACCGAATTTTAATCCAGTTGGACTTGTGGGTTCAGATTTGGAATGTCCCATCTAATTGGCTCTGTTCAGAAGTAGGGCTGAAAGTGGGAATTTTTTTCCGAATGTTAAAGATGTTTGCATCCCTGAAAGAGGAAGCTTGAGAGGGCTACATATGAAGGCTCTGATTACCATTGACATGGGGCTCCCACTCCCAAGGGGAACAATAGGTAATCTTGCAAAAAATACGGTTTGGGTTGAGTTTAAATATGAAAAACTCATTAATATCTGTTTTTACTGTGGATGTATAGGGCATTTGGATAGAAGTTGTGATAGTAGAAAGAATGATATCAGTTTGGGTAGGATGTGCGAAGGGCGACGGGGGAGTGTATCAAAGCGGAAGAAAATATGTCTAGTGCTAATTTTAACAGATCTGGTGAAGGGAACCAAACCCCCGTGGGTAATGCTTCAAGTCATTCTAGTATCTTTGAAAATGTTCCCAGGAAGTGCGAGATCGAGGAGTCAAATAATGAAATGGACATTCAAGTGTGTGAGGTGAACTACGAAAAATTGCGGTTGGTTGGTAAGTCTTCAAAACGGTGTTGGGGAAGAATAAGAAGGAAAGTGATGATTTAAAAAGAAATATTGGCATTAAGTGCTCGAGCCCGTGTGGGTGCAGGAAAATAGTGGCCTGGAAATTTGTGTTATACTGAATTAGCGGTGGGATTGGTCATAAATGAAGGAAAATAGAATGTTAATGGTCCGGCTGAATTCTATTGATTTTAGTGTGAAGGAAAGCCTTATTAGGGCTCCCATGGCTGATTTATCTAACATCCGGATACGGTGAAAAGATCAATTCATGTTCTATTAATAATGGGAAAACTGGGTTAGGTTAATGAAATGAAAGTGAAGTGGAATCAAACTCATCCGAGATGGAAGAAGATGATAAAATACAATGTGGAGTGAAGAGGAAAATCAATGAATCTAAAAGGATGGGGAAAGTGGACTTTCTTTGATTGTTCCGAGGCAAAACCAAGGAAAAGGGGCAAAGTTGAATCATGTGAGGACATTGAGGTGGAGGTAGCCGACCATAATTAGCCCCAAATTCCCCAATGAAGGTTAAGGTGTGGGCTGTAGAGGCACGGGAGGGCCCCAACGGTTTCCAAGCTTAAGAAGTCTTGGAGACTCCACCACCCTGAAATTTTATTTTTATGTGAAACAAAAAAAAAGCTAGTTTTCTTAACTTGGATAGATTTTTTGGGTCCATGAGATGGTTTGATAAGTTTCCTAACTCTAAGACGCTTGTTGAATTTAGAAGTTCTTGGACACTTTGCATGCTTACTCCAGAGTCGATCCATTAGCTCCTACCTTTAAAAATAGATTTTTCTTTGATAAGAGGTGGATTGCAAAAGATGGTATTTGTGAGGTTGTGAAAGATGGCCGAAATGGATAAGGAGGGGCTTCCTATGTTCAAACTTGCCAATTTTATTGAGTGCGAGAATAAAGCTCTTAAAGTGGAGTAGAAATTTTAGAAATCAAAGTAGTGCTAGAATGAGTCGAGTTGAAGATGAATATGAAGGATACGAGAAAGAAAGAGGGTGATAGAGATTGGAATGCTTGGTACAACTTGAAGGGCGAGTTGAATGTTGAGTATAGGAAAGAGGAACAATTTTGGAAACAAAAATCCAGAAATCAATGGCTTAAAGAAGGAGACAAGAACACTAAATTCTTTGATGCTCTTACTCTTCATAGAAGGAAAAACAATTGCATCTCTAGATTAGCTAGAGAGGATGGGGTTGTTACTGAAAAGCAGGAGGAGATTGAAGAATTGGTGGTGGATTTCTATAAAAGTTGTTCTCCTCTGATGGCTCAATGGACACTGATGATATCATTGGGAAAATTCCACACTCTATCCCTGAAGATGCTAACAGCAAACTCATTGCCAGAGTGGATGAACGTGAAATTAGAAAAGCCCTTTTTGATATGCATCTTAACAAAGCCCCTGGTCCTGATGGTATGTCTCCCCTATTTTTTCAGCAATTTTGGGATGTTATTAAATAGATCTTTGTAAAGCCGTTTGTAATTTTTTTTTGACTGGCAAAATTCTGAAAAACATGAACCACACAATTGTTACTCTCATTCCTAAATGCTTTAAACCTGTCTCCATGGCTCACTTTCGTCCTATTAGTCTTTGCAATGTGGTGTACAAAGTTATTTCTAAAATTCTTGTGAATAGACTAAAATCATACCTTGATTTCTGCATTTGCCAAAACCAATCTGCCTTTATTCCTGATAGAATGATCCTTGATAATGTCATTATTGCTCAATAAGCTATACATTTTCTTAATAGACATAGATCAGGTAAAAAATGCTATATGGCTATTAAATTGGACATGGCTAAGGCATATGATAGAGTGGAGTGGGAAGGGCTGAGAGTTGTTATGATCAAAATGGGCTTTGCCCATTCTTTTGTGTAGTTGATTATATCTTGTGTTCTTCTTCTTCTTTTTCTTTCAATATTAATGGTAGTGCTAGGGGGTTTGTAGTGTCGGGGAGGGGCTGAGGCAGTGAGACCCAATTTCCCCTTATCTTTTTTTGATTGTCTCTGAAGTTTTCTCTTGTCTTATTAGGAATTCTTTGTGAATAATAAATCTCTTTCGGTCTCAAAGTTAGTAGAAATGGGCCTGTTATTTCTCACTTCCTTTTTGCGGATGGCTCTCTTCTTTTTTGCGAAGCTAATATTGATCAAGCTAGGTTTGTAATGAAATTACTCTAAAAATACAAAATCTTTTCGGGTCAAAAAGTAAATTTGGACAAATCTAGTATTTTTTTCAGTAGGAATACTCCCACTTGTGTGCGGGATGTTGTCTGTTCTTGCCTTAGTGGAATATTCTGTAGCAAATATCTAGGGTTACCTCTCATTAATTGGGAAATCCAAGAAGGAAATCTTTAGATATGTTGTGGATGCTGCTCAAACAAGAATTCTCATTTGGAAAAACGGGTTTCTTTCTAATGCGGGGAAATAAGTCATGTTCAAGTTCTTTTTGCCCTCCCTGTTTATGCATTGTCTATTTTCAAACCGCTACTGTTGGGATTTGCAAGGAGCTTAATAGTTTGATGGCTAATTTTTGGTGGGGCTTATCTGAAAAGAATTCTAACAAAATCCATTGGAGGTCTTGGTACAAGATGACTGTTGGAAAGGAGGATGGGGGTTTGGGCTTCAAGGATTTACAGCTTTTCAATGAAGCTTTGATGGTCAAGCAGTTGTGGAGAATCCTTACTCTTCCAAACTTACTTGTCAGTAAGGTGCTCAAAGAAATATATTTTGCTAATGGAAATCTCTTTGAGGTTATTTCTAAGCCTGGTGATTCATGGATGTGGAGAAGCTCGATGAATACTAGAGAGATTCTTAAAAAAAGGGTTGAGGTTTAAGGTGGGTGATGGGAAAGCTGCTCATATTTGGAAGTCTCCTTGGATTCCTAATGCCTATGACTTCAAGCCAGAGGGGGTCCATATTCAGAGTAATGGCACTGTTTTGGTTAGTGAGTTGATTGATGAGGTGGATTTATCCTGGAAAGAGCATCTTATCCGATCCATTTTTCAGAGAAAGATGCAAATCTTATTCTCAGTATTAATGGGATGGATGGTGATACTAAAGATAGATTATGGTGGCACTATGATAAGAAGGGAGAGCTTACTGTCAAATCTGTTTATGCTCTTCTTCTGAAAGATAAGATTTGCTCTCTTAATTTGCTGAGGGGAGTGAAGATCATAGAAGGAATACATGTACAAGGCAGCGCAGTTGGAAGCTTGGGGTGAAAGGTAAAATCAAACATTTTCTTTGGAAATGCTACAATGAGATCCTTCCTACTGACTGTTCTTTGATCAAGAGAGGTATGAATGTTGATATTGTCTGTCACATGTGTGGGGATGCTGAAGAGACAATTGAGCACATTTTTTTTCTCTTGCCAAAGAGCCCAAAAATTTGGAAAATTTCACCAGTTCATTGGGACGGGTACATCGGTGAAAGCGATTCTTTTCATGGTTGCAGAGAATTTTATGTAATGCTAAGAACAATACATGGTTTGAGGAAAGTCTCCAACTTACCTCATACATGCTTTGGTGGCTTTGGAAAACTCGGAATCTTTGGAATATTTCAAAAAATTTGGATTTCTGAGATTAATAATGTGGAAGGGGCTCTTAGGGAATGGAAGGAGTTTCAAGAAACCAGAAATTCGAATCAACTTCAATGAGGTCTTTTAAACTTAAGGGTAAGATGAAATCAATGCCTAGAGTTTTTTAGATCTTCTTCTTTGCCGTTTTTTTTTTTTCTTGTCATTCGGTTTGTGTGGGAAGTTCCCATGTTTTTTTGGTTCTGGTTTTGTTATTGATGATTTGGCTACAAGGATTTTGTTTAAGTGTACAGCCTTGTAGTTCAATCATCAGTGTTTTGGTTTTTGTTTGGCTTGGCCATTGTTTATACATCCATTGTTGGATGATTCTCCTACTCCTATTTGGAAGTTCTCATTGCTTCCAAAAGGATTGTGGCCCATTGACCAACCATTTGTATCTTTCTTGAGTTTTATATATATCTTTGTCGTTGTGGAAAAAAAAAAAAAGAATACACTCCCTACCATAATATAAATGTGATCCCTAATCCAACCTATGTGTTTTAGTATGGGAGTAATATTACGATTTATGAATAATATAATATTAACGCACGCTGAGCGTTTTGGTATACCACAATATAAATATATAATTTTATGACTTATGATTTTTATGATTTATAATTAGGAAGATAGTTTATTTTTTTTTTTTTTGAGAGGGGAAAAGAGTTAGTTAAACGAGAAAAAGTTACTGGTATGCTTTTATAATTAGGCTAGATTTCAGGGTTGGTTTACGCAATTATTCTAAAAAGATAAAACCCTAGGTTTATAAGGTACTCTAAGAAAACCGCTGAACTCCTTATTTGGCTGCAAGAACTCGTCGAAGCTTTCAGTTCTCTCAGCCCCGCCGCCGCACTCTACTTTAGCCAGCCTCCGGTACAATCACAAGCTGAAATGATTATATTTTTAAATCTACAAATCTATTTCCGATTTCTTTTCGCAAATATATATATATATATATATATATATATATATGTATTGATTCACAGTGTGATTTTTCAGTTTGTCTGCTCGTAGAAAAAATGGCGTACGCAGCAATGAAGCCGACGAAGCCGGGGTTGGAGGAGCCCCAAGAGCAGGTCCACAGGATCCGCATCACTCTTTCTTCGAAGAATGTCAAGAATCTCGAAAAAGGTATACCTACTAAATCCTAAACAGTATTTGACTATTCGATATATGTTTTGCTGATTTTTGTGAGTGTTACGTGTTCGTAATGTTTGTATGTTTATGAAAATCCCATTGTTTCAGATACGAATTGCAATTTGAGAATTTTTGGTTATTTTCTGGCATTATAGTACTGTATGTGTTGGATCATAAGATTTAGTTCGCGTTGAATAATTAACAGTTCTGAGGTAGTCTATCATCATATTACGTAGTAAGGTTTATTACTGGGAAATTGAATTAGTATCGATTAAGTGAAATGAATTGTGTGCCTTCATTTTGTCAGTCTTACTAATTGACTCTTTCCTCCTGTATTCTTTGTATATGGAAGTGTATACATGGAATTCATGGATACAAGTCTGTCATGATATTGAAAATGCGAATTGAGAGTTCTATGTTGTCATCTTTTATGTTCTACTCTCTGTTTGATGATACTCATTGTGATATGTTGCATTTGAACCTTTGGTTGTTTTGAGCCATTATGATTAAAATAACTTTCTTTAATATACCTATATTATATAAAATGAGATGAGTTATTTGAGGTTACCTGAGGAAGTGACAACAATTCCTAAAACTGTATGTTACATTGCCCTACAGACAATGATTGTTAAGTTCTTTATTTCCTATTGGGCGCCTTGTTATAGTTTGAGGCATTGTTGCCTTGATTTTTTTTGTTGACAGTTTGTGCTGACTTGGTGCGTGGTGCCAAGGAAAAAGGCTCAGGACTAAGGGACCAGTGAGAATGCCTACCAAGGTTCTTAATATCACTACCCGGAAGTCTCCATGTGGTGAAGGTATGAATTCCATAACAAGTGTGAATAAAATTTATTTTCGTTTTCTTTTTTGCATTTGTGAAACTATCACTAGTTTTTATTGTATAGTTTAGCTTGGTTCATAAATTGAAGTTTTTGCAATGTTTTAAGCTGCGTATACCTAACTTTTCTGTTTTTTTTTGTACGTAATAACGAATAGAAATTAGGTAGTTTGTAGTTGTGAGAATTGAAACTTAATTCATTTTGGTGGGTTCTTATAGTAAAACAATTGCTGAGATGATGGGCTAACGATAGGTGATAGATAACTTGTTATCTTTATCTTCTACTGACTACTTTCTTTTTGAATATAGTGCAATTTGTTTGTCTTGTTTCACTACAAATTGATTACTACCCAGTATTGAACTTCAACTCTTGCAAATTCTCTATAGGGTAAAGTTGTTGAGGTTCTTTGTTAATTTTTTTTTTTTTGGTGCCACAATTTATTTCGATATAAAATATTGTGGTTTAAACCATCATGTGTCTGTATATTACAATATTTTTGATTTGATATGTTGTTGCATCTAGGTATCGCTCATGATTCTTTTATTGTGCTTTGGTATATTTGTTATTAATGTTTTGTGCCCGTGAGGTTCCTCTGAATTACATTTAATAACATGTTGGCTTTCCCATTTTTCTTGGTGCTATTGTGTATTTTTTTATTTTATCGCATTTGTTATTTAGGAACAAACACATGGGATAGGTTTGAGCTGCGTGTACACAAGCGAGTGATTGACCTTTTCAGCTCCCCAGATGTTGTGAAGCAAATTACTTCAATCACCATTGAACCTGGTGTTGAAGTTGAAGTTACCATTGCTGATTCCTAGATATCTCTTTTGCCTTTGCGATGTATTTCTGCATTTGCTAGTTAAATTGAAGACTAGTTTATTGATTTTTGATCTGTTAGAAGTTTGAAATTTGAGTATCTTGAGTAATGAACTCTTAATGAGCTTAAACTTGTAACCAGTTTGTCAAAGACTTATTTAAGAAAGGTAATGTAGGTATTTTGTTTGTTTATTTACGCACGCGTGAATGCATCATACTTTGGAAAGTTGAGAAAATGAATTTCAAACTTGTGAGGTGGTCTATTGCTCATGGGAGTTGCGATTTACAATATGTTCTTTGTTTACTTTTGTCCGCTTAAATATAGTTTTGGGTTAATTACAACTACTACTCTGAGATTTAGCGTAATTACAAAAATCCAGTGAACTTTTAAAATCATAAATACTTTCTTGTGATTCTTCTTTATTCTGCAAATTGCACCTCTATAGACTATAATGCCTCCTTGAGACGGAGGTATTGTTGGGTAAACACAAACTTTAAGGGTATTTGTAATTTTAAAAGATATTGGGGGTTTATTGTAGTTAGGCTAAACCTCAGAGGTAGTATTTGTAATTATCCTATAGTTTTGAATTAATTGTTAAGAAAATTTTGATACTGTTTATAAGCAGAGCATGGCTCCTCTCCATTTAGGGGTGTAAATTTTCTTGTGCGTTTGGAGAGAGAAAGATACATGTGCATCTATACACACACCTATACATACACGTACATATATATAAGTGTATGTATAGATGCACATGTGTCTTTCTCTCTCCAAATGCACAAGAAATTTACACATCCTAAATGGAGAGGATCCATTTCATTATAAGCAACTAACAAGAGACTGGGTAAATCCACTGAGTTTATCTTTACTTTTTCTTTTCGGCTTTTGTTTTCCTTGTAAAATTCCCAGTCTGAGACACTAAAATATACAAATATTGGCAATGGGTGTTAAATTAGTTTAATAATTATTTTCATATTACTTGGATATTATGATGTAAAATATCTGATTACTTATATTCAACAAGTTTTGAATATTAATCTAATGATTGGTATATTTCTAGTCATTCCTGTTTTTATTGAAAGAAAAAAAAAAAAAGTTATAGAGGCTCAAGCCTTCAAGGTAACTGATAATTAAATGCGCGTTACATTGATACAACAAAAGCCCAATAACAATAGGCTTGCGGTTCAACTATTATCAGAAATTGTGGGTGCATATATCCCAAGCAAAAGCCAGACCCAAGTTACTCTCAAGGAGAGTTTGCTGAGTAAGATGATGATCAGTGATGCTGCTAAATTTCACGGATCACTCAAGTCAATGTCGATAAAAATCAAAGTATTCTTCTCTCAAAGATGGAAATTTTCTCGGTGGCAACTTGCCTCAGAATAACAAGACAAAGTGCAAACGTTTGTCGGGCCCTAGTGTTGAGGTTCTCCGACGCTTAAATCAAAGACGTGAATGAAAGAAAATCCGAATAGAAAGACAATAATTGAAATCTTGAACTTGAATTACTTACAAATGAGATGGAGATACCTTTTTAGGTTTGCGGGCCTCGTGTTTAGGTATGCGAGTCCTAATGTTTAGGTTTGAGTCTCGTAGGGTCGCGTAGGAGAAAACGCAGCGTAGGGCGGATAATCTATATGTAGCCCAATAATAAATAAACAATATTAGGTAATTAATAAGAATAAATGAATGTGTTAATGAATAAGAATAATGATAATATGAAAAAACTTTTTCCCAACAATTAGGAATAGAGAAGTAAATTTTACAAGGTTCTATGTAAGTCGAATGATTTAGATTTAAGAGGAATATTTTGGTAAATGATTTTAAGTAACTCTTTATAAGATGGATTTTGAGTTCTATTTAAATGACTCAAAACGTTACGCATAAAGTATGAGGTTAAATGTTTTAAACGTGTTGAGTTATGGATTTGTTATTATGTTTTTGAAATAGCTAGGAAGTTCAAACAATCATTGTTTTCATATCAATGTGTATAAAATTCTGTATGGGATTCCACTCTTAAGGTAGTTTTCTTGTCCAAGAAAAATTATTACATATAATGTACTCTTTGGTGCTTTAAGTACCAATGATGAAAAATATATTATATTGGGATCAACCTTGTGTTGTTCTAGTGGTAAAGTCTTGTGTAATAAAGGTAATTGATCCGCATTCGATCCCCCCGAGTGCGTCGTCTCCTCTCTATTATCCCCCATTGTACATAAAAAACGATGAAAAATATATCAAATGTATAGCAAGTACAAGCCCAAATAGCATAATTATAATATTTATATACGGTGTTCGTGTATCATCATTTATATACGTGATTTGGGTATGGATAAATCGAGATGTACTTCGGTTTGAGAGCCCCTCGCTCCTAGGTACTTTGGTTCGGGTGACACGAAAGAGAACAAACGTGAGGCTAGCCAGGTGGGTCCCGGTTAAGACCCTCCGATGCTTAAGTCGTTTGGATCGCTAGTCGCTAAGAATTGATAGTGCGAAGTGAATAGTAAATTATGAGATACTGTTTCGGTGGATATGTGTGGTATTTATAGACATTGACTTTGGTGGCCCGTACATGCCAGGTCCACGTGTCAAGATCGCGGGCGTCCTCTGTCACGTCAAGGAGATGATCTGCGGTCCTTATCTCGGGTCGGACAGGGTTCGGGTGTTCGGGTCGGGTCGGGACCAGTTTAGAAAACACGTGGATCTTGGTGTCATATGGCCTTTTGTCTTATATGGGAGGGCAAAAGGGTAATTTAACTTATACATATCATTACTCTCCCAAGTTAAATTAGTATTTTAATACTAAAGTAACTTTAAATCCGATCGTTGAATTGAATAGACCCTCCTTCATAGCCGTTAAATCTTCCCGCCCACTCCTATATATATAAGGACTTCTCTTTCAATCCTTATTTCAACGTTGTCACCTCGGAGCCATAAAAATCCGGACCCATTGCGAGCTTCAAGGTTCTTAGGACAAGGTTTTCGGCTTTTTCGGATCGTCCTTCCGAGGTAGTCCGCCGCCAGCGTCTCTTTCATTATTTTTTTCTTGTTAATTTTTTTTCTTTCCTCTCTAGTGGTAATGGCTTCCGATCGTACTTTAGGAACCTCGGACTCTAGTTCGATGGCTCGAACTCTAGCTCCGAGTCGAGTTCGATTTTAGGTGATTTACCTCAACTCGCCTAGCTTTAGATGTAAGCCCCCTCGGGGATGTTAGAGCTTCTTCCCTAGATAACCTCGAGTGATTCGGGATAAGAAACTAATAGCTCAGGAAGATGACCCTAATTTAGAATTTACCGCCCCATGGGCTTTACTTCGCTCAATTGTGAGATAATACAAAGTGGACGAGATCGGGGAGAGGTTCTTTATATCCAATAATTATTGAATAACCCCGCCGGTAGAAACGATAGGATAGATAAGCCACCACCTCGATCGTAGCTTTTCACCTTGCTAGCTTGGAGACGGTTTACGGTTCCTTTATCCGAGTATTGTAAATATTTTGAATGGTTTAGGCATTTGGCCTTGATTAGTTCCCAATGCTTATCGCTACATCTTGGGTTTTATTATTTTAATGCGTCAATTTGGTCAAACACCTTTATTTTCTCACTTTTGTACGTTGAACTCTATAAATTCTTCCTCTACTACTAGCAAAAAGGGATTTTATTACATCTCTCCTAAACCCCATCGTAAATTACTCCACCTCCTCCCCTCTTCCGTTTGGCCTTCGAAAGAGAGGTTCATTTTTGTGCGAGCTCCTAAGGAGGTTCCCGGAGAGTTTCTTTAGACCGGAAAGTAACGCGACCTCGGCCTCGGGACCTCGCTCCTATTACTTGGAGGAGGATTTTGTTTCTAACGAGCTTACTAAGGATTGGTTTGTGGTAGCCGATCTTTAAAAGAAGAAGTGCTTTCACTCGTGACGACCTTAGCCCTACCCCGAGGCCGCCGCATTTACTTATGGGTCGCGGGACGATCCTTCACATCCGGCCTAACATTCGGGGAGTATTAGTTGATTCTCGGGAGCTGATGGTAATCGAGGTGATCCTCCCCTATACGTTCTACTCCTCCCGCCAATGGTTACTACGAAGCTACCGAGCGCTCCGTTCAAAAAAGAAAATCCAAATCTAAGGAAAAAACTCCCAAAGTTCATAAGGCCAAGAGTTCGGGCTCAAGGATCGTGATTCACGAGAGATGCCATCTGTCAAAAACCTCGAGTTGAGAGCAAGGCGGGCACTTCTAGCGACCGATTTGGATGCCCAAATCGGCTTGGTTAGAAAAATATGAAACCCGGCTAGGCCATATGTGCGAGGTAGAGCGAAGTAAGACTCTCAAATGGTATCACATACCTTCAATGATTCGCTACCTCGAACCGTTCCAAAATGGTATATCGGTGGTCAAGTTCTATTCTAGATACCCACGGAGAGGATTTTTTTGAACTATACAAACATACGCTTCTTCCCATCGATCAATTTGCATTAGTCGCTCTTGACTTCACTCGCCTCGAGGAGCTCGTGGCGCATAATAACTTCATGTTATGTCACTACTTCGTTTTTGCCCCTATATATTTCTTGCATATATATATATATATATATATATATATCGTATTGTTTCCAACATATTCATATATGTCAATAATGTTATCACCCACCATATGTTCTTGCGAGCTGTGCCGATTAGAAGGGTACTCACGATGCCCGACTAAGTGATCCGAATAGACTATCCGAAAGGGTCAAAGGGATGGAGGTCGAAAGAGAGAGCTATAAAAGACGCTTGCGGCGAGCTTACTAAGGAGTGCTCTCCTTCGAGCTCGAAACCAAGATTTAAATGCCCAAATGTCTAAGTTCCAAGATGATATAAGGGATTTGAAGTGAGCTCATGCATCAACGCCAAGAGTCTTACACCATGGGTCAATCCTGGGCTATCAAGAATATCTTGCCACGCAGTACAAGAATGTGATCGCTAAGGCTCACTTCGAATGTGCACAAGCTCTTATCGGCTCTCATTCCTTTGAGACCCTTGTTGCTCGAGAATTTGTCTATCTATTTGATGGCTTTGAGCGATGTCGCGATCAAGCTATCGGCGAAGGGCCTTCAAAGATGACTTGACCCGACTAAATTGTATCCATTCCAAAGCGATGATATGGAAAAGCCCTGCTGGGGATGATGTTGAGGTCATTTGGCGAGGCTGTTTTGGATGATGAAGAAGTCGACGAGGCGGACGAGTTCACGAGATGATACAATCGCATAGCCTCATGAAAGTCCACCCGAGGTGGGAAATGATGATGGCGAGGAGCATTAGGTCGCTTTTTGTTTTCTAGAACAACTTATCTTTTGTTCATTCTATAATCGGAAGACACTATATGACGTCGACCTTATTTTGTATATCGGGACGCTTCGCGACGCGTTGCCCTTGTTTTGTATATCGGGACGCCGCGACATCGCCCTTGTTTTTGTATATCGGGGATGCTTCGTGATGTCGCCCTTGTTTTGTAATTGGAGATGCTTCGAGATGTCTTGCTACTTTATTCGCAACTAACAAACATTTTGAGTATTTTGTACTCAAGTCTAATGCTTCCTTTAGTTACCTTATTTCTCAATTTCCTCGAGATGTCATTTATTGTTGCTTAGCTTAACTGTTAAGTTGGTATTTTATCAACTCAATAATGTATTTTAGACTAGGATTTTATATTATTTTGGATGTTTTAGAGTCGCTAGAGTCCATTTTATTTCATTCGAGTGTCGTTGAAGAGTTAATCAGATCTTGGTAGCCGAAAATTGATGAAAAAATAAAAACGTGTTTGGGTGGAAGAAATCGCATTTGAAGAAAAGAAGAAAAAGAGGAAAATCGCACTTTTGGGCTTGAGTCGGCTTAGCGCGCTTAGCTGAGACCCCCTGCGAGTGCGGGGAAAAATCGGCAGGCGATGCGAGGTTTTGAAGTGGCATTGCGATGCCCGTCCTTGGCGCCGCAACGCTAGAGGCGGTTCGAAATGGCGCTGCAGCGCCCATCTTTAGCGCCCCTTGTCACAGGCGAACATTAGGGGGCGGCGCGCATGGCCAGGCGGAAATTACAATGTAACTTATTCCTTTTTCTTGGACTTTTGTGGGAGTATAAATAGAAGTCTTGGGCGTGAAGCCAACAAAACGACTAGAAGACAATAGAAGAAGGCTTGGAATATCTTGGGAAAGGCTTGGAGAAGAAGATTGAAGGATTCTACCATCTAGAAATAGAGAAGATTCCCCAACTCTTATTCTTATTTTGTTGCTTTCTTCATATCTTGTAAGATGTATTGTTGTATTCCTATGGATTCATTTTCTTCAATCATGAGCTAAACTCTATAATTCTAGAGGGATGATGTAATCTAAGTTTGAACTTATGTTTTAATATTGTGGTTTGTCAATTAAGATTTATCAATTTATTTGTGCTATTTGGATCTATTGCTTCTAAATTACTTGATCAATAATTTAGATTGTTTGGTGTATTTGATTTGACACTTGAGAGAGGTAATTGAATACATGACCTTGGAATAGCATAACCTAGGATTTCATAAAATTGAGAGATTTGTGAATCCTTTGAAGTCATTTAGCAAGATTCATAGTTTTTATTGAGATTTTAATTGGTGATTTTTATAGAGATATTGATGTCCCAATTAAATCTAAAATCATTTGGCACTTGAGAGAGTGAATGATTATTGTAGAAATCTTGACTTATAAATTGGTAATTTGATAATTGATAAACCATATTGACAACATAAGGGATAACTAGATTCATCACACCTCTAGAATTCATTTAATCATTTGGATAAACTCATTGATATTTTCATATTCTTGATTTATTTTTTAGTATTTTTAGTATAATAAACTCCATCAACTATTGAATTTCTAAATAAAGTTAGACTACTATATTATAGTACTTAGCGATAATTCGATAATTATTCCCTGTGGATTCGACAACCTTACTTCTCTATATTAAAACTTGACACCGTAGACTTGCGGTTAGAAAATTCTCTAACAAGTTTTTGAAATCTATGGGAGAATGAATTCTAGAGGTATGATGAATCTAGTTTTCCCTTATATTATCAATATGGTATATCAATCACAAATTACCAATTTATAAGTCAAGATTTCTACAATAATTATTTCCTCTCTCGAGTGCCAAATGATTTTAGATCACAATTGGGAAATCAATATCTCTATAAAGATCACCAATTGAAATCTCAATAAAAACTATGAATCTTGGTTGATGACTTCAAAGGATTCACAAATCTCTCAATTCTATGAAATCCTAGGTTATGCTATTTCAAGGCCATGTATTCAATTACATCTCTCAAGTGTCAAATCAAATACACCAAACACTCTAAATTATTGATCAAGTAATTGGAAAGCAATAAATCAAATAGCACAAATAGATTGGGAAATCTAGATTGACAAACCACAATATCAAAATATAAGTTCAAACATAGATTACATCATCCCTCTAGAATTATAAAGTTTAGCTCATGATTGAAGAAAATGAATCCATAGGAATACAACAATACATCTTACAAGTTATGAAGAAAGCAACAAAATAAGAATAAGAGTTGGGGAATCTTCTCTATTTCTAGATGGTAGAATCCTTCAATCTTCTTCTCTATTGTCTTCTATTTGTTTTGTTGGTCGCCTAAGGGTCCAAGATCCCTAATTTCACGCCCCAAGACTTCTATTTATACTCCCACAAAAGTCAAGAAAAAGGAATAAGTTACATTGTAATTTCGCCCCGTGAGCTGGGCGGCTTTCCTCAATGTCCGCCGTGCACAAGGGGCGCTAAAGATGGGCTGCGTGCCATTTCGAACCGTCTCAGGCGGCTAAGGGCGCTAAGGCCGGCGCTGCAGCGCCACTTCAAAACCTCGTGACGCTTGATTTTCACCCACACTGCAGCTTGGGGTCTTCATTCATTGCCTAGTCGCTAAGCCGACTCAAGCCCAAAAGTGCGATTTTCCTCTTTTTCTTCTTTTTCTTCAAATGCGATTTCTTCCACCCAAACACGTTTTGCTGTTTTCATCAATTTTCGGCTACCAAAATCTGTATTAACTCTTCAACGACACTGAATGAAATAAAATGGACTCTAGCGACTCTAAAACATCCAAAATTATTATAAATTCTAGTCTAAAATACATTATTAAGTTGATAAAATACCAACTCATCGAGCAAACCTCGTAGGTTCACTCCCTATTACTTGCGATCCTACGCGCTTGCTTTTGTTATCCGTGATTTTTTCTAGGCTATTTTGTGCTAATTTCTAATTTCACGAGATCGCTCCTTATTTTCCGCGATCTCGTGTTCTTATTGCCCATAATCTTTTGAAGATCGTTCGGGTTAATTTTAGAGACCTCGTGAGATCGCTTTTATACTCCGCGATCTCGTGGGCTTATTGCCCGCAATCTTTTTCATTGCTTTTGGACTAATTTTTGAGGGACCTCGCGAGATCGCTTTTTTTATATTCCGCGATCTCGTGGGTTTATTGCTCGCAATCTTTTTGATTGCTTTTGGGCTAATTTTTTATGGACCTCGCAAGATCGCTTTTTATGTTCCGCGATTCCAATTGCTTTTGGGCTAATTCTTGAAGGATCTCGCGAGATCGCTTTTTATATTCGCGATCTCGTGGGCTTATTGCCCACAATCTTTTTGATTACTTTTTGGGCTTTTTTCGTCGAGCAAGGCTCACTAGTTCGCTTCTTGATGTACTTCTCACAAACAATTTAAAGCAAAAGAAAGGGGAGTAAGCTCGACCCTTTTCACATATATTATATATCAAATTGAGTACTTTTACAAAGCATTCAAGTGAAAAACTTGCGTAAATTGTGAATGTTCCACGGCCTAGGAGCTATTTTCCTATCATGTCTTCTAATTTGTACATACCTTTCTTTAATATCGCAGATGACCTTAAAAGGCCCTTCCCGAGTTAGCCTCGAGCTTTCCCACATGCTTCGATACTTCGACCTTATCAGAACTAAGTTCCCATTTGAAAATTTCTTTCTGAACGCGTTTATCATACGCCGTTCGCATTCTTCCATTTGCCGCTTGCATTTGTATGAGTGCTCTATCCCTTTTCTCCTCCATGGTTTCTAACTCCAAAATCCTAGCTTGCTCATTTTTTTCTCAATCAAGGTGTGCGACCTGTGCGAGGCCTCTCCTATTTCCACTGGGATTCTTTCGAGATCCATACACGAGCCCAAAAGGTGTTTCTCCCATGGAAGTTCTTGGTGTAGTTCGATAGGCCCATAAGACCTCGGTAATTCTTCCAACCAATATGTTTTGACATCATCCAACCTCGTTTTAGTCTTTGAAGGATAATTCTATTTTACATCTGTTTGGCCATTGGCTCGCGGGTGGCCCAGTTTGTGAAATTTTGGCGAATCTTTACCACCTCGCACCATGCCCGTATCTCATTTCCTGGGCGAGTTCCATTATCGAAATGAGCATTCTAGGATATCCAAATCGCTCACTATATTTTTCCATATGAAGTTCATGACGTCGGACTCCATTATTCTTGCCATCGCTTTGCCGCCGACCCACTTCGTGAAATACTCCTTTGCTACAATAATGAATTTTTTCGTGCTTTCATGATGGAGAACGGGCCTAATATGTCTATACCCCATTGATCAAATGGGGCATGCAATTGGTATAGCCTCCAATGGGTTGCGGGTTGATGCATCAAATTTGAATGAATCGCACTTCGCACTTCTTCGTGAAATTGATCGCATCTTTCAATACCATAGGCCAAAAATATCTTTGTCTAAGAATTTTACGGCGAGGCACGACCTCGAGAATGATTTCCACAATTCCTTCATGGATTTTCCTCATCACGTATTGAGCTCTTTAGGAATGAAGCATTTTAATAATGGTCCGCCATACGACCTTTTATACACTTCATCTTCAATTAACAAAAATCTAGAGGCTCTAGCTTTGTATCCGCTTAGCCTCGCCGGCATCGTCGGGTAAAGTCCACACTTCAAAAATTTTTTCGTTTGCTTATCCAAAATCTTTGGACTATTTATATGGAGGATTAAGGCTTCATTCGGGTCTTGATCCACCGTCCTTCCTCATTTGTTTCTTACGCTTGCTTAGCTATTAGCACAACGACCTCCCGCGAGCTCGCTTCGCCGCCGCACTAGCAAATCGGGCTAAAGCGTTTGCTCGTTCATTCTCTTTCCCTAGGAATCTATTGGAGTTGGAAACAATCAATCTGCTCAACCAATTTTTTTGCTTTACTCAAGTATTTCGCCATCGATGTATCCTTTGCCTCGAATGAGCCTTCCATCTTCATAGCCACTAACCGAGAGTCCGTATATGCCATAAGCCTCTTGACATTACATTTTCGAGCTAACTTCAATCCAACGATTAGCGCCTCATACTCCGCCTTGTTATTAGTGACCTCGAGAATCGAGTTTTACCGCCACTCGACCTCGAACGCATTCGGCCCCTACAACAAGACTCTGCTCCACCACCAATTGCTCCGATGATCCATCAACATGCACCATCCAGGTTGCCTCGTCATGCCTCATGGCTCTTTTAATGTAGCCTCATTGATAAAATTGGCCAAAATTTGCGCCTTTATTGCTGATTTGCAGACTGGTACTTAATGTCGAATTCTCCTAGCTCCACCGACCATTTTATTAAACGACCGAGAGCTCGGGCCTTCCCAAAATCTGTTTCAAAGGTTGATTGGTGAGAACTATAATCTCGTGTGATTGGAAATACGGGCGTAACTTCTAGTAGCGCAACCACCAAGGCTAGCGCTAATTTTTTCGTCTCCAAGTATCTTTCTTACGTCCTTGGAGTAATTTCTGACATAGTACACTTGTTTGTGGATCCCATCTTCATTTTTCATCAATATCGAGCTCACGGCTAAACCGCTTAGACATCGCTAAATACAAGTACAAAGGCTTATCTTTTTTTCGGCTTTGATAGCAAGGGATGTGATGCGAGGTAATCTTTTAATTGTTGAAAGCTTTCTCACATTCTTCCATCCATTTAAAATTCTTCATGTTTCGTAGTATGGAGAAGAATGCCAAGTTCTATCGGCCGACCTCGAGATAAATCTATTGAGCGAGGCTAACTTCTCGGTGGTATGTCGTACTCGTTGATAGTCCGAGGTGAAGCCATATCTAGGATCGTTTAATTTTTTTCGGGTTCGCTTCGATGCCTTGTTCATTTACCATGAATCTAAGAATGTTCCTCCTCTAACCCCGAATGTACCCTTCGTTGGGTTGAAAACCATCCCATAAGTTCGCATAATATCGAAAGCTCGCCGGATGCTCAAAGTGATCCTCTTTCTTCTCACTCTTTTGAAGATATCATCTACATACACTTCCATTGTCCGCCCAATTTCGCTTTTGAACATAAGGTTTACCAATCCGTACGCGTCACTCCAAAGATTCTTTAGTCCAAATGGCATCACCCTATAACAATATACTCCCTTGTCGATTACAAACGAGGTCTTATCTCGATCCTCATCCAGCATAAATATTTGGTGGTAGCCTTGATAAGCATCCATCGTGCTCAAAAGAGCGCATCCTGCCGTCGAGTCCACGAGAAGGTCAATACGGGCAGCGGATAAGGATCCTTTGGGCATGCTTTATTCAAATCAGTAAAATCGTGCACATCCTCCATTTATCCGCCGTTTTAGGAATGATCACAATGTTAAACTGACCACTCCGTGAATGGATTTCAACAATATGTTTGGCCTCGAGAAGCTTATTGACCTCGCCCTTGATAATTTGGTTTCTCTCGCCTCCAAAGGTTTGCTTTCTCGCTTCACTGGTTTTTCTTGCCGGATCAACGTTCGGGTGATGTACCACGACCTCGGGGCTTATGCCTTTAAAATCGATGATTTCCACGCGAATATATCCGCATTCTCTTTTAAAAATCGTATGGTCATAAGCTCCAAATTAGGATCCATTTGTGAGCCAATATCGTTGACTTTGCGGGGTTGCTAGGATCCGATTCAACCGTTTTTTGTATTGCTCGCCGGTTCTATCCTCGTACTCTATCGTTTTTGCCTTCTTGCACTACTCCTTTTCTTCTTTTTTTTTCATGCCCATTTCCTCCTCTCGGGTAATTTGCTTGATGGTTCGATTTCTCTTTCTCCTTTCTTCTTTTTAGCGAGAGATTATAACATTCCCACGTTCTCGATCCCCTCGCACTTCGCCAATTTCCCCACCGTGGGGAACTTCATTTTTAGGTGATACGTGGAGACGATCACTTGGAATTGATTTAGCCCTGGCAGTCTCTTGTTCACTTGGTTTTATACCATTGATTTGGGCTTCCGAGATTAGAGTTTTGTGTTGTGTTTGAGTATTTTTGAGTTGTTTTTGTTATATCTCATAGGTTTGGCATTAATTTCCATTATTTCGAGTCATTTGAGTGGCCAAGCCATGTTGAGGGCCAATTATATTGAGTCTACGAGGTCATTGTAATGGGTCGTGTGTCAAAAGAAGCAAGGATGATCAAAGAACAAGAGGTTGATTTGAAGAAATGCCCAAACGCGTATGAAATTTCCATCATTTGGCGGGGTTTCGTATTTTGGCCATAACTCTCTCTACAAAATTGATATGGAGCAAAAGCAAATTCGGCCATTTTTAAGGGAAGCTAGCCAGCCAAGGCTGCGGTGTCAGTAGTGGGCGGACAAAACAATACAACTCCGATTTTTGGATCTAAAAGGGGTATTATAAATAGATACATTGGAGGCTTGAACTAGGGCATGGAGGACACTTGGGGATGAAAACCAACACCACCAAGACACAAGGAAAGAGTTGGGGAAGAAGATTGAAGACATTTATCATCTAGAAATAGATAAGATTATTCTTTAATCTCTTTAATTCATTCTTTGTTGTTTCTTGTATATCATTTGAGATGCATTCTCATTTGATTATGAATATTTGTATTTTCATCATGAGCTAAACTCAATAATTCTAGAGATTGATGTAATCTATGTTTGAACTTATGTTTTGAGATTGTGGTTTGTCAATCTAGATTTCTCAATTTATTTGTGCTATTTGGATCAATTGCTTCTAAATTACTTGATCAATAATTTAGATTGTTTGGTGTATTTGATTTGACTCTTGAGAAAGGTAATTGAATACATGACCTTGAAATAGCATAACCTAGGATTTCATAGAATTGAGAGATTTGTGAATCCTTTGAAGTCATTTATTAAGATTCATAGTTTTTATTGAGATTGCATTTGGTGATTTTTATAGAGATATTGATTTCCCAATTGTGATCTAAAATCATTTGACACTCGAGAGAGGAAATGATTATTGTAGAAATCTTGACTTATAAATTGATAATTGATTATTGATAAACCATATTAATAACTAAGGGATAACTAGATTCATCACACCTCTAGAATTCATTCTCCCATAGATTGAGATGTTTATATTTTGATTAGTTACATATAGTTGTTTTTATTTATAAATTGAGATATCGACCTATTATTGATTTGTCAAATATAGCATAGGTAATTTATACTTGGTACTTATACATGCATTCCTCTGTGGATACGACAACCCTACTCATATCACTATATTAAAACTTGACACCGTAGACTTGCGGGTAGAAAAATCTCTAACAAGTTTTTGGCGCGTTGTTGGGAATGTGTTTTGTGTGATATCAAGGTTGATTGCCTAGTTGTAATTTGACTATTTTTTTTTGTTTCTTTCTTTTATTGTTTTAATTTTGTGTTATTTGTTTATTAGGCACATCGTTGGATGGATATATAATGTATGCATATACGTACAAGGGTGATGCTATTGGGATTTTGGAAGTCAAAGTGTGAACAATTTTGTTCCTTATTATCCACCTCAAGAAAATGTATGGGCCCAAAATATTGCAAATCATGAAACATTTCATCAGCCACAAGAACAATTGTCTAGCTTGGAAGAAATATTTTATCAATTTCTAGACGATTGTGAGGCAAGAAGACGACAAGATGAGATAAAATGTCGGTCCAAGTTGGAAGAAACTCTTCCGAGTTTATCGAAGAGTGTACGATAAGAAATCGAGAAATTGATGATAGAATGTTACAAACCGAGGTAAGTGTTCAACAAATTGAGATTAAATGTCAAAATATGTCAAAGTTACTCCAACAAATGATTGACCAACTTAATAATGAAGAGTCGTCATCATTCTTGGGACCTAGTGAAATAGAAAATCGGGAACATGAATTGTCCATTATAAAAAAGGTGGACATCCTTCAAAATTTGGAGGAGCTTTTTGAAGAGTGCAATTCGATCTTACAAGAGGAGGATCCACGTCAAATTAACTCGGGGAGTATGTAGGTCCCAAGGGGTGTGAGTGTAAGGTTTAGAAGGGGGTTGAATAAACCTTACCAACTTTTCGATTTAGTCCTTTTAAAACGTTCGAGTTAATACTTCACAATTTGAGTCCTTGATGGACAACTAAGTTAGTTAATCGTGAGTTAAACACTCAATAGACTCATCGAAATTTGTTGATAGAATAACTCATTTTGTTTTAACTAAAAAGACTTAACTCGATTGTGATATGTTTTATTGGAAGACTTAACACCTTTGAATTTGGTTAAGTTTGTTTTAATACTTGATTTTAGCACTTTGTTGATTATCAATTGGATAGCAAATTTATCGTGAGATATTAAAGTAATATGAGAAATTAAAGAGCTGAAATGTAAATGACACAATAAGTTTTTATATAGGTTCGAAGATGGGGTAATTCTTCTACTCCTATCTTCTCCAACTCTGGAGGAATCCACTAAGTATTGATCAATATACAAAGTGGTTAACAGTCCGGATACAAGTCTTGATCACACGGTGACTTGATCCTTTGGGACTCGATCGGAGATGCTTGGTCACACAGTGGCTTCTCGTGACGACTCGGCCTTCTTGAGAGGGTTTGCCTTGCTACTCTCGACTCACTTGCTCAAGCTTCTTGGATTTGATCACGAAGCCCTCCAAAAACTTGAGCGGTTCGACCTTGAACCTTCCTACAATCCTTCGTGGAATGTAGACCCCCTTGATTATTCAAATGTTTTCTCTTCAATCGATTGAAGTCGTCTCTCCTCCACGCGGTGAGTGTTGGATTGATTTCCTTCGTAATGTAGGCTTGAGGATTGAATTTGAATGACTTGAGAGTAATTTTTGGTTCTGATTCGAATGTTAGCTTGAATGTTCGTGGTTCATGTAACCTTCTCTCGAGTGATTCATCGGCCTTTTATAGTGATCTTTCAAAAATGCCGTTGAAGAGATAGGCTTATTTTTAAAAGACACTTGTGGTCGTTGGCTTGTCTTGTTGCGATCCTTGGAATTGACATTTCCTCGTATGAATGATTCTTGACTTTTCGAGTTCGACACGGGTGCGGTCTTCCCATTGGTTTATTCCTTTTGCACGCTTCGGGGTGAGCACTTTAAGAAAAGCGATATGAAAGTATTACTTGTTTAAGTAATTTCCTTGACTTACTCGTGCAACGGATCTCTTTCGATTATCTCGACTTGATTGCATTTTCTTAACTTCTCCAGGTGACTTGAGTCGCCTTCCAATCATTGGATGACTCTTTGTCACTTCAACTTGAGACTTGGTTGTCTTGAGTTGACTTGGTGATACTTCACTTTCGATTGTATCTGTTTGCACCTTGATCGAGTTCTGTCTTCTCTTCTTTGCCACACTCATTGCCTCGCCAATGAGTCTTCCTTCAAGTCTCCGGTTGTCTTCTTGCATGTTTAGGCATAGCGACTTGACTCGGCTCGACCATTACCTATCTATTATAATGCAATTTACAACAAAAATGGGATGCCAATTTTCTATTCTAAGTTTTACATGACATTCATCAAAATCTAAAAATAATTTCCCAACAATTTCCCCCTTTTTGATGATGCCAAAACTTAAAACATTCATACAATAATTAAACAACAAAGATACATACGACAATGTAGAATCACGAGAATGTATGCGTAGAATCAATCTTTTATTGATCATAACATTCTTGTTCTTTACACATTTGTTTCTGAGTGTATCAAAGCTTAAACGTAACTTAAGGTAATCATGATGTTCTATTTCTACGCATGTATGGAACTTATACATTTTTTATTCGATGTACGAGAAGACTTACATAAAGATGTATTTATATAGTAAAATACATGAAGGGTGGACAACAACACTTCATCTCCTTCGCGCCTCCTTCTTTTCCTCTTTCTTGACTCTGTCATCTTCGACCTTTTTCTCTTCTTCTCATCTTGACCGCCTCTTTTTTCTCATAAGCCTTTCTCGGCGACTTCATCTCTTGTTTTTCTTTCTTGTCTTTCCTCCCATAGTGAGTTTGTCTTCTATTTTCTTCTTCAATCCTCTTCACATACTCATCATTGTTTTTAGCCACTTGCGGGTTAGCTACTTCATCAAATCCATCCCAATAGATCCTCCTTTCTTTCCCGGATCTATGTACTCAATGTTTTTGGGCGGAGGTCAGGTGCGAAACCTCTTCCTCCACCACTTCGCTTTTCCTCTTCCTTTGGGCGTGTCTTTGCATCGGGGCCTTATTTTTCCCAGTTGAGTGACTAGCGAGTGACAGCAGAGTGGATTGCCGATGTCTGGCGTCTTTGTCGGCTTCTTCACATAGTTTGAGACCTTTTTCCCAAGACAAATCCCAGGCTTGAGCCATGGACATATTTGCGAAGTAACCTTGAGATGCGGCGTCTTAAATTCATCAACAGATCTTGGCTCGATTCGAGCATACGAAATGGCATAGGTGTCTCTGTGCATTTGGAATGTCTCCATGTTGTTTGAGAATATCCATAACTCGGGCATCCATCTTTCCTTCCACTTCCTTCATCCATGCTTCAACTATCTTTCTCTTTTCGGCCATGGGTACAACAGAGTGTTGGAGTGGCGGGGAGTTCTTTGGGAGTTTCTTTGATGATATCAAATTTGTGACAAGACCTTGTTGGGGGTTTTAGCAATCATAAAGGTCATATCTTTCGAACCTTCCCCCTCAAAAGATTTTCCTTTCTTCTCTCTTCTCTCTTCCTCATTTGTCTTTCCCTTCACACGGTGTGTCCTTTTCGCCTTCAGATCCTTTCAATGCCTTTAGGTATTCCTCTTCCCCATTTTTGGCATCATCAAATGAGAGAGGAACCCCTGGAAACAAGCTAGCAATCATGAAGTCTAAGCGGTGATAGTGAGTTATGCTTCGAATCTGCTGCGGAGTATCTTTGCCGACGGAATTTGGAGCGGGTGGCGTTGGATTCGGTGTTACCGGCTTCATCTCGGCCATGAGGAGGGTGAACTTCCGATCCATGTTCTCCTCTACGCGCAGGAGCTCTTGCTTATTATATTCACGCAGCTGTTGCATCTCTGTGGTGTGAGATTCATGCATTCGTTCGATGTTCTCTTGCATTCTTGTCTTCGCATCAGCATTCTCAGCCCGCCAGACTAGCAATTTATTGAACAATGTCCTGAAATATCAAGCTTGTTCTACGCGCATTGTCTGTTGTTGTTGCCACCATTCCCGGATCCTGAAAATTATTCCTCGCAGATCGGCAGTAAGGTTTGTGTCTCTGTTATCCGGCCTCATGTCCGGTGAGGCTGGTGCCTCTCCATCTTTTCTATCTCTCGCAAATATGGCCTTGAAAACTTCCCGAACCTCGTTGCCCTTACTGTCTCGGTGGCGGCCAAGCGGCGTCAAAGTCAAAGTCTGTTGGGATGATGGTGTCATTGGAATAACAGGATCGGGTTTATGGAAGCGTTCTTGATCTCTAGGCGATTCTTCAAGAAGGTCGTACTTCCGGAGAGAGAAGGGAAATGATTCTACAAAAGTATCATCGGGCAACGGGAATCTGCTCAATGACAACTTGTGCTCATGAAGTTCCCGGTGGAGTCGATCTGCTGCGACTTGAGGAGCTTGCGCGATTGACTGTTTGATTGTGGTCTATTGTGAAGTTGACCCGACTTGCCGAGCCTCGGTATTTGTCTTAACGACCGTCGGTCTCATTGGTTTTCCACATGAGTTATTTGGTCTCGGCCATATCGAAGTGTCATCGGACGATGATGAGATTTCCATGGGTGGCTCATTATCAAAATTAAATGGTTGGCGAGTAGCCTTAAGGTCGACTTACTCGTGCTTGGATGAACATCCTCATTTGAGTCCTTTGGATCGGCAACAGGAGATGACTCGGCCGTCTTCACCTTCGGATCCCGAGAAAGGTTACATCGGGTTATCTTGGGAATCGTGAAGAGCGCTATCTCCTTTTCGAGGATGGATCAATGATGGTAGGAGGGATGTTCGTGCGTCCGTCTCTTTACCCGAGAAGTCTCAACCTCCATTGCGCCTTCATTACCTCTGCAGTATCAGCTGCGGCGAATGGGGACGATCCTTTCGGCGGTCAACAGCCTTTGTCTTGGGGTCTTCCCGGTGGCATCCACCGGAGTCTCAACTCCATGGATTGCACTTTCGGTGCCGGAGTGTTAACTCGGGCGTTCCTTCATGTGCCTCGACTACATCGGCGGCGTCATTAAGTAGAGTGAGCGATTAGCACTTCGGTTTGAGACGATCTTAAGCTATCGAGCCTCGTCGCTGACAACTTCTTTGTGTATTCGATTGTTGTTCCTTCTCCACTTCGCCTCCGAGATTCGTTGCGAAGTCACCGCAAAGATCCTCCGACCTTTGCGGTGGAGTGGAGTTTCCCCCGGTGGCACACGGTGAGTGACTTGGAATGGGGTCACTCGTCTCCGGACTCCGGATGTTCCCTTTGAGTATTCGGCCGTTGGGGCGGTGGTAAGACACCTTCATTAGGGGTTGGCTCGTGGGGTCCCCACAATCCCGGTTTCATCGCCGTTCCTTATCACCTTCTTCTAAGTGAGTGGGGGAAGTGGTGGCGGCGACAATAGTGGCAATATCTTGCACCACTCCCATCGGATCAATCTCCAATTGTGATGTGGAAGATTCCCCTAGTCCTTCCAACAATCGTTGCTCATGTAGGGCCCTGGATTCCCGCATGGCTTGCTGCATCTCAATTCTTCTCATAGAAGCAGGTCCGGGTCATTCTCATCACTCCCGAGAAAACGTCGAGATGAGGATGTGTATGATCGTGGTTCGATAAAGAGACAAAATGGCCTTTTCACGAGCCGGCCTTTCCTCCGCCCGACCTCCCATTCTCCTTGTCCTTGAAGATTTGTAAGATATCTATGCGATTTTCTTCATCGAGTGCTTGGACCACATTGGTCAATCCAAGAAAGTTCAACGATTCGTCGTCTTCTTCAATGAATTCCGGTCTTTGGAACTGTTCCTTGGATCGACTCGGCTTCCATTTTCTCCATTCTCATGAGACGATTTTGGATATCGGATATGGTGGGGATAGGATCATCACATCATCATCCCCTGTCATCTTTCTCCTGTTGTCCCTCGTGCTCGGGGATTGAGGGTAGCAAACTTTGGTGCTCCACACCTCGATGGCGTCATTGCGGGAGGGGATACAACCCCTGTCCAACGGGAGAGTTTGCTTTTTCGGTTTGTCTTTTGTGTCTCACATTCGGACTACAATTGTGTCTTGATTTGCCTCTGTGATCGGCTTGGAGAGGTGGCTGTTTCATCTATAATTTCTAGAGACTCTACTTCTTGTGAGTCTCGATTTGTTTGGTGAGTGGCGGACTCGGCCGGTTTCTCAAGCTCGAACACTTGAAGATTCTTCTTTTAGTCCTTACCGAGGGATTTCGGCTCGGATATGGTTTCTTCCGAGTCGGTGGCGGCAGTCTTTGTCGTCTCTTCTTTTGAGGAGTGGCCATCTCGGTTTATGGGTTCTCCTTTTCTTGACAATCGGAGAAGATATTTGAGGTTCCTTCTCCCGCGGCATTGCGGGGGGGGAGAGGCTGCGGGGGTAGGTGACTCGGCTGCAGGGGCGGGGGCATCTTTTGTTTTCTTCTTCTTTGCGGGGCAAATCTTTTTCTTAGCAGTGCGCAGGGCGACTTCTTTACGGGGAGAGGAGGAGACAAGCTGTTTCTTCAGAGGACGGTGATTCCCCTCACTCGTATCAACTCTCTTTGCATATGCTCTCTTCGTGCTCGGAAAGGTTAGATCGGAACATCTTCTTGTTTACATGAAACGCCTTTCCATGTCGAAGAGGAACTCCTTTTACTTCCATCATCCGCCAATTACCAGGTCGCACCCAGGGAACCTCCAAACGTACCATCCTCCTTGAAGGATTTATTCCCAATATTCTAGCGAGTCTGCTTTGTATACAAACTCGGCCATTGTTTACCTTCTTTTCTTCAATGATCGCATGACCATTACGATCGAACTTAGCTTTTAGAGAGTGGTCAAAGCTTCCAAATTTGATGTCTATGCATTTGGTAACAATGTCCAGCAATTTGTGGTAGTCTTCTTTCAACAACTTCTTGTTAGGTGTGTAGACCACCTTCGCGAAGACACCGCGGATCGGACTTGACTATTTCCTTCCAGCGGCGGCCAAGTTAACATCGACTTCAAAAATCTCGGCACTCTTCCGCCGGCAACAAATGTGTTACGCGGATCTGGCGTAATGGTGAAAGCTTTTCCGTGAGCAGAGGACTTGATGCCCTCATCGTGAACTTCGGCGTTCACGTAGAATGCGTGCGACCTCTTCCACGTAGGTCATCGGAAACTCCATCATCAAAAATGGTTTTAGCCTAGACTTTTCCAACTTCGTGCTATATCTTCTTCACAAGGGTGTCGTCGGACCTGTTTGATCATGTCGTCGAAATCCACGGTGAGACCCGTGTGTGGATTTTCTTCCCAACTTGACGAAGTCATGAGCGGATGCCATTTCTCGATGTTTTACCGAGCGAAACATTGAGAATGAACTTAAGGATTTGTTAGGGTTTTGAGAGAAAATTTCTTCTTTGCCTTGAGAGAGATGAACAGTTTTGGTAAAGTGAGAGAAAATCGGACGAAATAGTATAAGTATGGGTTATGAAAGGGCGTGCGGGTGGTTTTGAAATTTGATCAAGATCACGGTTGATTTTCCACGCCAATTTACACTTAATCTCTCGTATTTAATGCGGCAACATTTATATCCAATCATAAGCTTTGTGTGCGGCTTTTGATTGGTGACACGTCATAATTATCGACGTCATTCTTAAAAACATTCCCGCTTAGTAAAACACCGCATTTTTGTCACTTTGCTCATAAATGACTAAACTTATTCCTTAGTTGATTTAACTCTTCTCTCTTTGCACATAAATACTCATTTGTCATTTGCCTAACTCGATCTGGTGATTCTCCGATCTGGTTGATTTACTTAGTGATTTAAGAGTTGACTCTTTTTCATCTTTTCGTGCTTCATCTCTTTTCTTTGAGTCTGCGAGTGTCAACTCAGCTCAATTAACCCCAATTCATGTTTGAGTTCTTCAAATCTTGATTCACATAATGGTTTTGTGAATATGTTAGCTAATTGCGTATCGGTTGAGATATATTCCAAGGTGATGTCCTTCTTTTCAACATGATCTCTTATGAAGTGATATCGACATCAATGTGCTTTGTTCTTGAATGCAACACGAGGATTTTGAGTGATTGCAATTGCACTTGTGTTATCACACATAATTGGAATTTCCTTTTCTTCAACCTCATAGTCTCTCAATTTCTTTGTCTCATCCTTTTCTTCAACCTCATAGTCTCTAATTGGAATATGTGTATACCTTCATTTGTGGAGGTAGCTATTGAATTTTGCTTCTTTCTAAACCAGAAATTAGCCTATTTCCAAGCATTTGACATGTCCCCGAGGTACTCTTCCTGTCAACTCTACATCCAAAGATAGTCAGTCGAGTAACCAATTAGCTTGAATCCTGTTGGGATTTGGTCCAAAGATCCGCTTGCAATGGGCTTTAAAAGAGGCGCGGCGCGGCCCGCGATTCGAACTCGTATTTGGATTGCATAGTTAAAGGATAGCTTAAAGGATATGATTTGGACTACCTATACCAACAGATGCATCTTTCTTTCTAAGGTGCCCATTACATAGAAACTCGAGGTTAGCGTGCTTGGCACGGAGTACACATGGGATGGGTGACCACCTGGGAAGTTTCTAGGGTGCGCGTGAGTGAGGACAAAGCGCTAGAAAAGACTCATGTTGGTTTTTTGGGGGACGATCGTCAATCCGAGTAGCGCTAGAGGTCCAACAAGCGGTATCGAGCAGTCACGAGTTCGAATTCCCTTGGAAGCACGCTGCGGTGGAGGTTGCCGGGAGCGGTGGGCGAGATCTTTGGCGTGGAGGTAAACGGACCCGGAATCGAAGGGTAGGTTGCGGATGGCGTAAGGCGAGGTAAAAACGGACCGAGCTGAAGGTGTAGGTTCTTTGGGTGGACAGAATCGAAGGGTAGGTTGCGGATGTCCGAATCGAGGTAAAATAGATCGAATCGAAGGTGTAGGTTGTTGGGTGGACCAAAAGCGAATGGTAAGTTGCCAGGTGGCGGAATCGGGTAAACAGATTTCGAAGGCGAAGGTGTAGGTTCTTTGGGTGGCGGAATCGAGAGGCTGCGTGACGCGACGCTTGAGCGAAGAAGTTGGCGTTAGGCGAAGAAGTTTGGCGGGCGGAGGTTGCCAAGCGGAGGCGAGAAGATGGCGAGTCTTTGGGAGGGGATTGTTGGGATTTGGTCCAAAGATCACACCGCAATGGGCTTTAAAAGAGGCGCGAGGCGCGACCATGATTCGAACTCGTGAGTATTTGGATTGCATAGTTAAAGGATAGCTTAAAGGATATGATTTGGACTACCTATACCAACGGATGCATCTTCTTTTCTGGTGCCCATTACATAGAAACTACGGGTTAAGCGTGCTTGGCCGGAGTAGACATGGGATGGGTGACCCCCTGGGAAGTTTCTAGGGTGCGGCGTGAGTGAGGACAAAGCGCTAGAAAAGACTCATGTTGGTTTGTGGGGACGATCGTCAATCCGAGTAGCGCTAAAGGTGATGTCGGCCTGCGGCTTTGTGAGATAGAGAAATGATCCAATAAGTGCTCGTATCCGGTTTGATCTACAAAGGCTTGCCATCCGCATCCATGTCCATTTTGTGATGTATTCATTGGTATTTTCACGAAGACTTCTCTTCCATACCAAATTTCTTCATTAAATCTCACGGTGTATTTTGTCGACTTATGAAGGTTCCATCCTTCATTTGTTTCACTTGGAGTCCAAGGAAGAATGTCGACTCTCCCACCATGCTCATTTCAAATTTGCTTTGCATAAGATTTGAGAATTTATCACACAACTCTTTGTTTGTGGATCCAAAGATGATGTCATCCACATATATTTGAACAAGCAAAGTATACTCTTCCCATCTTGAATTCTCGAAGAGTGTTCTATCCACTTTGCCTTTTGTGAATCCGTTCTCGATCGGGAATTGTGATAATGTATCATACCATGCTCGGGTGCCTGTTTCAATCCATATAAAGCTTTCTTGAGTTTGTATACCTTATCTCCAAGAGTCTTCTGCTCAAATCCACGGAGGTTGTTCAACATATACTTCTTCTTCCAATAACCCATTAAGGAATGCACTCTTTACATCCATTTGATATACAATAAAGTTCTTGTGAGCTGCATAGACAAGAAACATCCTTATAGCTTTCAATCTTGCTACGAGGAGCAAAAGTTTCATCAAAATATAGTCCTTCTTCTTGGCAATACCCTTTGGCTACAAATCTTGCTTTGTTTTCTCCACCAGAACCTTCCTCATTCATCTTGTTTCGAACACCCATTTAGTGCCAATAACATTTTGATGGGTAGGTTTGTGAACCAATTCCCACACTTTGTTCCTTTCAAACTGATTGACTCTTCTTTTGCATGGCTTGAATCAATGTGTGTCATCCAAAGCTTGTGACACATCTTTTGGCTCTATTTGTGAGATGAAGCAAGTGAACATAGCTTCTTGTTGAGTTACGGATCTGTTTTTACACCTTCTCTTACATCTCCAATGATTAGTTCGGTGGATGGTCTCTCGGCCATCTTACATCGGGTTGGAGTAAGTTAGTTGGATTGATCGTCTTGTTTGTGTTATTTTGATCGGCTCTCTCATCATCACTTAGCTGCAGATTTTTTTGTCTTTGAGACTCGGCTATCTCATCTTCATACGGACTTATAATTCCGACTTGACTTCAACATAGGGACACTTACGCATGGTTGGTTGATTAAACTTATCGGTGACTCTTCAATGTCTTCTCCATTTACATTGGGTTCATCAAACACCACATGGATGGATTCTTACGTAACCATTGTTCTTGTGGGAAAGACAATATTTTAATTTAGGAAAGCGTATAATGTTCTTGATTTTAGGGATTAGGTCGGATTGTGATTTTATTCTTTCACGATTTTATTCTTTCCAAATTTTACTCTTTCCTAGTTTAGCCTTTGCAGATTGTATATATATACATGTAACAACCCTAATTGAAATATAGAATTGACATATTTTTGTCATGGTATCAAAGCCCAGGTTCTTTCTGCAGGCGTCAGCCGATTTTTTTTTTTTCTGGTTCACATTCCAGAATTTTTTTTTTCGTCCATTTTTCGACTCTCATTGAAGAATTCTATCTGTTCTTCTTGAGTCATGTCGAACACCCACACTAAAGAGGATAGTCACTCCATTGTTGGGGAATTGCCCAATATCCATGCAATGTCTGATTGAATGGAAGGAACTATTTGAAGTGGTCTCAACTAGTGAGGACACATTTGAAGGGCGGGGTAAATTGAGTCATTTACTTGAACTGGCCCTAAGGAGGGATATCAAAATTTGATGCCTGGGACGAGGAAGATTCAATGGTGATGTCCTGGCTTTGGAATTCTATGTCTCAGAAATTAGCGACACTTGTATGTTCCTTAATCGCTTGAGGAAATTTGGGAGACCATCAAACATACGTATTTGAAGGTTCACGATCTTTGCACAAATCTATGATATTAAGACTAAAATTGCGCTACCAAACAGGGAACTTGAACTTTATGAATACTCTAATCTCTTGCAAAATCTTTGGCAAGAGATGGACCATTATCAATGCATTGGATGAAGTGCGGTGAAAACGCATCCATGCTTAAGAGGTTTGTTGAAAAGGACAGAATATATGATTTTTGGATGGGATTAACATTGAGTTTGATGTAGTATGGGTTCAAATCCTTGGCAAGGATGATCCGCCATCTTTGAATGAGACAGTTGCAATAATTCATCTTTGAAGAAGGAAGGAAGAAGAGGCGTTATGGTTGAAAATATTTATGTTGAGAGCTCAGCGTTGGTGTCAAAAATAACATGTGGAAGGATAACGGTAGAAGCGGTCATCAACCAAAGAAATTAAGCGGCCGGATCAGTCAAAACCTTTTAACGAGGGATGATTTGTGGTGCACCACGCCATAAACCCCGCCACACCAAAGAGAGATGTTGGAAACTTCATGGCAGGTGCCACAATTCTCAAACAAGAATGGAGCAGAGAAGAGCGGACAAGGAAGAGAACAAGGTCAAGCTCATATCGCGGCATGCGATTAACCAAAGATAACAATAACATGGAGACACCACTTGAATTCAACACAAATGAGATTGAGAAGTTGAAGAACTTCTTGGGATCTCTTGAAAAGCCATCAACTTCTCGCAGAGAGAGTAGTCATCTAGCATTTTCAGGTACATCCTCCCCTTCTCATGCTCTTAATGGCTCGGATAATGTTAACCCTAACACATGGGTCCTCGACTCGGGAGCCACAGACCATATGACCTTTTCCTCTACAAAATTTCTCTCATACACACCTGCCCTAGTAATAAAAAAAAAAATCACTATAGTGATGGTTTAGTAACCCATTGTTGCCGGCCAAGGAGATATTTTTATTAGTGATTCACTAACACTGAAAAATGTTCTCCATGTCCCAAAATTGTTCACCAACTTAGTGTCCATCCAAAACTGACCAAAGATGCTAATTGCAATGTGATCTTTTATTCCTCTCATGGTATACTTCAGGAGCAGTGCGAGGAAGATGATTGGACTTGCTAGGGAGAGAGATGGCCTATACTATCTTGATCTTGCCTTATATCTTTCTAATGAGCCATCGGACTTATATTTCTTTGTAAAAACCCATCCGCACCCAACAAGTTTTTTCCTTTGGGCAATTTCACCAAATCCCATGTCTTGTTCTTTTCAAGAGCATCCATCTCCACCTTCATGGCATTCATCCAATTCTCATATCCTAGTGCCTCGGATAGTGTTTTGGGAATTGCAATATTGTTAAGGTTAGTGAGAAATGCTTTATGATTATGAGATAACTTGTTGTAGGACATGAAAAGGGATAAAGGGTGTTGGGTGCAAGTTCTAGTTCCTTTCCAGAAGGGCTATAGGAATGTCAATGTCATTTTCTTTATGAGTATCCGGAACATTAGAATTAGGAGATGTGGTGGGAGTACTTACCTCGGTAGTTGGGTTTGGATCGGATGATTCTACTTGCATCGGTTGAGAAAATGGCCCTTTCTTTCTTGAATAAACTTGAAGGGTTCACCTGGTAAGGGGATATTGTTTAGACGAGGAGGAGGATTGAGTCTTGAAGCCTATATCTGAGATCTGATTATGCAGGTTCGGTCAATGATAGAAGATCAACCTCCAGGTTATTATGCGTTCTTGGGCGGAAATCTAGTTACATTGAGGAGTAAAAAACAAAATGTGGTTGCAAGATCAAGTGCGAGCGAGAATTTAGATCGATGGCTCTTGGGATTTGTGAGCTCCTATGGTTGAAGATAATTTTGGAAGATTTGAAGATTAAGTGGGATGGTCAATGAGATTATATTGCGACAATAAGTCACTATTAATATCGCATTGAGAATCTGCAGTACAACATGATCGCATAAAACACATAGAGTTTGGGCATTTTATAAAAGAGAAACTTGATAGTGGCCTAATTTGCACTCCGTTTGTCTCCACAGGAATCGATTAGGTGATATACTCACCAAAGGATATCGGTGCGATTTTTGAGAATCGGTTGACAAGATTGGAATGGCTAACATCCATTCATCGGCTTGAGGGGGAGTGTGGGAAAGACAATATTTTAATTTAGGAAAGCGTATAATGTTTTTGATTTTAGGGATTAGGTCCGATTGTGATTTTATTCTTTCTGATTTTATTCTTTCCATATTTTACTCTTTCCTAGTTTAGCCACTATGATTGTATATATACATGTAACAACCCTAATTGAAATATAGAATTGACATAATTTTTGTCAGTTCTCTTGTTGAGCACTCTGTAGGCTTTGCTTTCATTTGAGTATCCTAAGAAGATACATTCATCGACTTTAGCATCAAAAGCCTTTAAATTATCTTTGCCATTGTTATGGATGAAACATTTGCATCCAAATATTCTAAAATATGCAACATTTGGCTTTCTCCCCTGTCCAAATTTCATAGGAGTCTTTGTCATTTGTCACATTTTATCATGCATCTATTTTGAGTATAGCATGCTATGTTTATTGCTTGACCCAAAATCTTTTAGCGACCTGCTTGACTAACATGGTCCTTTGCTTTTTTGAGAGTTCTATTCCTTCTTTCTCGCAACTCCATTCTCTTTGTGGAGTACTTGCTGCAGATAATTCATGACCAATACCATTTTCAATACAAGATCTTGAGTTATTATACCATTGACAAACTCGGTTCTCTCGTCGAGATCTTATTTTGATAATGGTTTGACTCTTCTCATTTTGGATTCTTCATCATCTGTGTGGTAGTTTCTGCGAGTTTCTTTCTTCTTACACATGAATATTGTCCATGTATATCTTGAGTAGTCATCTACTACCACCAATGTGTATTTCTTCCCACTTATGTTGGTTGGTTCAATTTGGACCAAATAGATCCATATGTAGCGGTGCAATATTCTTGTTGAAGATGGACATGTCTTTTCTTTGAATGATGATTTGATCTGTTTTCCCATATGGCATGCATCACATATACTCTCCTTCTTGTATATTAGTGCGGAAGTCCTTCCAAAAGATTACTTCTTATGAGTTTGTTAATAGTTTTGAAGTTTAGGGGACTTAGCTTATTGTTCCACCTGACCCAACTTGATTCAATTGTGCTCTTTGCTAGCGAGACAAGTGCTTGGAGTTGCGATTGACCAATCTACCACATACATGTTCTTTTATGCGCATCCTTGCAACATTATTTCATTAGTTTCGAGTGTCCTTGATTTGACATACACCCATATTGAATCCAACATTGTAGCCTTTGTCACGAGTTGACTTATGCTTAGCAAGTTGAAATTGAGGCCTTCAACATATGCAACATCCGTAATTTCTAATCCATTTTTCTTGATGGATCCAATGCCTCTTATTTCTCCTGGAGCTTCATTTCCTCCAAATATGACTTTTGCACCTCTAACCTCCTTGAATTTTGATAGATTTTTCTTATTTCCTATCATGTGTCCGGGCGCCACTATCCATGTACCAGGTTCCTTGGCACTCATTGCTCGCTTCCTTGAAACTGCAATCAAGAAATTAGGTTTTAGGTACCCATACTTGCCACAGGTCTGAGGGGTTAGTATTGTAAGATGATCCAACCAACCTATAGCCACATGATTTAACTCTAAGAGGTTGCCATCTATCGATTGCCATAATCATAATTAATTTTGGCAAATTGCTTGGGGTTTAGGTTCATACAATTTGTCTCTTTTGTCGTATGCTGTGCATGTGTTTCAGCAATTGCCTTCTTTGGGTAGTTGTGATATCTCGAGTGTAGTGCCTAGGTGCATATGTGTGTCTTGATGATAGCTCTTATGCCTTTGGAATGGCCTTTCTTGAGTTCTAGGCCTTTGCCACTTGAGCTTATATTCCATAGGTCTTTCTTTGATAGTTCACATTATTCCAATCAACTTGGCTTGGGTACTTTCTACCATTCCCATCATATGTGTTTCTTTTATAGACCTTCTGGGGCTTTTGGTAGCTCTGTTTCTTCTTTACTGAGTATCTCTGTTTGGAGTTTCTTTGAGGAACTCATTTGGATTTCTTCTCATTTTGTCCTTTCAAAGACACTCAATCATTGTTGTTTTTCCTTTTCCTTTATAACCAAGGCCAGTTTGCTTGTGATTGTACTTTGGAATCAATGTGTGTGCACCATTTGGAGTTTTGGATTTTAGAGATGCTTCATTACTTGAAGATCCTTTTTCCAAAATCACTTTTGGAGCTTGACATAGTACGAGAGGAATTAAATCCTAAGCCTGTCTTATCTCCGCATTCTCTTTGACTCATAATAAGATCATCCAAGGATTTAGATGCCTTAGTGAATGAGGCAATCACATTTTTGAGGTCATTCTCCTCTTTTTCTATAGCGGCTATCTCTGCTATTAACTTAGCATTTTCGGCCTTTAGACTTTTATTCTCATCGGCTATTTGACTTAGAGTAATCGGCTCCTTAGTCATTTGTGAGTTTTGGCTCTTAGTAAATTTGTTTTCCTCATTTAGTAGTGTGTGTGAGGATTTAATGTATTCAAAATCTTTCATCATTTTGCCTAATGAATCATAAAGATCAGTGGGTGATGAAGTGTGTGTGTCACAATCACTATCACTAGTATCTGAGTGTGATGAGTTAGAGTGTACCTCATCTTCTTGGTCAGGTTGGTTTTGTTCTTTAGCCATTAGACAGATCAAGGCTTCTTCTTGAGTCACTTGAGTAGTCAGCTTCACTACTCTCCGAGTCTGCTGTGTCTTTTGACTTGATTGTCTCAGTAGTTTCTGCAGCCAACATTGCCTTTCTCTTTTCCTGTCTTCTTTCTCTGAAGACTTTTCTTTCCTCTTCATTCCTGTATTTGTTGACTACAGGATATGGGCATTCAATGGCATAGTGACCGGGTTACTGCGGTTCAGATAGATTTTCAACTTTTTGATCGATTCTTTCCATCCTTGGATTGTCGGCTCTTTGATATTCAACTTTTTGATGCTCTGCTCTCTTGGGTGGTCTTTCTTCCCTTGACTTGGAGGGAGCTGAGTGTCTTCTGGAGGATTCACCTTTACTTCTTTTGTAATTCTTATTGAAGAACTTGTTAAACCTTTTAACCATCAGTGTGATCTCCTCTTGGTCAATGACTTCTTTGACCTCAGCTCTTTTGCCATCTTTAACAATTAGAGCAGTTGTTTTGGGCACAGTTGTTTCCTCTTGGTCTTTTCTTCTCAGCTCAAATTCGTAGGCTTTGAGATCGAGAATAGCTCATGGTTGGATGTATTTGATATGTCCATGGAATGTCTCATGACCATGACTTTCATATCCCACTCGGTTGGGAGACTTCTTAGAATCTTCATACACATTTCCTTTTGTGTATATTCTTTTCCAAGTGCGAGATAGCTCATTGGTAATTTACGTGAACCGAGCATCCAGTTGATCCAAGGTTTCTCCTGCAAACATCTTAAAGTTTTCAAATTTTTGTACAACAACGAGATAGTTTATTTTCCTTGATTTGCTCGAGCCTTCACAAATCAAAGTTAGCTTGTCCCGGACTTCTTTTGCCGTTTTGCATGATTTGACTTTGTTGAACATGGCTTTGTCCAAAGTTTTGTAAAGAATGTCCTTGGCCACATTGTCCAAGTTATATCTTTTCTGTCATCCATTCACTCTTGGTTTTTCAACCATCATTGTCCGGGAGCAAGACATCTCTTCTTCCTTCTTCACCGACTCTCAGTGCGGTGTGTTCACTTTTAAGATTTGGAGTGGCCTTCTTCTATTACTATCCACATTTCATCGTGTAATCTTGATAGATGAGCATGCATACGAATTTTCCAATCATCAAATTCTTCAATTATAAACATAGGGATGCGTGTCAAATTTGCTTCCATGATAATAACTTTCTTGAATAAAAGAGTTTTGAAAGATCAAGTGCTAAAGCAAAATTTGAAAAATTTGGAGATCTAGTTCGATGACCGGTGCGGAGGGCTCAATGAACCAACCGCTCGATACCACTTGTAGGTCCCAAGGGGTGTGAGTGTAAGGTTTAAAAGGGGGTTGAATAAACCTTACCAACTTTTCGATTTAGTCCTTTTAAAACGTTGAGTTAATACTTCACATTTGAGTCCTTGATGGACAACTAAGTCGATTAATCACGAGTTAGACACTCACGACTGACTCGATTTCATTGTTGATAGAATAATCAAATTTGTTTTGACTAAAGACTTAACTCTCATTGTGATATGTTTTCGGTGGAAGGCTTAACACCTTTGAATTTGGTTAAGTTTGTTTTAATACTTGGTTTTAGCACTTTGTTGATTATCAAGTGGATATCAAATTTATCGTGAGATATTAAAGTAATATGCGAGAAATTAAAAAGAGTGAAATATAAATGACACAATAAGTTTTTATAGAAGTTCGAAGATGGGGTAATTCTTCTACTCCTCTCTTCTCCAACTCTGGAGGAATCCACTAACTATTGATCAATATACAAAGTGGTTAACAGTCCAGGATACAAGTCTTGATCACACGGTGACTTGATCCTTTGGGACTCGATCCGGAGATGCCTTGGTCACACGGTGGCTTCTCGTGCGACTCGCCTTCTTCACAGGGCGGATGCCTTGCTACTACAACCCACTTGATCAAGCTTCTTGGATTTGATCACGAAGCCCTCCAAAAACTTGAGACAAGTTCGACCTTGAACCTTCCTACAATCCTCCGTGGAATGTAGACCCCTTGATTCTTCAAATGTTTCCTCTTCAACGATTGAAGTCGTCTTTCCTTCACAGGTGAGTGTTGGATTGATTTCTTTCGTAATGTAGGCTTGAGGATTGAATTTGAATAACTTGAGAGTAATTTTTGGTTCTGATTCGAATGTTAGCTTGAATGTTCGTGGTTCGAGGTAACCTTCTCTCGAGTGATTCCTCGGCCTTTTATAGTGATCTTTCAAAAATCGCCCGTTGAAGAGATATGCTTATTTTAAAAGACACTTGTGGTCGTTGGCTTGTCTTGTTGCGATCCTTGGAATTGACATTTCCTCGTATGAATGATTCTTGACTTTTGAGTTCGACACAGTGCGGTGTTTCCCATTGGTTTATTCCTTTTGCACGCTACGGGGTGAGCACTTTAAGAAAGGTAGTATGAAAGTATTACTTGTTTAAGTAATTTTGACTTGACTACGTGCAACGGATCTCTTTGATTATCTCGACTTGATTGCATTTTCTTAACTTCCCAGGTGACTTGAGTCGACTTCCAATCATGGATGACTCTTCCTCTTGTCACTTCAACTTGAGACTTGGCTGTCTTGAGTTGACTTGGTCGATACTTCACTCAGTTGTATCTCGGCTACACCTTGATCGAGTTCTGTCTTATCTTCTTTGCCACACTCACCGCTTGCCTCATGTGAGTCTTCCTTCAAGTCTCCGTTGTCTTCTTGCATGTTCGGGCATAGGCGACTTGACTTAGCTCGACCACCCTATCTGTTACAATGCAATTTACAACAAAAATGGGGTGCCAACTTTCTATTCTAAGTTTTACATGGCATTCATCAAAATCTAAAAATAATTTCCCAACAGAGTATCTCTATCTCTCACTCAATTGAAAATCCTCATATTGACAAAAATATGTGCACTCTAGATGTAAGCTTCAATACAAATGTATCAACTTTTAAGAAGCATACACTTGAAGGAACAATGTTTGAAAATGGTGATCAATTCACATGTTCTCTGATTTCATGATATTTAATGTGATTAAAGATAGAAATATCTTTACTATGATTGATAAACCATTTTTCATCATTAGGAACACAATTTTTGATTTCCAAAAGACCATCAACATTATGATCCTTAATCATCCACGTCTTACATATACTTTGAAGGATTGCCTATATTGTTAGAAAATACAAAGGCGTGGCATGATCGACATTTATTTTTGGATCCGGTTGAGTAAAACAAAAGTCCGGCTAAAGACTTTAAATTTAGCGATTCTTGGGAGGCAACCCAAGCTCATTTTACTTGCTTTCATAGTTTGATTAGTTAGAATGTTTGTGTTTTATTAGTAGTAGTCATGTTGCATCTCACCCCTACCCCTCTTGCATGCTCATTACACGATTCTTGTGAAGTTATGTGCAAAAGGTGCTTATTGTGATAGAATTTGGATTGGTATTGAAATTTTGGGCATAATTGGTTATATAAATTGCCTCCACATCCTTATTCTCTATCTATGCCCACCATGTATTTGATAAAATGCCTCAATGAGAAAATTAACACATTTGCATACCCTTCTTGGTTTATTGTTGGGAGTTCACATATCGATTACAATTATATGACATTAATGTCTTTCCCATGGTCTTCGTATGACATTGTGGTACTTTACCCCATTGCTCGTTTCACGTTTGGTTTTGTTTGTGAGGTTGGTATTGTGCCTCCTAAATCATAGAAAGGCAAAGGAAAAGCCATCGACCCTATGGAGTGCTACCAATTGGCCATATTGCTTGTCTTTCACCCCACGATTCCGACGAGGTGTTGCACCTCTTCCATTGAGGACAATGGTTATATTAAGTTTGGGGAGTGGTAATACCTTTTCAGTTTGTGATCCTACTTCTTCGTGTTTTTTTTTTTTTGTCTTGTATATTTGCATTGAGTTGAGTCGAGTCGAGTCATTTGTTGAATCAGAGAATCGCATGACTAAGTGAATTTGTCGAATATGAGTTAAACGATCAAAAAGAGCATGTGTTTGAGCGGTGATCTATGCTTCGTTCCATTAATTCCATCTACATGCATAATTCGGTTGATTTATTTGAAAATGATTTATGAAGTTGAGTGTTTCTTGTATGATCCTAGGATTCTAGAACATCGATCTCTAGTCGGCGAAATCCTAGGTGAAGTAACATTAAGGAAATGATTTAGGCCATCTTTGAACAAGCTAGAGCCAAAATGCCTACCTTTATATTATATATTTTCACTAGTGTCCTCTTTGAGCTGTTAAACCCGTTCTTTAGCAACCAATCTTATACCTTGAGCCTACATGTGAAAATTCTAATTACCCATCACTCATACACACAAAATGTTGAAGATTGAGGTGGTATGATAAGTAGGGTATTGTTCACTTGCATGAAGTTGCCGAGAAAAAGAAAATATGAACCCCATGTGTAAAAATATGCAAAAGAATAAGTTTGGGGGTTTGAAAAAAATAATCAGTGAGTTTAGGCTCATAAAAGGAGAAACAGTGGAGAATTCCAAAAGTGAAGGTAGCTATTTTGTTTGACAATTGGTGATTTGAAGTGATAATTGTGTGTTTGGGTGAGTTGAGCTACTTAATCCTATATTTTTCTACCTTACCCTAAGCCCACATTACAAGCTTTGAAAGTCCTATTGATCCTTGTGTTACATTAGCCTACATTAGTGGAGATTAGTATGAATATCAAGCTTGTGGAATCCGGTAAACATTATTTCTTGATAATTAGAAGTGGATCATTTTGATAACACTTGATTGCATGGATATATTTGAATGATGTAAGCAGAATTGGCATGAACATTCAACTCATTTGATCACAATGTCAAAACACATGCTTGATTGATAGTGAAATGAGTAATGAGACAAATGATATTGGTTGTGAAGTTTTGCGGTTTGTTTGTATTGTTGTGGCTTGTATTTTTCATTTTAGAGTTGTAATTGCTTGAGGACAAGCAAAATTCTAAGTTTGGGGTATTTGTTCACTTGGTTTTATACCATTGATTTGGGCTTCCGATATTAGAGTTTTGTGTTGCTTGGGAGTAATGATCAAAGAACGAGAGGTTGATTTGAAGAAATGCCCAAACGCGTATGAAATTTCCATCACTGGCGGGGTTTTGTATTTTGGCCATAACTATCCCTACAAAATTGATATGGAGCTGATTCAAGTGGCTATGGAAAGCTAAGAGATAGGGCTACAACTTTGATGAAGGAGCAAAAGCAAATTCGGCCATTTTTTGGGGGCGCTGCAGCGCCAAGGCCGAGGAAGGCTGCGGCGCCGTGGGCGGACAAAACAATACAACTCCGATTTTGGATCTAAAAGGGGGTATTATAAATAGATACATTGGAGGCTTGAACTAGGGCATGGAGGACACTTGGGGATGAAAACCAACACCACCAAGACACAAGGAAAGAGTTGGGGAAGAAGATTGAAGACATTTATCATCTAGAAATAGATAAGATTATTCTTTAATCTCTTTAATTCTTCTTTGTTGTTTCTTGTATATCATTTGAGATGCATTCTCATTTGATTATGGATATTTGTATTTTAATCATGAGCTAAACTCAATAATTCTAGAGGGTTGATGTAATCTATGTTTGAACTTATGTTTTGATATTGTGGTTTGTCAATCTAGATTTCTCAATTTATTTATGCTATTTGGATCAATTGCTTCTAAATTACTTGATCAATAATTTAGATTGTTTGGTGTATTTGATTTGACTCTTGAGAAAGGTAATTGAATACATGACCTTGAAATAGCATAACATAGGATTTCATAGAATTGAGAGATTTATGAATCCTTTGAAGTCATTTATTAAGATTCATAGTTTTTATTGAGATTGCATTTGGTGATTTTTATAGAGATATTGATTTCCCAATTGTGATCTAAAATCATTTGGCTTTCGAGAGAGGAAATGATTATTGTAGAAATCTTGACTTATAAATTGATAATTGATGATTGATAAACCATATTAATAACCTAAGGGATAACTAGATTCATCACACCTCTAGAATTCATTCTCCCATAGATTGAGATGTTTATATTTTGATTAGTTACATATAGTTGTTTTTATTTATAAATTGAGATATCCACCTATTATTGATTTGTCAAATATAACATAGGTAATTTATACTTGGTACTTATACATGCATTCCCTGTGGATATGACAACCTTACTCATATCACTATATTAAAACTTGACACCGTAGACTTGCGGGCGGAAAAATCTCTAACATCTACCAAGGATCACATTGTAAGCGAATGGCGCATCTACCACCAAGTACTTTATCATCGTCGTTTTTCTGCACGGCGACGCTCAGCGAGGTAGGGAGATCGATGGTTCCTAAAGGTATCACCTCGCTACCCCGAAACCTAGGTGTTAGATAAATGTTTTTATCAAGATTTTGATGATTATGTTTAAATGAGTTTTTATACCAAAACAATGTTAATAAATGTTGTCCAAATACTCCTAAATGATTTAAAATGTTTTTGCTAATTTTTGGAGTATTTCTTAGAATTTATTTTTCGATAAAAATGGACAACACTTTTGATGGTTTTGTTTAAATTGGTTTTTATACCAAAACTATGTTTATAAATATTGTCAAAATACTCCCAAGTGATTTAAAATGTTTTTACTAATTATTTGGAATATTTCTTGAAGTTTATTTTTGATAAAAATCGGACAACATTTAAAATTGGAGGTCGGCCGAGTGCATCCCATCAAAGCGTCGGCGGTACCTAAAGCAAAGAATATTGAAAGCAGAACATTCGTACTTATAAAAGCGAAGAGGGGACGGTCAAGCGGGGGCGACAGTCGCACACTAGGCGACGGCCGCATCCCGTCGGTCGACCGGTCGATCCCCTTCGACGTGCACTGGATCGCACTATTTTTTCAAAACGTTCGAAATCTTATTACAGGGCAACGGTCGCCCTATGGTATTTTTGACAGCAAAAATTCCAACCGTTGAAATCCTCATCGCAAGATTTACTTTTCATTTTTGTACAATATTTCTACATCTTGTGATCCTCTTTTTGTAGACAAAAGTGAAGAAGAAGGAGCCTATGTTGGGAGCCTATCTTTGGTGAAACTTCCCTATAAATAGAGGATGAATTGAAGACACGAGATACAACAACACAAGCAAATACACAACAAGAAATCTGCAAATTTTCAAGCTTTCATATTCAACACTCTTGTTGTATTTATAGCTTTAAGTATTTCACTTTCACATCTTGAGGTCTAGGTTTTATTTCTTGATTACACTTGCACTCAAATTGTAATATTCATTATTGAGTTGTAATCTTGATTTTTGTCATCATTCAATACAATACATCCTTGTGAGTATTCTTGTGGAAAGAAAACACTTGGGTGATCTAGGTGATAAGTGTTTCAAGAGTGTGGTGCTCTTGAGGTATTGAAGAATTTGGTATTCTTCAAGGTTGAAGATTGTGGTAATCTTCACAAGGTGCCGTTGGAGATTGTGGTAATCTTCAAGAGAGATTATGGTAATCTCAAAGGTGGTGTTGTAGAAGAGTGTGGTGCTCTTCAAGGTGATGTTGTAAGGTGTTGTATTAATTTTGGAAATTAATAAAATCTTTTTTTTCTTTTGAAATCCATCCCAGGAATCTTGGGGTGGTAGAGGATTAGGCCCTAGGTGGGTTGAACCTCTATAAATCGACGCGTGTTGTTTACATTCCGCACCTTTATTATTGTCTTGGCGTAATTGATTCAAAAAAGAGGGCAAAATCGAAAAGATGGAGATAATCTATTCACCCCCTCTAGATTATCGTATTGCTTGGACTTACAAGTGGTATCATAGCCAAACTCTTTGGCAAGCTCATTCCACATTGCGAGTAAAGAGGAATGATCACCGGCTACGAATGAATGTCTACCTTATCGGTGCCTCCACCACCAAGCCACCACTATTTGATTCCAAAAATTATATATTATGGAAAGAAAGAATGGAATGCTATCTACAAAGTTCGGGTTTGATATTTGGAACACGGTCGTAAATGAAGAATCCATTAGATGATGGACACACCACACACCTCCAAAGGCCTCAAAAAGCTCAATGATGAAGAGAAGAAAACCATCTCCTTAAAAGGTAAAGCTCTTAATGTTATTTATTGTTCACTTACCATTTTGGAATATAATCATATTGTAGGAATTAAATCGGCACATAAAGTATGGAGAAAATTAGAAGAAGTATATGAAAATGAAAGGAGCTACTCAAAAACATTTACTTCTCAAATGGATACAAACCCAACATGAGATGAGCTTCCTACAACTTCCGACTTGTCGATGAAAACGAACGATGTCTTATGGGCTTCGAAGAAGAAAATGAGGTAAGTTCAAAACCCTCCGCTAACTTATGATAATGAATTACAAAATGATTATAGTGATTTGCAAAATGATTTTGATGAACTTCAAAATGAATTCCAAAGCTTACTTGTTAAATACAAAAATTTGAAAAAGGAATTCAATATATTGAAAATTGATAAGGATAATTTATTTTCTCTATGAATCACTTTAATGTGATCACACCACCACACTAGACAAGGTTAGAAACCTTGAAAAAGAAAATAGTACTCTTGTTGAGGATATTAATTGCATGAAAAATGATTTATCAAAATCTAACTTGAGTACAGATAAAATGACCGATATTATTGATGTTCATAGTTGTGATAACTTGAAACAAGGACTTGATCATAAGCCTAGTGTTGTTAATTATGTGAAAAGAAATCAAGTCCCTATGCATGTTGGTCATTATGCTCCCAAAATTACTACTTGCTTTTATTGTGGTAAAACGGGTCACACGGTTAATACTTGTCGGGCTAGAAATATTTCTAATTATTATTGAAGACCTAAAAGTCTCAAAGCTAATTTCAAAGGACCCAAACACTTGAGGGTACCACAAAATAATGTCATATTAGGTACCCGGCAAAATAATAATCGAAGAAAATTCATACCGCCAAGAAAACATCAAATGACCATTTCATTTGATCAAAGGAGAAAACATTTTCAACAAAGTCATTTTCCAAGAAGAGGAAATAATCAAAAATGGGATGAACATCATCAACAAGATGATTTTCAAGAGAAAGACACTTTCAAAAATGGGAAAGCCACAATGCTTGTAAATGGAGCAATTGGAGAAACCATCATCAACAAGAAGATTTTCAAAGGGAAGATACCATCAACAACGAGAAAGATATAACCCATGGAAATGGTGTAATTGGTAAACCGTATCTCCTCATTTAAATATGCATTTTATTTTGTTATTATGCATGTTCGTAATTGTGCCTAATTTTTCAAAATGAGTTTTCAAAAATTTATTTTTAAAATTAAGGTCTTCAATATATTTGTGTGTTCCTAAAATTCTTTTTAAAAAGGAGGACCTTGCATGTTCTTGTGCATGTGTTTAAACTATAGTGTTTTATCATCTCTTATGGATTTTTATGGCATAAGCATACTTGTCACATATATCATTGCTCTAGCCTACACTATTACAATTATTCTTGTGTGCAAGACTTGTTCTAAGAATTGTGTAGGATTTATATATCTTCGTCAATGGTTATCCACTCATTATTTGACAAGAGAAACATAAACTATCGAGGTACGCTCACTAGATATAATTTTTGCCATATGTCTATGTGCTTATTTTTCAAGATATTTCAAAGTATCTCATACAAATGCCATTAAAAGGATTTTTCGATTTTTTGAAAGGCACTATTCGATAAAGCTTGTTTTATCGAGTTTTATAAAGGATTATAATTTGTTTTGTTAAAAACATTTGATTTTCATCCTTATCTCAAAAATTGTGCATTTGATTGCTTATATTCATTCTTGTCAAAACTATTGTTCAAATGCTTCTTTTAAATGAGGTCTCAACTATATGCTCTTGAATTTTTCAAATTTCAAAAGAGACCTTATATAGCTTCCTATAAGCTTATTTGAACTTACATGTTTTATGAAACTCGTGATAATTTGTTTGAAAGCATAGTATGTATTACTTGTTATTATGTCTCTATTATTCGATATTACTATGCTCTTGTGCAAGATATCTTGATTAAGATTTTGCGAAATTTTTTATATCTTGGAACAAGCTCAATGACCAAGAGGAGGTTAGTAACTCAAAAGGTATTGTCAAGAAGAATGTATTGATTTTGATGTAACATTTGCACTCATAGCACGTTTAGAAGCTATTTGCTTTTTACTTGCCCATTCTTGTTTTAAGAAAATTTCAAGATTTACCAAATGGATGTTATATCCAATTTTCTAAATGGTTTTATTCAAGAAGAAGTATATATAAAACAACCTCCGGGGTTTAAAATTTTTCTAGGCCAAATGATTTTTATAAAAGGCCTTGTATGGTTTAAAAAACAAGTACCCCATGTATGGTATGATAGACTTAGCTATTTTTGCTAAATGGTTTTACAAGAGGTAAAGTTTATACTACTCTCTTTGTTTTTGAAAAAGAGCAAGATTGTTTACTTGTACAAATTTATGATATCATTTATGGTGCTACTAATGAATTATTGTGCAAGTTATTTTCTAAGTTGATCAAGGTGAACATAAGATGATGAGAGGAGTTCAAATTTGATCATTGGAATTCAAGTTCAACAATGCCAAGAAAGTGATTATATTCCACACTCAAAAGAAGAAGTGTGGCATTGAAGAAGGAAGAACCGTCTCTACCCCAATGGCAACAAACGTCAAAATTGACAAAGATGAAAAAGGCAAGTCGGTTGATGAATCCAAATATCGAGGTATGATTGGTAGTTTACTTTATTTAACCGCAAGTAGACCGGATATTCTTCATGACGTATGCATATGTGCTCGTTTTCAAAGCAATCCCAAAAGAATCTCATATGAGTGCCGTTAAAAAGGATTTTTAGATATTTGAAAGGCACTATTCAATATGGTTTATTCTATCAAAGAATGAAAAATTTTCTCTTAAAGGTTATAGTGATTCGGATTATGCGGAAATATTGATGATCGGAAAAGTACTTAGGATCATGTCAATTTTAAGCGATTGCCTAGTTTCTTGGTTTTCAAAGAAACAAAATTGTTTTACTTTCAATGTACCGAAGCCGAATATATTTCCGCGGCTTTTGTTATACTCAATTGCTTTGGATGAAACAAACTTTAGCGGATTATAAATGTTCTTTTGAAAGTGTTCCTATCTTTTGTGATAACATATCCGCTATAAATATTGCTCAAAACCCGGTTCATCATAACCGTACTAAACATATTGAGATTCGACATTATTTGCTAAGGGATTGTGTTTCAAAACAAAAAATTGAGATATCTTTTGTACCATCTCAAGATCAATTAGCGGATATTTTTACAAAACCGCTATCTTCCGAGACTTTGCGTCAATACGAGCTCGGTTAGGCATAATGCATATTGAATAAGGTCTATGATTGCATTTTTGCACGTTTTTTAAAACTTAGGGGTGAAAAATCAGATTTTTGGTTCAAACCTCGGATTTGGAAAACATAATGAAAAAAAATCTGGCCCAGGGGCAAGGTCGCCGGTCGCCCATGACGCGTCGGCCGTGTCGCCCATGCCCCCAACCGTCGATTCGACGAGAGAAAATTTGGTTAAATATGTTTGTTCTCGATCGCGATCATTTTGGCTCATTTTGTCCATTTTTCGTCCCCTTCACATTTTGCACACAAATTTACTTCAAATTTGTTTTATTGCATACATTTAATATTTTGGACTTCATGAGGCTCGATTATCATCACCATTGCTCATCTTTACCGATTAAATGGTAAGAATTTCTCTTTTTAATCTCAATTGGGTTGAACCCTTGAGAATGTGCTTATATCTTGCTATTTTGATGAAATTCTTGTATTAGTATGTTGTATATGATGATTGTTGACGAATGAATATTGTTGTATTGCAATTGGTGATGAAAATTTTTGGCTTAAACGAATCACAAAGGCTTTATATTTCTCTTGTTTTATTCAACGCACGCCAAGTGTTCGACAAAATGTTTCAATGAAAAATTCATTACCTACATGATTCTCTCGATTTGAAAAGTTTTCTAAGTTTATAGAAGTCATGTTTTATCAATCAAATGAGCTTTTGCAAATCAAATGAGCAATGTTTTCTCTTTTATTCGGAATTTAAGCTTAAATGCTCAATATGCTCGATAAATCTATAAAATTGCGCACTTTGATATAATTGTATGATGTTTTTATCGTGCTAACATTATTTTTGATGATTCCAAAGGGGAGAAACAAGAAAAACGCTCATAAGCTCAAAGAAGCGTAAATAAGCTCGCAAGAAAAGCTATTAGCTAAAGCTCTTAAAAGCCAAAAAGCTATGGATTATACTTGGTCCATGTGATGTATTATGGACTTCTATACTTGACTAATGATGCTTTTGTGGGGGAGCTTATAAGCTCATGATATTCAAGCTTAAAGTTGTAAAAGCTAAGCTTTAAGCTTTTAGTTGTTGCTTGTATACTTGTTCTTGATATGCATATTGATAGGGGGGGAGCTTGTGCAAAAATGATTTTGAAAAATCTTTGCTCTTATCCTTGTGTGTTTGTACTTATGATGAATCTTGCTTATAATGGATTGATATTTTAGACCGGAAAATTTGTTTTGTTTTAAAATTCACTTCCTAAAATTGTTTTGGTTTGTAATCATCAAAAAGGGGAGTTTGTTAGATAAATGTTTTTATCAAGATTTTGATGATTATGTTTAAATGAGTTTTATACCAAAACAATGTTAATAAATGTTGACCAAATACTCCTAAATAATTTAAAATGTTTTTTGCTAATTTTTGGAGTATTTCTTAGAATTTATTTTTCGATAAAAATGGACAACACTTTTGATGGTTTTGTTTAAATTGGTTTTTACACCAAAACTATGTTTATAAATGTTGTCAAAATACTCCCAAGTGATTTAAATGTTTTTACTAATTTTTGGAGTATTTCTTGAGGTTTATTTTTGATAAAAATCGGACAATATTTAAAATTGGAGGTCGACCGGTCGCCAAAGCGTCGGCCGGCACAAGCAAAGAATATTGAAGCAGAACATTACGTACTCATAAAAGCGAAGAGGGGACCGGTCAAGCGGGGAGCCGACCGGTCGCACCCTAGAAGCGGCCGGTCGACCCCCATTCGACCCGCACTGGATCGCACTATTTTTTCAAAACGTTGAAATCTTATTACAGGGCAACCGGTCGCCTATGGTATTTTTTTTGACAAAAATTCCAACCATTGAAATCCTTATCAAAGCCAAAATTTACTTTTCATTTTTGTACAATATTTCTACATCTTGTGATCCTCTTTTTGTAGACAAAAGTGAAGAAGAAAGAGCCTATGTTGGGAGCCTATGTTGATGAAGACTTCCCTATAAATAGAGGATGAATTGAAGACACAAGATACAACAACACAAGCAAACAACGCAACAAGAAATCGCAAATTTCCAAGCTTTCATATTCAACACTCTTGTTGTATTTATAGTCTAAGTATTTCACTTTCACATCTTGAGGTCTAGGTTTTATTTCTTGATTACACTTGCACTCAAATTGTAATATTCATTATTGAGTTGTAATCTTGATTTTTGTCATCATTCAACACAAGACATCCTTGTGAGTATTCTTGTGGAAAGAAAACACTTGGGTGATCTAGGTGATAGGTGTTTCAAGAGTGTGGTGCTCTTGAGGTATTGAAGAATTTGGTATTCTTCAAGGTTGAAGATTGTGGTAATCTTCACAAGCCGCCGTTGGAGATTGTGGTAATCTTCAAGAGAGATTGTGGTAATCTCAAAGGTGGTGTTGTAGAAGAGTGTGGTGCTCTTCAAGGTGATGTTGTAAGGTGTTGTATTAATTTTGGAAATTAATAAAATCTTTTTCTTTTTGAAATCCATCCCAGGAGATTGGGGTGGTAGAGGATTAGGCCCTAGGTGGGTTGAACCTCTATAAATCGATGCGTGTTGTTTACATTCCGCACCTTTATTATTGTCTTGGCGTAATTGATTCAAAAAGAGGCGAAATCGAAAAGATGGAGATAATCTATTCACCCCCCTCTAGATTATCGTAGCGCTTGGACTTACAATCGGTTAGTGGTGTATCCACCGGTTGCGCGGTCACAATATCGTGTTCCATTTTTCTCAACACATGTAGAAAAATCACATCCGCGGAACTCCCATTGTCGCTCGAGGTTTTTTGCATGTGAGTGAATTAGCAATATCAATTGTTACTACCATCGGATCATTTTTCCCTACCTCGATTCCTCGAGGTCTCGACCATCAAAACCGATTGGGCTCGCTTTTTGTATGCTCATGATTCCCAAAGATCTTTTTGGTGCCGCGCCAAATTTTGCATATTTCTTCTCCTTGCACTCTGCGTATCACCTTCGCAAGGGCCTCCGACAATCATTTGTATCACTCTCCGTCGAGGTAGGTTGTCATCTAATTTGCCTTGCCTCGGCGAGAATGTTCGCGGGTCAATCTCTTCGCTCCCATGCCTCGAATCGTGCTTCGGATCGACCGCGAGTTGTCCGAATCGGCGATCTTGGCTTTCTTGCCCTAGGCGCATTTTTAGCTTCGCCTTCACTTTCTCTCACCCTTACGAAGTTTTTCGTAACCTTGTTGTATAAGCCTCTCTATCTCATCACTCAATCGCAAGCAATCTTGAGATCATGTCCATGGTCTTTGTGAAAATGACAATACTTGCCATTGTCTCTCCTCTCCGGGTCGTTCTCATCTTTTGGGGCCATCTTAACATGTTTTTTCCTTCGATAGCCATTAGCGCGTGCACCGGAGCGTTCAATGGAGTGTATTTATTGAACCTTCATGCTCGCGGACGATCCCGATCTCGGCCTCGTTAGGATCTTTTTCGGATCGAGAATGTGGCCCTCTCTCAGGATCTTTTCTACCTCTTATATCATGATTTGCCCACGGACCATTCATGATCTTTTTAGAGCGTTCATCTCCTCCTCCTAGATATAATTTGGTTATTCCCATTAACTCCTCCTTATCTCCGGGGGTCACGAGCTAACGTCGATGCAAGTGGTCATTTTTGGACCATGTACCAATATGTTGGTCATCATATCGATCCTCATGTCTTACACCTCGAGCGCCGTCATTAAAATGATTAATGAATTCCGGAGTGGTTCGTCATCGACTTGTCGGATCGTATATAGATGGGTCGTGACCTTCGAGCTCACTTTTAGCTAGCGAACCGATATAAAAATTTTCTCGGTTAAGCGATCATACAAAACCACACTTCCCATGGGGAGGCCCGTAAACCATTCATGGGCATTGCCCTTCAAGGTTGTGATAAATATCCTAGCGTTCATCGCGTCGATTGCCCATACAATTGCATTACGTGATCAAACACCTTAAGATGCTCTTGTGGATCCTTGTTCCCATCATATCGGGGAGGTCGGCACCCTGAAGTTTGGCGTAACCACCCGCCAGGATTTCTGAGAAAAAGGGGATTCTCTCTTTTGCAATGCGGATGTTGACTCCGCTTCAAATCATCCAGCCTTCCGAGTAGCTAGCTCAATCTGCTCACTTAGCTCGTTTATGTCCACTCCTTTATTGTGATGTTCAATTTGCACCAAGTCGGGTTCTTCACTCTCGGTGCCATCCGGCTTGCCACCTTTTCCCCGTCCTCAACTCTAGCCCCTTTCAACAACAATCTCTTTTTCCCTCGGAACTATCCTCGGGGCGAAGTCATGGGAGCCTTACCTCGCTCTCTCGATCATCCAACATCTTCTCTAACATTTTCTCGAACTCACTAGTTCGTATGTTCATCATTGGATATCCGCCTCCCGCCCTGATTCCTCGCATATGAAAGGAGGGTGACGCCCTCGGGGTGGAGTTTCCTTCGTTCTTATCGGTGTTTCTTCCATGTTCAACCCCGAGGTGGGGTTCCTTTTGTCTTTCTGGTGTATCTCTCTGTGTTCGGCCCACGAGGTGGGGATTCCTTTCGTCTTTTGGTGTATCTTCCATTATCAATTCAACTTTGTTCCCACTGAGTTTGGCGCCAACCGATTTGTGTATGGATAAATCGGATGTACTTGATTCGAGAGCCTCACCTTGCTCCTAGGTACTTTGGTTCGGGTGACACGAAAAAGAGAACAAGCGTTAGGCTAGCAGGTGGGTCCCCCTAAGACCCTCCGATGCTTAAGTCAATTTTAGATCGCTAGGTCGCTAAGAATTGATAGTGCAAAGTGAATAAGAAAACTATGAGATCTTGTTTGGTGGATATATGTGGTATTTATAGATATTGACCTTGGTGGTCAATTAAGGTACATGCCAGTCCACGTGTCAAGATCGTGGGCGTCCTCTGTCACGTCAAGAAGATGATCCTACGGTCCTCATCTCGGTCGGATGGGTCGGGGCCCGTTCGGAAAAACACACGGATCTTGGTGTCGATGGCCATTTGTCTTATATGGGAGGGCAAAAGGGTAATTTAACTTATACATATCAATACGTAAAAGTTTAAATGTTTTTACTGAACCTATATAATTTTGTGTTATTATTTGATAGCAATCATGTCAAAAAATAAAGTAAGATTTTGTTAATTTTGGTGTATGATGTAGGCCTCTTTCGGCTATTTATTCTATTATTTTTAACCCATTTTAATCATTGATCATAATTCATAGCATTATCAAAGTTAGAAAAGCAGATCATTTCTTTTGATTAAAGCCCTTGGTCCACTAGAAATTTCCATAATAATAATAATTATCTATGCAACCAAATTTAATGATATTTTTTAATCAAACTTTTGGAACAATAAACACTAGATCCAAAGGCGTAACTGGCTAAGGACTAATTGTTGGAAATTGGTTTAGTAAAAATGGGTTTTGATCCGATTTTAACAAATTTATTTATTAGTTATGGATATAAATGATATAATAGTAAACTAAACCACGGGTAGATAAATTCAGCATTTTGAATTTTTCAAAATCAATTTCGGGTGAATGAAAAAATAATGCATTAAGTTAGCCACTTAAATGTCTTTTATATAATATAAGAAATATTAAAGGGTGAGAATATAGAAAGTCATATCCCACATGGGCACATGGAAAACATATTAAATGTTTGACTAGTTTATATAACTTCACCAATAATAAGGAGTAATCATGTGAATTTCTTATGACACCCAGTGCCAAGTTAATTTTAGTCTTTGACTAGCCTTTCCATTTCAAAGCATATTGTCATTCTCTTCATTTTACGTATTTTGAAAGTTCTAAACACAGTTTGCACCTTACATTAGCACTTTTGTACGGGCAATTTCGTCTTGCGGAGATATTATCTAATATTAGCCTCGACTTTAAATTATGTCTCGTTACTCTATCCAATTTTCTCTAAAACCAAACATCGCAAAACAACAATAATAAATCCCACCCATAATGTGGGGCACAAATGCAATCACCTTATGCCAATTATCGTCTTATTGTGGCATTTTTGCATTTTTTTTTTTATATATATATTATATTTCATGTTCCACTTTGATGGATGATTGACATGTATAAGACACTCAAATAATAAACAATTTATCTCAATGACATGTGTTAATCATCTCAGCCAAGTGGAACATAAATTAAAACAAGAGAGTGGAACACGAAATATGGTCCGTCAAAAGTATAATTATGGTAAGGTGTGTTTGCAAAAACTTTTATTCGAGGCTCCATTTAGGTTGATTGATTTTGAGTCTAGAATTTCAAGTTCATAATAATAAGTCCATTGACATTATTTGAATGAAGTCATTTTATAATGGATTTCAAATTATTTGAAGTTATTTTTGTGAATCTTTCTTATTTAGAGTTATTTGATTATTCTCGCAAATCCTCACCCAAATCCAAATCTTGCAATTTCGGAGAAAATTATTTAATGTAGTAGAAATTAAAAAGTAATGAAAATCGAAGTCGACAATATTTTTAATTAGAAGCTAAAAAGTAAAATAAATTAAAAGAATGTTTTGCAAATAAGTTGTAAAAATATTTTTATTTGCACGTAAAGTCAAGTTGTCACTCAAGTTTGAAACAGTAATTTGTGTACATATAAATATAGTTGAAAATGTCTAAAAGAATTGAAATTTAAAGCATTCTTCCTCTACTTTTAGATTCTAAATAAATTATACAGAATTCGAAGTGAAAATTGGCTTTTGGAAACTCTAATTTTGTTTTCTCAAACACAGAAGTTGAAAGTCATTTTTTTAGTATTATCACTCTCTGAATTTTCACAGCTTCGCAACTTTTGACCTAACACAAAACGATTAAACGTTTGATCTTACATTTTAACTTAGAAAACTATTCTTAGCAAATTTATAAACAAAAAAACAGCACATATTTCATTTATTGTTTATCGTCTATGCCAAAAAAAAAAAAAAAAAAAAAAAAGAAATGTACACTAGAATGAATTAAAATCCACTAGTGGAACATTATTGCCTAACAGGAAAACGGCAAAATTAGTCTTCTATCTATAGGGTATTATAAAATTATTTATGTAACTTTTGAAGTTGCAATTTTAGTCATGTGACAAATTTGACCCTTAGCAAAAATAACAATTTTAATTATGTAATTTTTAGGATTTGACAATTTAGTCTTTTATTTTTAGTTATGATAATTTCGGTCCTATTTTTTTAAATAACCAATGTTGGTATATTTGTACGTGTTTTTGTATTTTCATAATTAGGAAATAATACGTGTAGAACTCATATCTCGGATTTTGATCGGATTAATAAATCTAAAATTATTCCATCATCGGACAATATTCTAGAGTATTAATTAGGGACGAATGTATTAATGGGCCAAGGGGGACTAGGCCCCCTCAAATTTTGAAAAAAGTAGAGGTATTTTGGTCATTTCACTTTTTAATCTTAAAATAAATAAAAAATAAAAAATTAGAAAGAAAAAAATCTTCAATTATCTTGCATTATTCTTTCTGTTTTATTTGTGAATTTTGAAAAATATGGGTCTTAGTCATTTTGCCTAGTTTTTAAAAAGATTGTAGATTTTTAAGCTCATATAAACTTTAACTTGAATTTTTGGATTATTATCTTATGTCTCTATTTGTCCCTTTTGGTATATTGATGTAATTATATTTTCTTTTTTATCTTTTAATATTAAGATGTGATTGAATTAATGCAATGACTTAATCAAAATTCTATTTATTTTAAATTTGATGTATTGTTTTTAATTTTTTACATGTGGTAATGGACAAATCGTCGAGGTTATGTTTTGTAAAAATGAAAAATAGTCATATTTTTTGAAAACATATTTTTACCCATTTTGACATGGTCTTACCCTTGTTGTATTATCGATGAAGCACTTAGTTATATTTCATAAAATTGATGTAGTACATTTTTCGGTATCGGGTCAATTTTTGGGGCCTCAATTTTATATAAACTTATATATATATATACACATATTTTATGTTTTCAAAAAAAAATATACACATATTTTATTGAATTGTTTTATAAAGAGCCCATAAAAATTAAGAAAAACATAAAATGGCCTTTTGTTATCAAACTTGTTCTAAAAAATAATTTAACTTCTAAAATCAAAATAAAAGAAACGTCGCCATTTTTTCCTATATTCAATTTTTTAATCATGAACAAATAAATCTATTAAATTATACACAAAAGGTACATAAATAAAATATTTAATTGTATTTTTATGGCCCACGGCCCACGGGCCTCCAAAAAGTCACTATCGACCGGTGTTTTAAATACCGTCTGCAGGTGATTAAACCAGGTCAAGCCATTGTAAAGCGGTTCAACCGTCAATTTTCTAGGTTTTTACCGTTTTAATAAAAAATAATTATATTTGGTATTATATTATATAAAAGGCAAAAAAAAAAAAATTCGTCCTTTATCTAAGCCTACTTTGACATTTGGTCCTTTTTCTTTTTACTTTTTACAAATGGTCCTTTTTCCGTATAAAAATTTGACATTCGGTCTATTACAGCGCCTGTAGCGAGGTAAATGTGACTGCTTCTGTTGCGTGGCATTTTTATTTCGAAATTTTTAATTTAATAGCATTTTTGCTGACTTGGAGACATGTGGGTTGTTTTGGAGGAAAACTAATCATACATGGCAAAATGGAGGAAACTTAAAGCTATTAATGTATTTCCCTCCTCTTAACTTCATTATTAAGTTGCACATTATATTATTGACATTTTATTTCCATAATGTTTAAAAACTGAATGATACAATGTTTAAAAAAATTAATATGTTTAAAAAGAAAAACTGAATGTTACAAGTACATGGAATTTAATAACATGTGATGAATTACAATATGATAATGAAGTTTAACTAGTTGTTTAAGAAATGTAATTCAATTCACAATAGAAGTAATAACATCAAGGATCAACAAATTTTAATAATGCGCTGATTAAAATAGCATCAAGTTATAACATCATGTTTACTGAACCTTAAAACTTAGAGACAATTGTTTGGCTTGTATTACATATTTGGTCAAAAACTAATTCCAAAAAGAAGCCAATGATATTCAATCATTCAGATCAACAAATTTTTTGTCTTGTTGGAGCCTTGTTGCATTTGGAGCTGATCCCACATTCTTGGTGGTTGTTGAAGTAGTTTGTCCAATGGAGGTGGACCTGATTCCTTGATCTGTAGAACAATAATGCATACATAAATTAATACGAATTGTTTAGGTGGGTGGTTTACTGATTGATTAAAGTATACACAAATTAATAATATGTACACAAATCAAATGAAATAAAATAAAATTATTTTATCTTTGTGGCTTGGCTGGTTTGCACTTGAGTCAGTTGGCTGCAACCTTCAGCTTGAGTAAAATTTTCTTGTCTTCTTAGCTTGTATGGATTTTTTTCTTTTGGTCTGCCCCTGCTCTTTTTTTTCTGCTTCTGAACTACTTCATTTGGTTCCCTTCTTCTGGCCTTAGGAGGCCTACCAGCTTGTCTTCCAAAATTTGGTGGTAGAGGAGGAATAAATTCTGATATTGGCCATTCATCTCTGCCATTGATTGGCATAATCACAGGTTCATAAACCTTGTGATAAGTCTCCACAAAATAACAACTATTTGTAAAATCATTGATGTCCCACCCTTGACAATAGATAGCTCGTATGGCATGTTTACATGGTATTCCAGTAAGGTCCCATTTCCTACAACCACATGTCCTATTTTCCAAATCAACACTGAAAGCCCCATCTTTGCAATTAATTTGATAATGTCTATCATCAGCTTTCACAGGTATACAATCAGACAACTTTGCCACATTTTTTTCAATTATTTTCTGGATCCTAGGGCATAAAGTGTTGTTCCATTTATTTTTAGCCCTATCTCTGTTCTGTTGCATTCTCCTCATCAAATACTCCTGTATCCATTCCATCATAGACAAAATAGCCTTTTCCCTACCCTCTAATATGTTACTATTGAAAGTTTCACACAAATTGTTAAGTAACATATCAGACATAGGTTTAGAAGTGAAATGTGACCTACTCCATTGGTGTGGTGGTTTGTCACTGAACCATTCATATGCCTTCTCATCTAATGCCCTCAATTCACTCATTCTCTTCATAAACTCATTTACAGTTGTGGCCTTTGCAGCTCTCCAAACTGCAATTTTATAGGCCTGTCCCCTGAAGCCAGCATTTTTGAAGTTGTTGTGCATGTGTCTTACACAGAACCTATGCTCAGCATTAGGGAAAACTTCATTGAAAGCTTGTATTAAACCTTTTTGCTTGTCAGACATAAAGGTCCACTCATAATCCTTGTCAATTTGCATGTCAAGTTTAAACAGGGTTAGAAACCAATTCCATGTATCCATGTTTTCTTTACTAACCACAGCATAGGCAATTGGGAATATGTTATTATTAGGATCAAGACCAATAGCAGTTAACAATACTCCACCATGTGGACCCTTCAAGTGACAACCATCTACACCAACTAAAGGCCTACAACCATGTAAAAAACCCATTTTTAATGCATGCAGGCACACATACATTCTATCAAAAATGTTCTCCCCACTATCCTGGTTTGTTCCTATGATGACTGTGGATCCAGGATTTGTCCTTCCAATTTCATTAGCATAGTTCCAAAGTAACTTATATTGTTCATTTGAATCTCCTTCAAGCTGTTCCACAGCCAATTTTTAGCCCTCAAGCTTGAAAATGTGTGATATTGCAATTAATATCCTCCATCACATCAATCCTAAACCCCTTAACATTCCTCTTGGGGTCAGACTTGAACTTGTTAATATATTTCCCACTTAGCCAATTGGACTTCAAGTTTTTAACATGGAAAGTTGGGGGACATGTATGAGTGGGAAAATACTCTCTTATCATAAAGTGGTTTTCATTGTTAGGTTTGATTGCATGCAACCTCCAATGACAGTTAATATCAACACATTTAGCATGTAACCTTTTTTTGTCATTTTTAGTGATTCTAATGTTTCTTTTTTGTTGGATTGCATGTGAATGTACAGCCACCCTAAGCTCTGTTTTATTACTAAAAATCATCCCTAACTCAAATGTAGGATCATAGAGTTGAACAGAGTTAAAAATGGGAACAACTTGTCCATCAACTTCCCCATCACAATCTTTACCACTAAAGTAGTCATCTTCACTTTCCAAAACATTTTCATCCCCCAATTCATCTTCCTCATCACCTTCTGGACCATCAAAATCACTATCTAATTCACACCACTCAACATCAAGATCTATGTTCTCATTAAAAAGCTTGTCATCATCTTCTTTCTCATTGTCTTGAGATTCAATTCAAATTCACTATCTTGTAAGATATCAGTCTCCATTTTATCCTCATTGTCCCCTTCAACACTACCCTCTGCTCCACCATATCCCATGTTAAGTGCCTCATTCATATCTTGTATCTCATCATCATTTAAACCCCAATCACAATAGTCTCTTGGATTAAACTCAGAGTTAATATTGGTTTTCCCACCTGACATACTACCCTCTTCCCCATCCTTATCTTTTAAGTCTGTAAAAAAATTGACAAAAAAACACAAACCAACAAACCATCATTCATATCCACGCGAACCACAAAAAGTAGAAGTTAAACATATCAAATAACATAAAAAGACAATAAACACAAAAGCCCCACAAGCTGCTATCAAAAATAAAGCAAAAGCCCCACAAGCCCCACAATAAAAAGCAACAACAATTATTCAACAAACAATTAATTGTCCATGCTTCCATTTTGATAAACAATACATTTCAATGGACCACTTACCGACTTTTGGAGATGGAGAATCAAAGGATTCGGGATCCCTTAGCTTAATTGCGACACACTTTGTCAGATTTTTCTAACTATTTCTTCAGGATGGGTGCTTTAGGATTTGGGAACTTTCGAGTTTTAGGGTTTATTTTCAAATTTAGAACGTTTGAGTATCTTGACGTTTTAGGATTAGATATTATTTTTAAATAAAAATTAAAAATTTCAAAAATTAAAACGCCATGTATGATTAGTTTTCCCTCCAAAACAACCCACATGTCTCCAAGTCAGCAAAAAATGCTATTAAATTAAAAATTTCGGAAATAAAAAATGCCACGTCAACAGGCGAGCACATTTACCTACTACTGGGCGGTAATAGGGATAGAATGTCAAATTTTTATACGAGAAAAAAGGACTATTTGTAAAAAGTAAAAAGAAAAAGGACCAAATGTCAAAAAGAGGCTAGATAAGGACGAAAAAAATTTTTTTGCCTTATATAAAATATGGATGTAATTCATTAATATAAAAGGAAAATTTGTATATATGTATATGATAAAGGGTCTTTTTATGCATGTTTTATGTGTATATTTAAGTATGATTTGAGTTATTTTATTGTTAGTTTCATAAATGTTTGATTACATGGTTCACATTCTGCTTCGAGGTCTTTTATTGGTGTAGATTGATGATTTGGAAACATTTTTGGTGAATTTTGGGCCATGGTTTCATGTCAAAACATACCAGGGGGTTTCGGATGCAAAAACACTCAAAATCCCAAGCTAAATCGTCATTTCGGGGCCTTTTTCGGACAAACACGGGCGGGTGTGTTTATAAGCACGGCCGTGCTTTTTAAAAGTCAAAAAACGAGAAATTTTTCGACCAGACGTACCAAACACGGCCAGGCCGTGCTTTTCAAGACTGCGGTAGTGTTGGAAAATCGCGAACGGCCGGCGGCTGCTTTGGAAAGTGCTTTTAGGCGTGCTTTTAAATCGGTTTTTTCTTTGCGGAAATTATGGAGATTTTCCTTTGTGCTTTTGACAACCTTTGAGCAACTTTTACACCTCGTTTTGATGCACAAGCTCTATTATTCCTCAATTGTCATGTGGACACAATGATTCAACCAACTCGATAATGAATGTGCACACAATGATTCAACCAACTCAACAATGAATGTGCACACAATGATTCAACCAACAACCATGGAAGTGGAGCATTTGTTAGCATTATTGATGTGTTCTTTCACAAAGAGATGGTTTTATAAAAGCAAGAGTTTGAGTTGGAAAAAATAATTTTCATGTAGTATTCATTGATAGAGAGATTCATTGTATATTCATTGTATATTCTAAGTTTCAAAGCAAAATACATTGAGAGGATAAAAGAGAGGTAGAGTTGGAAGTTGAAGAAGCGATAGAGGGAGAAGGCTTTGAGCTCAACATCATCATTGCAATCAACCGAGGAGGAAGTCTTATATTGGTCTTGAATAAAATTTAAGTACACCATGTTCATTTTATTCATATCTTCTTGTGTAGTATACTCTTTTGTCAAAGCCATGTAGCTAAATTTCTAGTGTTTGAATGTAATGAACTCTAGAATGAATTTGTGATTAAGGTTTGAATGTTTTTAATAAAATCTTCATGTCTTGTGTGATTCACTTATACTATGCTTTGTTCATTCGAATTGGTATATGCGCAATATTGATTTGAAGTTTATTTTTCATCCAGGAAATCGAGAGATTCATGGTGAAATAGAACATATAAGTGAAAAGAGTTGCATGCAATCTAGATATAGGACGACATAAATCTTACGGATTAGGGTCAAACCTATATGGGAATTCACAAATCGCTATAATGTTGTCTTGGGGGTTTTAACTAGAAAGAGATTTGGTTAATCAACTTGAGGTTAGAAGTTATTCGCTCGATAGAGGTTTAACTTAAATCGAGAATTTCTACGGTCCACATAACATGAGATTTTACTAAAAGAGGTTGGTTTTTGCTTAAGGGATTATGGTTGTATTTTTATCTTGTTAAATCACAAAAAAACATTCTAGAGGATTTACATTCAAACACATTTCTAGCTCTTGATTTCTTAATTCTAAAATCTATTTTTATTTGATCTTTTGTAAGTTGCAATTATATTAAAATTCTCTATTTTTCATTTTCATTAAACAAACAAAACTACGAAAATTGCTAGATTAAATAACAAAAAGACGGTAATTATTAGTACTTATAATCCTCGTGGGAATGACACTCGGACTCGATAATTTATACTACAAAACGATAGGTGACGACTGCATGGTTTTAGAAGTAGTTTTTGAGCCATCGAGTATAGTTAAAAGGAAAATATCTATATATTTAGCTCAAATTTCAAATAATGACATAAATATATTAAATATTAAGTTTATAAATTTTATTTTTATAAAAAGTATAAACACAAAAAATAAAAAAATAAAAAACCGGTTGAGCAGGTATTTAACTTGATTTTGGCGGTATGTTTCGATTTGGCCCGGTATTGCCGGTTTAACCATAAAAAATGGTTTTTAGGGCTTTATTATCGGACGACCACGGTATCGGTATAACGGTTGAACCGGCGATGCGGTCGGTATTTAAAACAATGCTATCGACCATGATCATACCAGAGCGTGGGAATCACGCTCGTCACATGAAGGTGGCTTCACGGACTGACTGTAGACCGGCGGCCGAGACCAGTGGTCGAAGTTTCCGCAACATTGTCTGCATAAAGGACGATGGGCGGCAGCGCGTGAGAAAGGTGACAATAACAGTGTCAGCGCACGCGTGGGCTAGTTTGACTCGGGTCCACCCATAGAGATACTCTGTGAAATGGAAGTGAACCGGTCCAATAAAATCCTGAACCTGCCAGTAAACGTTGGGCTCATTAGAGCCCAATAACGATTGTCTACGGAATTACATCTTTTCCCTGAGTGGACCCACACTATGCTCTCCCGCTCATCAGTGTTGTGGGCCCGTTTTGTTTCAGATTTTTACCTCTGAACATTTTAAATGAGGAGCGCCATTTACATATCCATTCTTCATCTCTTGCCTGCTTTATGTTTTATTTTTCAGTTTTTTTAGTCCACTGGTCGTTTCTAGTTCGGATCGTGCTAAAATTATGAGGATATTTGATAGAATAAGCAACCAATTTTAAAATAAAAAGTGAATTTTAATACTTGTTTGGAGTTTTGTTAGACGGTGGACAATCCGACCGGCCGAGAGTAAGTCTTAGTAACAATAATCGTAAGCGGTCTCATATTACTTCTTCATTAGAAATGAAACTTATGTAAAAACACATTTTGTCAATAACATTATTATTTTAATTGGAACCATGTGAAAATAAATGGTAGCTTAATTTTATTCCACAAGTTCCCTTTCTCATCAACCTTTTCTTATTACTAAATGTTGTAATATTGGCCCATTGCTTATATAAGCTTGGCCCATTTCTAGGACATTTGTTTAAGCCCAAATGCAACCAAAGCAACCGAGCCCTTTTGTTCTAACCCATTGAGTTACCCGGGTCTTGGGTCTCGGACTGCAGCACCCGTTTGTGAAGTCTGCGGATCCTCTTTGATAGATCTCAGCCATTGATCTTCTCTATTACATTGTGGCCGTTGATTGAGACTATAAAATGGCTCTTTCCGAAACACTAGTTTCATTATATGTTTTCACTTTCTCTCATCTCTCTCTCTCTCTCTCTCTCTCTCTCTCTCTCTCTCTCTCTCTCTCTCTCTCTCTCATCTGCAATCGTACTCTGCATCTCTGTAAAATTCGATCTCTCATCGGAGTTTCTGTGAAATCTTTGAGTGTTTTTGTAGATCTGAGTGTTTCCATCTTTACTTCACATTCTTTGTGTACAAAGCCCAGGTTGAGCCAAAAACTAGGGTTTTACGGGAAGTTAGGACTAGTTCGATTCATGAGTTCTGCGGGTTTCGGGTGAAGTTTAAGGGGTTTTCGAGGGGTTTTGTGGCTTGCATCCTTTTGGTTCTCTCGATTTGATTCTCAAGTGACGTTACTTTGTGGTTTTGGGTAAAACTAGCCTGAGCCGATAAACAATATCGAACTTAGGGTCTTTGCCCTTAGTGCATTTTTGCTTTATTATTTGCAATATTTTCTTTAATATTAGTCTTAGAGTAATTGTTGTACTTAATAGGGCTTATTATTGAGTATGTATTCTTTGGTATTTTGTGTATCAATCTATTTTAAGGCGGATAGATATCCAACACTAAATTTATCCATTTATCTTGAAAATTTGGAGCTCATTACATATAGAATCGATCTTATATTAAATATAGTAACAATAATCAATCTTATGCTTGTGATTGTGTTATGGCTTCTTCCATAACATTGGAGGTTTAGGTGAATGTTGAAATTTAAATATAGTATTTGTCCATGGATTATATTAATGAGATCGCCTCATATAAGTCTTTTGTCTTACATATAGTGAGATTCTTATGTTTATTCAATTTTTCATTACATTTGATATTGTATTTTATGAATATATATATATAATATATAATATTTTTAAGATATATATCTATAGTTATTATGTTGTACAATCCAATTACTAGAGGACCAAGTGCCCACCAATATTAACTATAAAAGCTTATTTAGATATATAGCCCAAGGGTAAGTCTCTTGTCAGGACCATCTAACGGATCTAATTCGTTAGGCGGTCTAATCAAGGACTATGGTTAATCCATTCTTGACACGCATAACCACTAACACCACAACAACAACATCCATTTGTTGTTGCTAATACTTTAGGATGGCTACTAATACTTTTTGGTAGGACTACTAATATTTTTCGGAAAATACTAAAATACCTTTAATCAAAAAAATATAATACTTTTCAATAAGATTATTAATGCATTTTAGAGGGAATACTAATACTTTTTGGAAAAAATCAATATTTTTCATGATAATTACTTAAAAGCGTGGTCGGGGTTACCAATATTTTTTAGGTGGATTACTAATACTTTTAGGGATTGTTAAAACTTTTCACGGGAAAAACTAATACTTTTGAGGGTTTTCTAATAGCACGTACACCACTATCTAATACTTTTCAAGGGGATTACTAATACTTTTGAGGGAAAAAATCAATACATTTAACGAGGGCTACTAAAAACATTATGTTCAAGGAATTACTAATACTTTTTAGATATATATCTACTAATACTTTTCGGATATCTTTCGCTAATATTTTTAGGGGAAAAACTAATACTTTTAATAACACCTAATATTATAAATATACCACCGGATAGGAGATCTATAATCTTGCTCAGTATATTACAAAAATATCAGTGGTACATGAATTACAATAAAATCCGGATTTCGGGTTGGTCCATATAACGAAATGACCCGTTACATGGTCTAACCCAAGTTTTTGTCATAGTCCAAAATTATATATAGCCTAGTCGGTCGTATGATTTGTAAACTTGCAACACTAGAAACTCCACCATAAATATATAAATACCATTTTCACCTTCTTTTTTTTTAGGTATTACGCATCCTTTGGATATTTTATAATTTTTTTGTTATTTATACTTTTCGCATCCTAATTATATAGTTCGGTTTGACTTTTCACATAAATTAAGAAAACTATTAAACATTATAAATATACGAAATATTTACTTTATTTGCTCTATTTAATGAATAGTGTAAATTAAAAATACATATTAAATATGGTTATAACAAAAAAAGAATGGAAAAACTACTATTAAATATAGAAAATGGGTATATATTTGGGACATAATCCCGAGAAAGGAATATATAATGGACTATATACTTGGGACGGAGGAGTATTTCGTTTCTCTTTAGAAATACTTGAGCTTTAGGTTTTTTTTGCCGAACAAGAAGTTCTTAACGACTTGTTGTATCACATGTAGTAGCTTACGTAGCAAGAACTTTTGAAGTTTTATATTCAAGATGATATCACATCAATATATATACATAATGGCCAAGCCCAGGTAAAATCACGAAAAAGATGGGTGAGCAGCGCAATACGAAAGTGGGATGAAGTAGAATGAAAAATTCGAAGAAATATAAATTCTAACTCAGTTTTTTTTTTTTTGATACAAGTTAAAAAAATCACATAGGGCTGGGCCAGGGGCAGTCCCCCCTTCTTTGTATTGGATTATATACACCTATTGTATAATTGTAAATTACAGCACAGTATTTAACATGAAATTGAAACAAAAAAAAATCCAAAATGCATTATGTATTTTTACCTTAAAAGGGAATCTATTAATTCCTTTTCTCGAGGCATGCAACGTTGACTGTTGAACCTTAGATATAAAATTAATTCACCACTCTATATTATTGGCATTTGTGGCCAGTTCATGAATGAATATTGAATTGCTCTTGACCTAATTCTTACATTTCATGTTATAAAAACTATAAATTTTGCATTTAAGTTAGGGGCAAAATTAACTTTCTTGTACTGCTGCAAATGGTCATAAATATAAAGATGGGATGGCAAACAAGTTTAAAAGAGTGTGGGTGAAAGTGGGGTATGTCACTTAAGTGAGTTGCAAGAATCGGTACAAGAAACCCATTCAATTTCTATCTGTCTTTTAATTGGGCGGTGAAAAATGGTACTTTGGGAATGATAGAAATGTAGATGAACCATAATATCTATATATTTGGTTTTGGTTTTAGAAGAATGTATTGAAATTTTTATGTATATAATATGTAAATACAAATATGATATTATGGAGGCTAAAATATATTACCATCATATTGCATGTTAAAATCATAGAGTATTTGGGATTCATGTGTTTTTTGGATCCAAATTCCACTTGAATTAGAGGTTGGATTGAATTTGGTGAGGCCGGGCCATTCTTAAAATGACTAACGAAACGGAGATAACAAGTGGATCAATCATATACGGACTAAGCGAGAAAAGTTAAATACTTCAAAACACTATCGTAGGGACTCGAGAAGATAATTTACATCACTTTCTATCACATTGTCTTATTCTTTGCATCCTCTAATCCTCTTGATCGACTTGAACGACTTAATTTAGGAAAATTTCAATTGAGGCCAATCGGCAAGCTTGATGTTGGTCGTGTTATTAATGGTTATTCCAAATTAACGTACAAACTTTGTTTCTACATTTATAGATTTTTGGTGAAAATACATAAAGCTTTAATTAAAATAGGGGTCTAATTCTCGATTTTTTTAGAAAAAGTCTATATGTTGTGAATTTATTGTTTATGATAAAATTATGTTTCTCCAAGATTAATCATATGACATTGGAAACTATATTTTTAAGGGCAACAGTAGAAAACACACATGGATTTAAAGTGAAATTGATGCTGGAAACTCATACATGACAAATTTTAATCTAGATTCCATATTTCAAATGTAGCTCATATATTATTCAATATCATCGATTTACATCGAGTGCATAAAATTAGTTTATTATTTACATGATTTCAGAAAAAAAAGTTTATTATTTACATGTAACATTCATTGATAACGTTGAAATTCAAAACAAAATATTACTTAAAATACAGAATCCAAACCAATCAAATCGAACCACCGAATTCAAATAAATTGCATTAAAATTTGCAGCTAGGTGTAGGCAGGCAGTAGCCGACGTTACATGAATAATGTGAAATATTCCACTTTATATTTCACATATATCTTTATTAAAATACCTTATATTTTACAAAAGCAGTTCTATAAATTAATATTCTTGCATCATAAAGTACAGCAATCTCACCACAACGATTGCTTCAATCGAATTGAAAAGATACTATTGAGTTTCCTCTAACTATTTCATAAAAAAAAAAATTGATTTTATGTTTCTAAGTTTAGGTGGTAATAAAGTCTGAATTTGTGAGCTGCCCATAAAGTAGTTCAAATACATAAAACTATACACTATGTTATCATACGTGCACCCCATAAATATGCCATACCTTTTATTAAACTAGAAGTTCATTGATGCATATATAATTAGCCTCGATCGTCCTTTTTAATGAAAGCATGACAATTAATGAAATTATATGTAGTTAAAGATTGATAACCTACTCGTGTGAACCATAATAATAATAAAAATACTTAATTTTTTAAATTTTTAAAAATAATTCTAATAAAACAAATTTTTTTATAAGAAGTCAAGGTTATGTGTGTATAACTGTATATTATACAAATAATAATATATAAAATGTCTGGATATCTTTCTTTAAGGAAACAATTTGTTTTTAATTTTTATTCATAACAGCGAATTATTTTTATTTTCAAATATATAATTTTACTAGAAAATATAATTAAATCTTGACACAAATATGTGTATTATGTTTTGATATAATTTAATGTTTTGTATGTGATGATACCCGAGCAAATCATAACAATTTTTAAGGATTATCATGTACATGTGGCGATCTTCAGAACCTGGCGACGGGGAGACCGAAAGGCCGGCCAGGAGACCGAGAAAAGGCCGACTAAAAAAGCCGACCAGGAAGACCACTCACCACGGTGGTAGACCAAGTTGTCACCTTGCAAAACAACAATGGGACAAGTCAACAAGACTTTCCACCACATAGCGGTCATGCAACTCATGCACAACAAGGAGGATACAAGTGCCCCACTAGTCAACTCATGCACAACAAGGAGGAGACAAATGTCCCACTAATCAACTCATGCACAATGAGGAGGAGACAAGTGTCCCACTAATAGTATAGATATAATAATATTAAATGTAATAGTATAAATGGTATTGATGCGGGAGAAAAAAGGGGGAGACCCGTATAGAAAAACTCGTAAAGTCATAAACCTACCAGAGCACTTCACTCGGCCGTTCAATAAAAAAAGACACTTTCTGACCATTTATTATATTTTAGTCATTATTTTTATATTTAGTTTCTTGTTGAGCAAATTGAGGCATCAACAATATGGAAAATCTGAATTAATAGGGGAACTTTAAATATGAATAATTACGTAAATGAGATTTTAGAAATGTTTGTAAATTAACCATATCCAATTTATGAATTTTAAGAGCTCTAGAATTGTTCCTTAATAGGCACTAGATCAACCATACTTGTAGAAGTATGTGGTAATTTGCACACATTATCAACACAATTTTATCTCATAACACATTTTTTGGTATTCTATAATCTATATTAAACAGTGAAAATAATATCCCCTCTCTCTCTCTCGAAACATATTTAAACAAAAATTACTTTTATCCAATGTATTTGTATATAGTAAATTTAAACTTTTTATTCTTTCTCTTTCTATGATTACTTTCTTTTAATTCTGACTCAGAATATATTTTAAATTGGACTTAAAATCTATCCAAATTCAGCCCAATAAACCACTTAAACATATAATATATTGTTGTACTCCATCTCACGCCGACCATCTAAATAGAATTCACGTTAGACAAGGGACCCACTTAAAATGTCAAAACCAAGAACATCAACCACGGGAATCCCAACAAACTAGTTCCATATCCCCAAAGGACGCAAGATCGGTCCTCGGGCGGCAGGCCTAAAGCGATGCTTTATGTACGATGGCCGAGCTAGCTAACGATCACATCCTCCAATCTCATTGCAATATAATTTTGACATCTTAACCTTTAGGGTATCAACACAATCTATATACAAGGAAATTATTACTTTGATAGTTCCCCAAAGTCAACCAGGCTACGTCATACAAATACCTTCATTTATGACTAAAAGATGAGCTGATTCCACATTCACAGCCATCTAAATGCATTTACTGTAATAAGCCTTCAGGCTCAATAAAAACAAAATCTTTAAGTCCGACCTCCCGCAATTCGGCAAATCTATTTATTTTTAGTATTGATGTTTTCATTCCCAAATTCGTAGTTGTTGATCCTTAAGGCTTGTATTTTGGTTGACACGTCAAAATACAAAACTTACATATTCGTGGAAAAATAAGCCACCTAATATAAAAAGTATTTATTGGTGTCAAATATAATTTTTTTTCAAAATTTGTCACGAATCAAAACCAAATAAAGAAAGCAAAGAAACAGTTATATTAAGTAAAGTTAGTTAATTACTGTTAGAGTTAGTTACAATACACACCATTGATCACATTTCACAAATAGAAGGTTTGGATTGTTTTAGCTTGTTTTTTCGAATTCTATATAAACATCAATACTTGTAATATGATTTTCAACTTTTCAATTTATCAATACAATCAAGATTTGACTCTCTCTTTCGATTCTTGTATTCAACATGGTATCGATTTCGGGTGAATTTTTTTCAAGACTTCATCACGCTACTAATTTTGGTGTTCTTCATCAAGATCTTCTCGATCCTTGAATCGATCCTTCAATGACTTCTCCCATGAGACCTTTTGAACTCCGATGTCGAGGATTCCATCTTTGAATCCAGCAGATGATTTCACTTCTCTACTTCTTGCATCCTAGTGATAATCCCGGGCGTGTCGTCTATGAGCAATTTGGTGAAAATTATGTGTCTTGGAGCGGATCAATCTTGATGGCTCTTAATGTGAAGAATAAAACAGGTTTCATTGATGGTTCTATCACCATCCCTCCTACCTCTTCGATCGTTCTTTATACTTGTTGACAAAGGGCCAATAACTTGGTGTTATCTTGGCTACTTAATTCTATATCTAAAGACATTAGACATAGTCTTTTATATTTCAACACGGCAAAGAAGTGTGGGATGAATTAAATATTAGGTATGTACGAAGTGATGGTCCACGGGTGTTTCATCTTGAGAAATCTTTGAGTTCCATATGTCAAGGCTCAAATTCTATCCTTTGCATATTATAATCAATTCAAGACTTTATGGGATGAGTACATCAGTTTTAGGCCAATTGCAAAGTGCTCTGTGGCAATTGCATACGCAATATTTCTTCTTTAATGACATATATTCAACAATCGATTCTGTCATCAAGTTTTGGTGGGATTGCATGAATCTTACATACAGGTTCGAAGCCAACTTCTATTGGTTTCTCCATTACCTTCTCTTGCAAAAGTTTACTCTCTTTAACTTCAATAAGAGTCTCAAAGAAGTTTGAACAACTCATCTGCTACAACAAATCCTACTGATTCTATAGCTATGTTAGTCAAACCTTCTAATTCTTCAAGATTTGTGTATAACAAAGAGAAGAAAAAGCCAAGATGATCTCATTGTGGCTTTCTTGGACATACAATGGACAAGTGCTTTCAATGCAAAAGACAATCTGAATGGCTTCTCCTACAGAATCTAATTCAAATCTTCTTTGATCATCTTTTATTCTCACAAGAAATGGTAGAACAATTCTTAGCTTATGCTAAGAATCAATCTCCGATTAACAATGGCCAAGAGCACATTCACTCTGCAGTGACCTCGGTTTCACACATTCATTCTGCAGCTTGACTTGATTCGAGGTAATATTGTTATTTGTTTTAATCTTCTGCACCTAATATCAAGTGGATATTGAACATGGTGCCCTGAGACCATATGGTGTGTAACACATCATTCTATACCAGATACTCTATTCTGTTCATATTCCCATTCATTTACCTAATGGCGAGGTCTATTTGTGGCTACACATATGGAGACATTAAGATATCGATGATCTTATTTTGACAAAGACTTTATGTGTACCTACCTTCAATTTTAATCTAGTTTTGTTTCACAATTGGCAAAATTTTCCAATTGCACGAAGACATTTTCTTGCCTCACATTGTGTATTGCGGGATTTGAAAAATCGAGAGGATGATTGGTTCTGCTAGACAAGAAGTTGGTCTTTATCATCTACAATATCCATCTGTTCTTCTTTGCATCAACTTGTGATGTTAATATACGGCATGCTAGACTAGGGCATTTGTACGCCAAAAGATTGTCAATGATAGATAAATTTGTTGTTTCTAAAAACAAGTTTGGACTTGTGATGTATGCCACTTGGCTAGACAAATAAAGTTACCTTTTTCTTCAAGAACTACTTATTGATTCTATATTTGATATAGTTCATTGTGACATTTGGGGACCTTTTTCAACTACATCTCATAATGGTTTTAGATATTTTCTCACGTTGGTTGATGATCATTCAAGGTGTACATGGATATATTTGCTAAAACACAAATCGACACACATTCTTTTCTAGAGTCTTTTTACAATATGGTTCTTACACAGTTTGATAAAAAGATTAAAGTTTTCAGTCCGATAATGGACTGAATTCTTATTCTTGACATTTTACAATTCAAAAGGAATTATACACCAAACAAGTTGTGTGGAAACTCCACAACAAAATGGCTTGGTAGAGCGAAAACACCAATATTTATTACAAGTTCTAGAGCTCTAATGTATCATTCCCAGGTTCCTCTATCTTTTTGGGATGATTGTGTTTTAAGCTGCCGCACATATTATTAGCAGTGCCCTCTTGCTATATTGAATAATTTGTCTCCTTTTGAAAAACTTTATGGAAAGAAAACGAGTATGATCACTTTAAGGTGTTTGGTTGTCTTGCATATGCTTCAACACTTAGTAGAAACAGAAACAAGTTTCAACCTCGAGCTTCTAAATGTGTTTTTCAGGGATATGCCTTTGGGTACAAAGGATATAAATTGTATAATTTACAAACTCAACAAACTTTTATTTCCAGGACATGTTGAGTTTTATGAGAATGTATTTCCTTTTCATTCGAACTCGGTGGTGATACTAACTTTGTTCCTTTATTGAAATACTAGTTTAGAATATGTGTTTCCTACCAATGTACACACACTTTCTAATGTTGTTCATGAAAGGAGCAGTTCAATGCTATTCATGAACAAACACACAATGATATGGTTTCTAATGCACGAGGACGGATGCACATGCAGTGCATTACCAAATGAACAATCGGATGAACTTTCAAATGCACGGATGCACATACAAATGAACAACATGTTGCTCGGGACCGATGGTCTTGAACAACAAAATAAAGACGATAACATTAATCTAGAGAAGGTCCGGAAGGAAGCAGTCTACTCCACATTTATTTACAAGTGTATGATTGTGCTCTTCCACAATCCTCTTACAAACAAGACATCATTTGCGGCATGTCATTATCCCATTTCAAAGTATCTATCCACGGGTAAGTTGTCTAACATGATCATAATGCATTTCTGAGCAAGTATCTCTCAAATTCTGAACAAAAACATTTGCTCAAGCAAACAAACAAAAAGAGTGGAGGGATCTTTATGTTAGTGAGACTCAAGCTCTTGAGAAAAATAACACATGGACTCTAACAGAGCTTCCTCATCACAAGCATTTGTATAGGATGCAAATGGGTATACAAATTCAAATATAAGTCGATGGATCTTTGGAAAGGTACAAAGCGGTTTGGTAGCCAAAGGCTACACACACGGGGAAGAAGGATTAGACTATTTTGAAACATTTTCCCCTGTGACTAAAATCACTACTGATCGAGGTTAGTGTTAGCAATGGTCGCATCAAAGGTTGGCATTTACATCGGTTGGATGTAAACAATGCATTTCTCCATGGTGATTTATATGAGGAAGTATACATGAAGCCCCCTCCGGATATTGTGCTCCAACGGATAATAGAGTTTGTAAACTCAACAAGAGCTTATATGGTCTAAAGCAAGCTAGCGGTGGTTTGAAACTTCAATTTTTTCTTATATCTTATGGTTTTATTCAATCAAGATCGACAATTCTCTCTTTGTAAAATCTAAATCTAATTCAATTCTTGTTTTTGTGTCTACATGTAGATGATGTGATCTTATTTGGAAACAACATTGAAGAAATACAAGACATCAAAGCACATTTACATTCCAAATTCACCATTAAAGACCTTGGAACACTCAAGTACATTCTGGGAATAGAAGTTGCAAGGTCTTCAACAGGCATCAGCATTTGCCAGAGGAAATATGCTCGGATGTCTTTTGAAACAAGATATCTTGCTTGCAAGCCCAACTCTACTCCTATGGATCCCAAGGTTGATTTATATAGCAAAAAGTTGTTCTTTTGGAAGATCCTCGGCATATAGAAGATTAATTGCGGTATTTACATCTCACCATTACAAGACTGAATTATCATATAGTATTCAGTGTCTAAGTCAGTTCATGGCACATCCTACTACCATTCATCTTGAAGCTGCACACAGAATCCTAAGATACATCAAAAGTTCCCCAGGGAAAGGTCTTTTCTACTCTGCTAAATCTCAGCCCACTCTCAAAGGATTTTCGGATGCAGATTGGGCAAAATGTATAGAAATAAGGAGTGTGAGTGGATATGCAATTTATCTTGGTGGTTCCCTCATATCTTGGAAGGCAAAGAAACAGGCAACAATAAGTAGATCTTCTACAGAATTAGAATACAGAGCTATTGCTTTTATTACTTGTGAAATACAATGGATATCATATTTGCTCCAGGATCTCCAAATTCAACAAACTCAACCAGCAATTGTGTACACTGACAGTCGATCTGCCTATTGTATCTCTCAAAATGCATGTCACCATGAAAGGACAAAACATATTCAAATCGATTGTCATTTTGTAAGAGAGGAGACTCAACAAGGTCTCATCAAAATCATACATATTCCTGTCAGTCGGCAACTTGCTGATATTATGACCAAAGCACTACATCCTCCTACTTTCCAGCAGATTACTTCCAAGTTTGGCATGCTTGACATCCATGCTCAGCTTGAGGAGGGTGTCACGAATCAAAACCAAATAAAGAAAGCAAAGAAACATTTATATTAAGTAAAGTTAGTTAATTACTGTTAGAGTTAGTTACAATACACACCATTGATCACATTTCACAAATAGAAGGTTTGGATTGTTTTAGCTTATTTTCTGAATTCTATATAAACATCAATACTTGTAATCTGATTTTCAACTTTTCAATTTATCAATACAATCAAGATTTCAGCTCTCTCTTTCAGTTCTTGTATTCAACAAAATTCAATAATAAAATACCAAGCAATAAGACTAGTTCTTTTCCTTATAATCCAACCTCTTTAATAGACTTTCAAGTTAAAATACTTCCAGCACAGAAAACAGAGCTCCGAGCGGTCCCCCAAAAGACGTGCTTTTAACACATGCAATTACCCAAAATAACCCTCCCTCCTATTTTCCCGCCAACAAACCTCAGAACAATCCAAAACCCTAAAAAGTAAATCCGGGCCGGATATTTTTTTTTTTTGAATCCTATCCACCACGTCACCATCAAAAATTCATAAATCATCCCCACCATGGGACCTACATTTCCACCTACACTTTTAAGAATCCATCTGTCCTCCATTACCACCCCACCCCACCCCCAAGTTCAAATTTTATTTTTCGTACATGCAAAAAGTTATCACTATATATAAATCCCAATCCACTCCACTCACACACTAGCCACTTAATTTATACTCACTCCGCCACAATAATGCCACCGCCACCACCCCTCACGGCGGCGATAACCCTAGCGCCGCTCCTTCTATTTCTCCTCTTGGCCCGGCCCACCGTTTCCTGGCGCCCCTGGCCCAACGCACAGCCCAACTCGACAGATTTTCTCTATGGTGGGTCCAAAAGTACGAAGGCTCATCCGAATTCGTCCACTTGAAATACCACATGGGCCCAGTCCTCACCGCCAATATTACCGTATACCCCATCTGGTACGGCAGATGGCAGAGCTCCCAGAAGCGTATCATCCGCGAGTTCATCGCCTCCATATCCGCCGTCGATTCGAAGCCGCCGTCCGTATCCGGCTGGTGGAAAACCGTCCAGCTCTATACCGATCAGACCGGCGCAAACATTTCCCGAACGGTCCACGTCGGCGAGCAGAAGAACGACCGGTTCTACTCCCACGGAAAGTCCCTCACGCGCCTCTCCGTCCAATCGGTTATTAAATCGGCGGTCACCGCCTCTACGCGCCCCTCCCGATCAACCCCAAGAGCGGGTTTACCTCCTGCTGACGTCAGACGACGTGTACGTCCAGGACTTCTGCAACAATATATGCGGTTTCCATTACTTCACCTTCCCGTCCATCGTCGGGTACACGCTACCTTACGCCTGGGTGGGGAACTCGGCTAAGCTGTGCCCCGGCGTGTGCGCCTACCCCTTCGCCGTACCGGATTATATCCCGGGGCTGAAGGCCGTTAAGTCACCTAACGGCGACGTTGGTGTTGACGGGATGATAAGCGTGATTGCTCACGAGATAGCGGAGCTGTCCACGAATCCGTTAGTTAACGCTTGGTACGCTGGTCAGGACCCGGTTTTCCCAGTGGAAATAGCGGATTTGTGTGAGGGCATTTATGGAACAGGGGAGGTGGGTCGTACACCGGGCAGATGTTGAACGGTAAGGATGGTTCCACGTATAACATGAATGGGATCCGACGGAGGTTCTTGGTTCAGTGGGTTTGGAACCATTTGTTGAATTACTGCACTGGTCCTAATGCACTTGATCAGTAAAAAGAAGCTTTTTACTGTTTTTTATTTTTATTTTTATTTTATTTTGTTGTTGAAAATTTGTATGGGCTTCTTTTGGTTTTTAAAAATATAGATTATTTTGTTTGATTTTTGGATTTTTTGGTCATTAATGGATAATTAGTTTAGGTATATTTATTTATGCAATTCTAAAAATGTTCAAGGTTTGATTAAGTGGTGATGATACTGTAAGTATAATTTTATGTATAATTATATACGTTGTTATGTGATTATGTTTGGGGCAGTAAATCTAGTATTCCTTTTTTGGGTGGTTGGAGTTATTTCCATTAATGTTGGGAGATTTGTGTAATAGAGTTTCTTATTTTCCGTGTCTATATTTTAGGCTGTACTGGAATTTGGAAATATGTGGACAACAATAATATATTTGATTGACTGTTTCGTTAGGAAATATGTCATTGTTTCCATAGCAAAATTGTTTTTTAAATGGTTATTCAAAAACATGTTTTTCACTTTTTTGAGTTTAAATGTTCTCTTTACCATTCTTTTCATTTCTAGCGAACCCTATTATATTTTAGAGGAACGCTATTCTCATCCCCAAAATCTATCATTACACCCCTTCTCTTTAAATATGAAAATGTCATTAATAAAAGGACTAAAATGCCCTCAATCCCCTACTAAATTTATAAATACACCATCTTTTTAATTCTTATTCAACTTGAAAGGAACTCTGCAGTGAGTTTTCGTCATTCTTATTATGATTTTTTAAGAACATTTATTAATTAGATAATTTAAGAATTATTATTTATTCAACTTACTCATTCAATACCAATTCCAGCACTAGGTTATTGGAGATAGATTAAAACATGACCCCCATTGTGAAAATCTACAGAGATAATTTCCAATATGTCACAAGGTGATGAGCTTTGTTACAACAGAAACCAACAAATGTATCTCTCTATCAAATATTTAACTATTGATTCTGTTGGAATTGGTCTTTGAGAAATTGGGTGTTGACCCGATTTTGACCAATTAATTAAGTGGTTTTTATTTGTGAAAAATGGAATTAAATTATTTATAAAAATTCTACTAAGAGAGTAGATGAGAATAACATTTGGAATTTCTCAAACCGATTCGGGTGAATGAGAAATTAATGCTAGAAAGTTAACCACTTAATACCAATAAATGGTATGGAAAATGGAAAATGTGGGGGGAGAGATCTCCATCCCACATAGGAAAAATGAGGCAAAGTTGCTTATTTATCCCAAGTTGGACAAATGGGTTTGGGGCTTAGGGGCACGATTTTTAAAGGGGAGAGGACCACGCTTGTGGGTTTGGTCCAAAGCACACACGCGCCCACCGGCCGGTCGGAGCCGCGGGCGGTCGCATGTCCGGGCTTGGGATTGGGATTCAAGACCCTTATTCTTTTGGACCAAAAACCTTTAAAAAAATTAAATATTTAATTAATTTTTGTAATTAATTAATAGATTTAATTAATTTTCATAATTAATTAAAAGGGTTCAACTAGGAAATGTTTCGGCCCAAGACGGGCAGGAGCACGGGCCGTGCGGTCGGGTCGTGCTACTGCCGAGAGTATGTGCCTACACGCACGGGCGGCGCACGCCCGTACGCCTGGGGGTCGGCTGGTGTCAAGTGTTGCGCTCGCAAGCACGGCCGTGCGCCTGGTCGTGCTCCCCTGCGCAGTGCGTCTTCGATGCAAAAGGTGTCTTTTTCGAGCCAAAAGACATGTTCTTTCCGTGCACGGGGCGCCCAAGTCCTATAATAATCGATCCTGGTGATGAAAAACGGATGAAAATAATCGGATAACATAATACGAGCATTGCATTCGCATATTGCCCTTAACCTCCTTCAAAAGCTTGAAAGTCAAGAACAACTTAACATTATTTGTTGTTCCGTTTCTTTGTCCGCTAACCGATCAGTAAAGTCGTTGTATCTTAGAGGCGCGCCGGAATCGTAAGCACTAGTATACGAGGCGTTTTCGTCTTGCGGAGATCGTATTAAATACATGCCTCGACTTTGCCTAAACACTATATCCGACCATTCTCTTTAAAAGAAACCTTCCACCGGATAACATTTTACCCAACAGATTCTCCATGTTTTCCATGTTAAAATGTTTTTACTTAAAAAAAAGTTACAGTAATTTCATTGGTTAAATTGCTTAGAATTAAACAACTGGCTTTTTACTGAACCCTTGCCTCATAGTTTTGTTTTGACTCTAAATGGCCCATGATAACCCCAAAACTGGATTATTAATGGAATATGATTCTCACAAGATTTTCTTGATTACAGTACAAAATATGTACATTTCATGATTTTGATGAAGCTTGTCAGACCAAATTCTCTTCATACTAGCAAGATTTGTTGTTTTGGGAAAAAGAATTGGAGTTTAATTGGGATTTAAATGGGGAAAGGGTAAATTGGGGATTATTGGGGGTGTATTAAGTAAATAAGTTAGTTTTAAAAAGAGGTGGGGGTGTATTAAGAGGAGGGGTGTATTAATAAGTTTTGTGGGTTTTAATAGCACTCTCCCACATTTTATTCAAAAATAAGAGGATATACATATCTCGATACCCGATTACATAATTCGGTGTCGAGTTATACATCATATCAATTTTTGAAAATGACCAACCTGTCTCATTGGAAAATATATGAAGGATATGATCGTCGGTTTTTTTTTTTTTTTTGTTAAATGGACTAAAAAGTTATTTTTGAAAATATATGGCTATTTTTTATTTTAACAAAACATAAGTGGATTATTTACACAAATAATTGTTTTATATTCTTCAACAAGTACTTTTTAAATATATTTTTAATATTATTCTGTTTTGCGAAAAATCTTGTGTAACAATTTTGATTTTGCGAACAAATTTTGTTGTCGTGTTAGAGTAAATTTTCGAACAATTGGATGTTTGGTTAAAAAAATTCCAGTGAAACAAAACCGGAAATCCTTCATATTCAATGGCAGACTTTGTTTTTCAAAATTTGATTTTTAAGGGATATTTTTGCAATTGTCCTATAGTTATAGAGGACCAAGTTTACAATTTTGTGTACAAATATATACAGAAAGACTGAAAAGACATCCGTGCACGCCCCACTCTACTTGTTCAGTACGTAGCAGATTTGGCACATCCCAAGGCTGCTTTTTCTACTGTTTTTGAGGGCTCACAACCTCTTCGGGATTCAGCAATTGGGTCCTAATTATGCAATTCCTTTTACTTTTTCTCCATTTTTTTCCTTTTCTTTTTTATTAAACAAAAAGAAAAAGAACAAAAAATTCTCTTGGAGAAAGCACAAAAATGGGTTGTAATTGGTCATAATGCAGGTCGAGGTTCGTGTTTGGTTTTAGATTATTTTCGATTATACTTAAAATATATAAAAAAATAATTAAAATATAAAATAACTATGTTTTATACTAATTGGTAAAATCGTGTCGATCGTGTTTGAGTTGGAGTTTCTCTTGTTTGAGTTTCTCTCAATAATTTTGGGTCGAGTTAGGTGTCGGGTGAGTGATTGTCACCCCCGTATATTACAAAACACACACATACACACATATTATTTTTACATGCACAAATAATTTTAAGGGATAACTACAAAAAGTACCATTATGGTTTGACCTAATTACAAAAAAACACAACTATCTTTCAAAGTTATAAAAAGTACTCATTAGGTTTGATTCATGTTAAAATTAAAGGGTAAATCGTAATATTTTTATAAATATGATGGGTGATTTTTAAATGCGTTTTTCGCTTATAAAGTAGGTAAATGTTAGACAAAATAATACTTCATGGGTATATTTTGTAATTCTGAAAGTTAGATGAATTTTTTATAATTAGATCAAACCTCAAGGGTACATTTTGTAATTAACCCTAATTATAAAGTAGCATTTCGTAAAATGGGTCGGTAAGTTGGGCACACGATGGGCATGTTTTCAATTTACTAGATTTTAGGGAACTGTAATTATATTGTAATAAATGGTTTGACAACCAAGGACAAAACAATATCCCTTTCTCCCCTTAATTCATGGTGACTTTTGCCTTGGGTGGTGAAAAGTTGACAACATTTTTGAGTAAATACTTTCACTTGTTTCTTTTTTGAAAAGTTTTTATTGATTCGATATGATATTATATATTAAACTATTAATTGCACTTTTTCCTCTAAACTATAGCATTTTTTACATTTTACCCACTGGATTAGAAAAATACACATTTTGCCGTATCAACTACATGATTCGTTGCAATTTACATGATTAGAAAAATATACATTTTGGCGGGCGAAATACAATTGTCCCTAATGAAATATTAAAATAATAAAAGAATGTGTATCATTGTACTGTATCACCGAAATCATAATTTAGAAGGTATACGTTTAACTCGTTAATATACTAAGGTAATATTTTTGAAATGCCCAAAACAAGAACATGGACATTAAATTTGAAACATAAGAGAACTAATTTATAGTTATAAATATACGGAGCACATTTGGTTTCATTTTGAAGTCATTTTGATGTTTTTAGTATTTTCAGGTTTCAAGATATTTTCGCTAAGTTTTCGTGTAAAAGTGAAAATATGTTTAAATTAGTTACTTTAATTTTGGTGTTTTTTCCAAGTATCGACATGGTATGTGAGTAAGTTTGCTTGAAAAGAAATGAAATATTTTCATTCAAAAAGAAAAGATATGATATAACAACAGATCTATGTTGACGCCAGATTTGAAGCATCCAAGCGTGTCAATCAATTATACGCGACTTATCGTAATGAGCGAGAAGATAAAAAAAGGGAAAATGATACAATTAAGTGAAGTGAATAAAATCTTCTTTTAACCTAGAGAGCACATCGTATTTTGGCTTTTATTAGTTCGAAACCAATAAATGCTCTATTAATAAATTATAAACGAGAATACCATATGTATTACATATATATCCCTAAATGTAGGTCTAATGATCATTTGTGTGAGTTGTATTAATGAGTGACACATATTTAATGCGATATGACTTGACCTCCTTAAATTAGCGGAAGCTATTTGACCTTTAGCTTGGTTCGGTAGCTTGGATTCTTGATTCTTGTCAGTTGTCACTTTGGGTCGGGTCGGTCGTTCGGGGTTGGATACTAAGATGGATTTCCTACCCTTGGTCTAATACACGTCAAACCATGAACAACAATCTGAAAAATAAAAACAAATGGCATTTATTTTAAAAATGAGTGTAACAAATATATATTTTCTTATTCTCAAACAGTTAAAAATAGCAAAATCATTTTAGAAATGAAACCACACAAGTTATTCATATGAATTGATAATAACTTGGTTAAGACGACGTAATGTATCTAAAGACAACCATTCAATTCTTATGGTACTCATTCATAAATCATTATCCTAATGTTTATATTTATCCAATCTTATAAAACTTTTTGTTGAATATTGTTACCAAGGTACAAATAATTTTACACAATTAACTTTACCAAATACTATGACTATTTTGAATTGATTGTCAAATATTTAATTTAGACCTATATAGCATTTAAGTTTAACCAATCAATCATTTTCACATTCACTCTGTACATGTTCATAATGTACTGTCTTAAACCTGATGTTTTTATGAGTACTGTTTGGCCCTTGCCAGAAAATTAATTAAAGAAAGAGATAAGAGAGTACTGTCTACAATCTATGCTTCTCTTAAAGAGAAGGGCTAGCTAATTTGTCAACCCACCATTTATTTGAGAAATAAATAAAGTAAAAAAAGAGAAAAAAAGGTGAATAATAGAATTAAGTACTAGCACAGTAGTATTGGCACCTTAACAATGAGTTGAACAGTCTGCCTATGATCTGATGAACGCAAAAACTTATGTAAGACGGTGAAAGTTCGTGATATCGTGAGACGGTGATCTTTTAGTGTAAAAAGTGATATTTTTAGTGTAAAGAGTTATTCTTGTCAAAATACACTTAAATTAGTGTATTTAGACAAGATTACTTTTACACTAAAAGTCTCTGATCATGGCCCCACACCGTCTAACAAGAGACCTGCTATATGATGCAAACATTTTTTTGGGATAATTACAATAATACCCCCAAGATTGGCTAATTACAAAAATACCGAAAGATTTTTGGAAATTACAAAATATTAAATTTGATGTCTTACATTTCAAAAGCACCCCTTAAAGGACTTTTGTAATTATCCCATTTTTTTGTGAAATTATATTACTGCAAATAAATAAAGGGTTAGAACTTAGAATGAGACTGGTAATGTTATGATAATAGCAATTTTTGGTTTGCAATAATTCCGGAAATTGCAATCAACATTATCCAAACTAAGGAAAAGGACAAGAATTCAATAAACATCAATAGTTAATTTAGGGTAAAAGAATCCACAAGAAAGATAGTACTTTTCTTTTGTATATTTCTACTTTTTTGCTCTCAGATCCAATGACTTTTCCTTGTCATCCCACGTGTCATCATCCTTGCTTCCCTCATGTACGGATGCCAAGCTCTTTGGACGGTCAGGATCTGGGTCTTGCCTGACCCGATAAGCGGATCGGGTCAAAACCCACATAAAATGATACGATATTGTTGGTCATTTTGGCGCATTAGGTCATCTCCGCTAGTGTGTACTCTTTGGTGCAGACCGTGACTTCATCTCCACCAGCCAGACTATTTTCGTATTAAAAAAGACGACAAAATTATTTTTTAATCCTCTAAGTAGACCTTTTCGGAGATTTGGTCTTCACTCATTCCAATTTTGACATTTCATCCTCTAAGTGACTTTTTTCGGAGATTTAGTTCGGTCACCCCCTACACAGGTAATTTTGGCGGTTGGCTAATGCGTATTTTTTTAAAAAAATAAATTATTTTTTCACTCATATTTTGCTGATAAAGAGACATATCTGGCAATCTTAGAAAAGACAAAATTATTTTTTAGCCTACTAATTGGATTGACTTGGAGACTCGGCCCTCACATTTTTTAAAATTTTGAATTTAGTCCTTTAAATAAAGAAATTGAGATATTCACTCCAATTATAAATATAATTTCACTTTAAAATTTTCAAAGTCAAAATTAGTTCAACTATATATATATGATATATAGAAAAATATATTTAATTTAATTGAAATAGAAATAAATAAATTTATAATTTTAAAATATAAAAGGAATATAAAAATTAAAAAAATATTTTAAAATCTATAGTTATAACTAAAAGTATAATTAAATTATATAATAAATATCTTAATTTTCAAAAATTCATGTTATTTATCATACGATTGAAATTTTTAACTATATTCGCCGGCACTCGCATCGTTAGGATTTGAATCCGCCAAGGGTAACGAGGTTGGAGAATGATTTTTTTGTGATGACTCGGTTTAAGTCAGCTCCAAATACTGACTCATTTTATATATTTTTCACGATTCACCTTTTCCACCAAACTAGAATCCGGGCCGTGAGGCGTGAGGGACTCGGTTCATCTTTTTTAATAAAGAAGAACAACTGTATTTCCACTGTATATAGAAGAATAATCTGCAAATATTCCGGAGTCAACATCGCCAAAAAGCCGCAGCGGCGCCTAAAGTAAAAATGTGGTTTGACCTGAGAGCAAGACATCTTTTTGTGCACATTAAAGGGTACATTTGATTATGTTAATGCTGTCATTAGAAATTTAAGAAGTAATCATTTTTGTTCATTACAATAATCCAACTTTTGCAATGGTAATGATGATTAATAATTAGCAAGTTGCAATAATTTGGTTACTTTAATGTTTTATTTGTCTTTAGAGGGGACTTTGTGGCAAATCCCATAACTGCCCATCAATCTTTTATTTGGTCTTTTGTTCTCATTGCTGCATATTTGATTACAGCTAGCTAAGTAGTTAAGTAGGAAATTTTGGTTTTTATTTTATGTTGGAATTTTATTTTTAAGTTATATAGGAACTTCAGGTAAAAACCGTTAATTTTAATTATATATTTTTAAAAAATATATACATTGTGTGTACATATATATATATATATTATGTATTGTACTACGATATAAAATTACAACAAAAGAGCCAAAGTGTTTTTGAATATTAGAACGCACTTGATAAATTTTCTCCCTTTTTCAATATATATTTTTGATATATACATCCCACTACTAATTCTTTTTCTTTTTTTTTAATCTTAAGATGACAACGGCGAATGTATAGATATTAATTGTAACACAATTTTGTTCTTCAGAAATGGAAAACTCGACAATTTAGAATAAAAAAAAGGGTTAGTTACAAAAAGTACCATTGAAATTTGACCTAATTATAAAAAAACTTAGCTAACTTTTGAAATTACAAAAATATCCCGACGTTTTATTTTAATTTGTCTAACATTTAACCTTCGCATAAGCAAAATAATTTCAAACCCTTCATATTGATAAATCATTGCGTTTAGCTCTTAATTTTAACACTAATTCAAACCTCGGGAATATTTTTGTAATTTTGAAAGTTATTTGGATTTTTTTTTGTAATTAGGTCAAATCACAGTGATACTTTTTGTAATTATCCCTATAAAAAATATGTAGAACAAGACCATCTCTCAGGAAATGACTTGTCTCACATGACAAAATTCAATATAACACCAACTACAACTCCTAATTATGTTTTACGTCTGTATCTCTTTCATATGTAGATGACTAGATGTTCATGAGAACCACATATAATGCACCTTATTACGAGTGAGAGAAAAAAAAAAAGGTGCAACCACCTAAATAAATATAATTGGACATGAAATAAACATAGGAACACAATAATAGAATAAGTTTGGGGTTAATTGCAATTTTAGTCCTGTAACTCTTAGGCGTTGATAATTTTAGATTATGTAACTTCTTGATGTATCGGTTTCGGCCCTTGATGGTGTTACCTTTATTCAAAATAACAATTTCAGTCCTGTAATTTTTAACGATCATAAGTATTTTGGGCAACAGACAAGGGTATTGTTGGAATAAATTAAATATTGAAACACCGAAAGAATCTGTAGGATAAAAATTGCACATACTAGAACATACGGAATCAAAATCACACAAAAAGAAAATCTTATGAGATCGAAATTACTACCTAAAGTATTTACAGAACACACCGATAGCCCCTTACGATTCATTTGGGACCAATTTGCAATTAAGCGATAAATGTGTGTGTGTGTGTGTGTGTGTGTGTGTGTGTGAGAGAGAGAGAGAGAGAGAGAGAGAGAGAGAGAGAGAGAGAGAGAGAGAGAGAGAGAGAGAGAGAGAGAGAGAGCATATATCGTGTAGAGCGCAAAATTAGCTCGACCAATGAGCCGACCCAACCAACCCACATATTGGGATGGGTTGGGCTTCACTTTAATTTTAGCGGCTCGAAAAAGGACTGACCTACTTTGGTCCGATTCAAACCGCTTTCGGCTCGACAAGCCCAAATGGCCCTATCAAAAATATATTTGATGGGTTGGCTTGAGTCACAAAAATGCGTCCTCATGGGATTTCAGTCCGGCCCCACCGGACTTTTCACTTGTCCCGACCGGCCTGTTGCCAACTCTAATATTCTGGTTATAAAGCTATGCTATTGCTGTCCCAAGACAAACAAGGTTGCATAAATCAAAGCAACATTTGCATGGGTCATATTTGGCCCTAAGAGGGAAGTGAGAACAAACAAGTAGTAATGTTGCTGGGACATATTTGGCCCTAAGAGGGAAATGAGAACAAACAGGTAGTATCAACAAAAAAAAAAGCAAGAATTGAGGGGACCTCATAAAAAAGATACAAAGGCCAGCCCATTATGAATTGGCTCAAGAAAAGGACCAACTTGTTTGGATGATCATTTCAAAATAATATAGTGGTCCATATAGATATATATATACATTCCTTGTGAGTTATCAATATTGTCATACATTTGGATAAACTGGTTTACATGTCTTAACAGTCAATCTGATTAAGATTGGGATTATAAGCCAGGCTAATTCAATTCTTTTAGGGATAGTTACAAAAAGACCTTGTGGTTTGGGCTAATTACAAAAAAATCTTGAGATGTTTCAAAATTACAAAATACCTCCAGGTTTGATTATGTTTTAAATAGGGGTGTGCACGGGACTTGGAGATCACGTAACCCGAACCGATATCCGAACCGAAAAATACCCGAATCGAAAATATCCGTTGACTTTTTGACTTTCCCCGAACCGAACCGTCCCGAAAATTTTCATGGTACGGTTCTGGGGATGTTCCAAATATCCGTACCAAGAACCGATCGAACCGAATATCAAAACGAGAACCAATTTTAAAGTAATTTTTATATATACATATATAATATTTTTATCTTATTTATATTTTTATATTAAATTAACTAAACATCCTTTGAAATTCAATACTAATACTATATAATACTAAAAATTATCAAATTAAAAATTTAGCATATTTTATCAATATATCAAATGAATAATTGAATATATATTTAATTCACTAATAGTTACGTCATATTAGTTTATTTAAATGAACCCAATAAATTAAATTATAAAATCATATTTGATATATAGAAAATATTTAATTTGATTATATTTTACTTATTAAGGATCATAAGGAGACTCATCCACTAATCAAGAAAATTAATTGAATTAAAATTAGTTTAAATGATTAGTACATTGCACATAAACTATAGTAATCGTCTAACCAAGAACTTAAGACATTGAGATTATAGATTTTTGTTTCATATTAGTTTATCAAAGTTATTAGTCAATTATATTTTTCCTAAGTCAAGAGCCCATGGCAATGTACCAAGATTATAGAATATTATTGTGTAATAGAGGCTACTAAATTTGTCATTCGTTGAGTCTCATATCTGAAACATATTATGTTAAAATTCAAAATGAAAAATCAATACTTTTGACTGTAAATTAGATAAAAACAATTTAAAAGTTAAATTGATATATTAAACTAATATGTTGTATAGACTATAGTATATATCATGTAAGAAAGACTTAGAATTACAATATTAAAAATTTAAAACTTAATTATGAATTAAAGAAATTTTATGTATAATTTAAATATATATTATGATGTGAACGCATCAACAAGTGGTGCATACGACCCAACAACAATATGTTGTTAACCCAAGATCTTCACTAGTTTGGTTAATTTGGTGGAAACCTCGACCGTTGCTTAGCAAAGCAAGAACCCGGTATGCGAAGACGCCACAAGCAATTATGGATTATTGCACGATAAGTCGATAATTGCAACAAGAACTCAAATCTTGAAGACTTGGAGAAACACTCAAATTTGAGAGTAAAAGATTAATTGTATTCATTCCCCTCGGAAAACAATAAGTGTTCACCCTTATAAGGGATCCAAACCCTAATCCTACTAGAAACCACTTAACCCGAAAAAGGAAACTCAAAAACGAAAAAAAACGCGAAAAAGTCAAATCTGCGGCCCTGCGACACGGCCAGTGTGGGGACACGGCCAGGCCGTGTTCTCTTCATCACAACCGGCAAAAACCTTCTCTCGCAACACGATCAGAAAGTGTTGCACGACACGCCAGGCCGTGTTGCGCTCTGGAACTCGAACTCTAACCCAACCAATATAGCACGACCGTGTTTCATCGACACGCTAAAGCCAGCGTCTTTGCCAAGCACGGCCAGTGTCGTGAACACGGCCAGGCCGTGTTGTTGTCTGCGCATGCCCTGTTTCGACTTCCTTTTCGTCCCGAACTCAAAATAACAACCTAAGACGAGGCCCTAAAGGTTTTCTTGGCCTCCAAACATCAAAACAACTCCAAAATAATTGAAAATTTCAACTAACTAAGATAAACGAACACAAGACACTAATGAGAGTTGATTACAATGTATCAAGACACAAGGTGACTCGTATTCTCGGCATCCTTAGCTTGCTCGGTCCGAGGTGGACTCGTAATGTCGATGACGCCAATCAACTGGACCACCCGAACCTCTTCCTCTGTTGGCAATGCACTCGGCCTCCTTTTTGTACGACTTGAATCAACCCATTGAGTGCATCCTTGAACTTCCTTGCCTCGCCCCATCATCAGGACCAATTGGTGCATTCTATCGGGTCTTTTGTCCATGGATTCTCATCATTCCCCTCATCTTGAGAAGGATTTGTCCTCAAATCCGAATTGACATCAAATGGACTAAGATCCGCAACATTGAAAGAAGCATGACCCCATAGTCGCCTTGTAAATCGATTTTGTAAGCATTGTCGTTGATCCGCTCGAGCACTTGGAACGGACCATCTCCCGCGGCCGCAACTTGGACTTTCAACTGTTGGAAATCGTTCGGGCCGCATGTGTACCCAAACCAGTCCGCCGGCTCGAACACCATCTTCTTGCGATGTTTGTTAGCTTGCGTCGTGTATTGCTCTGTCCGCCGTTCGATGTTGAGTCTCGCTTTCTCATGTAATGTTTCACAAAATCGGTTTTTACGCCCATCTAAGTTAACAAGCTCGAGAAGCAGGTAAAGGTGATAAATCCAATGGGGTTAGTGGATTTAAACCATAAACAAGTTCAAATGGTGAAAACTTTGATGCAGAATGCACAAAGACGATTATAAGCAAACTCAACATGCGGTAAACAATCTTCCCAAGTTTTAATATTCTTTTTAATGATAGCCCTTAACAACATCGACAATGTTCTATTCACTACTTGGTTTGACCGTCTGTTTGGGGATGACATGTAGTAGAAAATAACAATTTAGTTCCCAACTTCCCCCACAAGGTCCGTTAGTCCAAGTGGCTACAATAATCTAGAGGGGAGTGAATAGATTATCTTGATTTTTCGCAAATCACCCTCTTTTTCGAAACAACGAGTAAATAACAAGGATGTAAATGCGGAAAATAAACAACACTCGTTGATTTAAAGAGGTTCAACCCACCAGGGCCTAATCCTCTACCACCCCAAAGATATCTCAGGGATGGATTTCAAAAAAAAAAAAGATTTTATTAATTTACCAAAAATTAATACAACACCTTGAGGATTACCACAACCCTCTTTCACCACCTTGAGGATTACCACAACCCTCTTACAACACCTTTGAAGATTACCACAACCTTCAAACACCTATCACCTAGATCACCCAAGTGTATTCTTACCTCAAGAATACTCACAAGGATGTCTTGTGTTGAATGATGACCAAAATCAAGATTACAACTCAATAATGATTGATACAATATGAGTACAAGTGTAATCAAGAATTGAAAGCCTAGACCTCAAATAAGTGCAAGTGAAAGTGCTTAGGCTAATACAACAAGATATTTGAAAGTGTTTGCTCAATTGCTCTTTGCTTGTATATTGTGTTGTGTCTTGTTGCTTGAATGAAGCCTCTATTTATAGGAGAGGACTTGGCTTTCATTTCCAGACATTGGCTCCTCCTTGGGGAGTGATTTTGCTGCAAAAGAAACCATTTAAAATGATCAATATAGTTGTTAGAAATCAATCCCACAAAATAGGGAAAAGTCATCAAAAACGCATAGCGGATAGTTTGCTGATAAACATGGGGTTCGACCGGTCGCGCAGAGATAAGATTGAAATTGAATTCTGCGAATTTTTACACAGGGGGACCGGTCGAAGGGGGGTGCGACCGGTCGCCCTTAGTGCGGACCGGTTTCTTGAAGATTTTACGAAACATAGAAGTGCGGAACAAAAATCCAAGTCCAGTGTGTGTGTCGCCCGTCGACGACGGCCGACCGCATCGGTCGCCCATCGGTCGTCGACCGGTCGCCCCGACCTATTTTTCTTACGCCTCATTTTTTGTTTCTTAGCTCAACTCAGTGCGGGTTGCCCTAAAGGGCGACCAGGTCGAACTGAAACAAATGTGTTGTCCAACTTTCTATTGAAAATAAACTTCAAGAAATACTCCGAAAAATAGTAAAAACATTTTAAGTTGATCGGAAGTATTTAGACAACATTTAGGGACATAGTTTTGGTTTAAAAACATATTTGAACAAAATCGAACATAATCATCAAAATCATGATAAAAACATTTATCTAACAAGGTCTTCCAAAAGTAACTTAAGAACTTATAGTCTCTATCCGACACAATGGTTCTAGGCATACTATGCAACCTCACAACTTCTTTAAAGAATAAATCGGCAATCAAAGATGCATTATTAGTTTTATGACATGGGATGAAATGTGCCATCTTTGAAAAACGATCTACGACAACAAATATAGAATCGGACCCATGTTTAGTTCTTGGAAGTCCTAAAACAAAGTCCATAGAAATGTCAACCCATGGTGTCGTCGGAATAGGTAGGGGCGTGTAAAGCCCCTGGTTTTGAACCCAGGATTTAGCTTGCCTACACGTAATGCACCTACTACAAATGCGCTCAACATCTCGCTTCATATGGGGCCAATAAAAATGCTCTTGCAAGATGGCTAAAGTTTTAGCTACTCCAAAATGTCCCATAAGACCCCCACCATGCGACTCTCTCACTAGTAAGTCTCTCAAAGAACATTCAGGAATGCACAATTTATCCTCCCGAAATAGAAAACCATCATGCTTATAAAACTTACCCTCGGCCCCCTTTTCGCACGCACCAAATGGCTCAGAAAAATCAAGATCATGCAAATACAACTCTTTAATATGTTCAAACCCAAGGATTTTAGCATCTAAAGTAGAGAGAAGAGTGTACCTCCGAGACAGTGCGTCTGCTACAACATTAGTTTTACCTTGCTTGTACCGGATGATGTATGGAAATGTCTCGATGAATTCGAGCCACCGTGCATGACGCTTGTTCAACTTTTGCTGCCCCTTGAGATACTTTAGGGACTCGTGATCAGTGTGGATTATGAACTCCTTTGGCCACAAATAGTGCTGCCACGTTTTTAAGGCCCGGACCAAAGCATACAACTCCTTATCGTATGTCGGGTAGTTCAAGGCCGCACCACTCAGTTTTTCGCTGAAGAACGCGATCGGCTGCCCCTCTTGCATTAACACGGCGCCGATCCCAACCCCTGACGCATCACACTCGATCTCAAAGACTTTGGTAAAATCCGGTAGTGCTAGCAAAGGCGCATGTGTTAGTCTTTCCTTCAACAACTCAAATGCCTTATCTTGGGCCTCGCCCCATTGAAACGCAACACTCTTTTTAATAGTTTCCGTCAATGGTGCTGCGATAATCTTGAAATCCCGCACAAACCTCCTATAAAAGCTCGCAAGGCCATGAAAGCTACGCACTTGACTGGCCGATGTGGGTTTAGGCCAATCCTGGATAGCTTTTATCTTCTCCTCATCCACGGTAATTCCCCTCGAGCTCACTACAAACCCCAAGAATATCAATGCTCGAACAAAAGGTGCACTTCTTGACGCGTTTGCATAAAGCTTTTCCTTCCTCAACACCTCTAAGACGGCCCTCAAGTGATCCAGTGTTCGTACAATGATTTACTATAAATGAGAATATCATCAAAGTAAACCACAACAAACTTACGAATGAAAGCTCTCAAAACATGGTTCATAAGTCTCATGAACATGCTTGGTGCGTTGGTTAGCCTAAATGGCATGACTAACCACTCATACAAACCATGCTTCATTTTAAAAGCCGCTTTCCACTCATCCCCTTCCCACATCCGAAACGGTGGTACCCGCTCTTCAAATCGATCTTGGAAAAGATGCTAGAACCATGGAGTTCGTCTAACATATCATCCAAGCGAGGTATGGGGTGGTACTTGATAGTGATGTTGTTAATAGCCCGACAATCCACACACATCCTCCAAGACCCATCCTTCTTCGGAACTAGTAACACGGAACCGCACAAGGACTCATGCTTTCCGGATGAGTTTCTTGCTTAACAACTCATCAACTGCACGCAACTCTTTTGTCTCCTCCGGATTAGTTCTCAGACGTAGGTTCGTGTGATGATGCACCGGAATGAAATCAATCGATGCTCAATCCCTCGAATGGGTGGTAGTCCATCCGGCATCTCGCCCGGAAATACATCCTCGAACTCCCGCAACAAAGACAAGACGTAACTAGGCAAATCGGGGTTAAAGGTTTGTCGGTAGATAAATAAGTGCCCTTGTAAACCAAGAGTATCATCGAACAACCACTCGTGGTGGCTTTCCTAAGGTCACTCATTTTTGCCATCAAATTTATTTTTCCCCCTTTCTTACCTCTTGGTCGTCCCACCCCCTTTTTGTTTTCCCCTCTCAAAATTATTGCTCTCTTTTTCCCGGCTATCTCTCGAACCTCACTTCTACCCTTTAGCCAAAGGACCCTCACTCTTGTTTTCTCTCAAGCTCTTCTTTTTCTCGGCTTTATTTTGATTTTTATGCTTACTATTTGAACTCTCTTTTGATTTCACTTGATCCTCATAGATTTCTTTTGGGGTTAGAGGAAGAAGTACAATACGCTTCGATTATAAACAAAAGAATCTTTTGGTTAGTGTAGCCATCATGTTGAACCCTCCTATCAAAGCGCCACTGACCTACCCAAATGGGATGTGCCCGCCTGCATCGGCACCACATCGCACAACACCTCATCCTTATATCCCCCTATTTGAAATGCTACCTTCGCCGCCTACTTATCCGCATCTCCCCGGTCGCTCAACCACCGCAACTTATATGGTTGTGAGTGTTTCATCGTTGGGATTCCTAACCTCTCTACCATCTTTGCACTAGCTACATTAGTGCAACTTCCCCATCTATGATGACACTACACACCTTTCCATTGACAAAACACATTGTATGAAAGATGTTCTCTTGGACTCCCTAACTCGATTTAGGTTGAATGCTCAGTGCCCTCCGAGACACCAAGGATAACGTCTCCCCCCCCGCCTCTATCATCTCCGAAATATCCTCCAACTCCAGGCATATCACTATAATCCCGCTCTCCTCACTCTCCGACTCCATCTCCCCATTCTCACGCAACACCAACACTCTCTTATTTAGACATTGACTAGCTATATGCCCAAACCCATGACATTTAAAACATTTAATATCCCTTGTGCGACCAGTAGAGGGTTCGATTTTACTGCGGGTTTTGGGCTCGGCGCCTCCCCTTGATCTTCCACTTTCGAACCCTGCTCCTCCTTTTTGTTGGTGTTTGACTTCCATATATTGGAGTTAGAGTTTGGTGCTTGCAGTTGAAACCCCTCCTCTTTAGCCGTTGCTCCACCTTCACCGCCATATGCACCATCTCCTCGAGATCGACACAGTGGTGTAGGTCGACGGCATCCGCAATGGGCGTGTTCAAACCTGCGATGAACCTGGCCATAGTCACCTCCGGATCCTCATCGATATTTGCCCTTGCCATAAGCATCTCCACCTCCTTGTGGTAGTCCTCCACACTCTTCGAACCCTGAGTTAACCTCTGCAACCTTTGATAGACGCCCCTATAATAATGATTTGGAACAAAACGACGTCTCATCAAACTCCTTATCTCTCCCATGTAGAAACGGACCGCTCGCCGTTTCTCCTCCTTGAGACCATTAGTTGATCCCACCACACACTTGCGTAATCCGAGAACTCCGTTGATGCCAATTTTACCTTTTTCAATTCAGAATAATTTTGGCAGTTGAACACATTCTCGATTTTCCTTTCCCAATCCAAATAGGCGTCCGAATCACTTTTCCCTTGGAATGAGGGAATTTGCATTTTGATGTTACTCAAATTGCTATCCTCACGTCCCCGATCACCCCTATCTCCGCGCCGACCTCTACCCGGATTATAGTGCTCCCTTTCGGAATCAAACTCATCAATCTCGTCTACCCATTCCTCTAATTCGAACCTCCCAGGCCTCCGTACCCTAGTAGCGGGCTCCTCGACTCGCGGCGCCTCTTTGGGATTCCCGTATGTCTCCAACATTAGTTTTTTCTTTAACATGTCGCAACCACCTCCATATCTATCTTGTTACCCAAATCGTCGGTTGTCCTTTTTCCTCGATCATGTTTAAATCACTCCCTCACGTGTATACACTCGTGTATCACTCAACTCACAATCCCCAGTACCCGCGACTTGTCACGATTATAAATCAATCGGCGATTTGCAAGTACGCCTCAACACACCAAGAAAATTACCAAGCCAATCAACGGATCATAAAAGATGAAATTGAAGACTAGGGTTTAAATTTTGAATTTCCTGCATTTTCGTTTTTATTTTTTTTTTTTTTTGCACGCGGTTTACGATTCTTTACCCGCCGTTTTTTGTACCCTTCAAGAACTAGGGTTTATGAGAAATTTCGGAAAATAACAAAATTAAAGAACAAGGATGACTTAACCTTGCTAGATGGCTCGATTACCAATCGATGTGAACCGCAGCAACAAGGGTGCATACGACCCAACAACAATATGTTGTTAACCCAAGATCTTCACTAGTTTGGTTAATTTGGTGGAAACCTCGACCCGTTGCTTAGCAAAGCAAGAACCTCGGTATGCGAAGATGCCACAAGCAATTATGGATTATTGCACGATAAGTCGATAATTGCAACAAGAACTCAAATCTTGAAAGCGGAGTTGGAGAAACACTCAAATTTGAGAGTAAAAGATTAATTGTATTCATTCCCCTCTTAAAAACAATAAGTGTTCACCCTTATAAGGGATCCAAACCCTAATCCTACTAGAAACCACTTAACCCGAAAAAGGAAACTCAAAAAGCGAAAAAACGCGAAAAAGTCAAATTTGCGGCCCGCGACACGGCCGTGTCGGGGACACGCCCAGGCCGTGTTCTCCGTGTCAACCGGCAAAAACCTCTTTCGCAACAACACGGCCGTGTTGCCGACACGCCAGGCCGTGTTGCGCCTGGAACTCGAACTCTAACCCAACCAATATAGCACGGCCAGTGTTTCATCGACACGGCTAGGCCGCGGCCGCCAAGCATGATCAGTGTCGCTGAACACGCCAGGCCGTGTTGTCTGCGCATGCCCCTGTTTCGACTTCCTTTTCGCCCCGAACTCAAAATAACAACCTAAGACGCGCCCTAAAGGTTTTCTTGGCCTCCAAACATCAAAACAACTCCAAAATAATTGAAAATTTCAACTAACTAAGATAAACGAACACAAGACACTAATGAGACTTGATTACAATGTATCCAAGACACAAGGTGACTCGTATTCTCGGCATCCTTAGCTTGCTCGATCGAGGTGGACTCGTAATGTCGATGACGCCAATCAACTGGACCACCCGAACCTCTTCCTCTCGTTGGCAATGCACTCTCGGCCTCCTTTTGTATGACTTGAATCAACCCGTTGAGTGCATCCTTGAACTTCCTTGCCCTCGCCCTCACAGGACCAATTGGTATCATATCGGGTCTTTTGTCCATGGATTCTCATCATATTATCAAAAATTTAAACTCGTATAGTACTAATAGTTTTAGTACGTATTTTTGAAATTGACCAAAAAAAGATTGAAAGTATAATCTGTTTAATGATTTTTACCCCGATTTTTCTTTTCACCTTTTTGTGTTTTTTATTTGTGAAATATTTGAATCTCCGTTTCTCCAGGACCGCCCCAAACCGCATTTGCATCGTCCCATTAGAACCGAATCTCCGTCGAACTTTCGGGACGGTTCGATGGAGATTTTTTTATAGTTCGGTTCGGAGATTTAATTTTGGGATCTCCGAACTTCGGAGACGGTTCGAGATTTCTAAATCTCCGGACCGAACCGGACCATGCACACCCCTAGTTTTAAATTTAAGAGGGTAATGTAATATTTCTATATATAAACATTAATTAGGAGATTTTTGAAATATTTGTTTGCTCATGAAGTGGGAAAATGTAAGACGAAATCAAACCTCAAATGGAAGTTTTGTAATTTTCAAAAATGTCTGAATTGTTTTGTAATTAAACCTAACCTCGGTATTTTTTTCTTTTTGTAATTATCCCTTCTTTTTATTATTGTTCGAAAATTCTTACCATATGAAAGAGGGATTCTTTTATCTTTATGCTTGTCCTGAGAACTTTTCCAATCAGCATGCTTAAAAATCTCGGGTAAAAGCTGCAATAACATAATTTGATAGAGAAAATTTGCAACTAACAAGAAACAGTAAAAATCATCACAAATATTTATGCATCCCAACTGGGGATCATTAATCAAGAGAGATTTAATCAAGGGCCTCAGGTGTCACAGTTGCATAATTGAATGGATTTTATTCGGTATGTTACAATATCTGTATAACTTTGTAAATCTGATTTGCAAAAATAAAATTTTAAAATGTTTTTTTTTCTGAAATCATTGACTCAGAAGATAGCCAATGTATAATTTCAAGATACAGGTAGAGGATTAGAGATGGCGGTGGGCGGGAATCCCGTTCCCTCATGGGATTCGCCCCGAATGGGGCGGGATTTCGAAATTTTCCCCCGTGGGGACGGGGACGGGAAATTTTTCTCCCCGTTGGGGACGGGATCATACTCCCCGCCCGTTTCCTCGCGGCAACCACCTATTAAATATATACTATAATATTTATAATATATACATATATATTATATTATAAATATATCCAAATTAAATATGAAAAATGACAAAAATATTTAATTTATTTTATTAATGAGTGGTTTATTAGTTTTTTTATATAATTTATTAATATTAAAAATGGTTATTTTTATTAAAAAAATTAAATTTTTGCAAAAAAAAAAAAAAATTTAAACGGGAGCGGGAATCCCGCGGGACGGGATGGGGGAAAATTTTCCCGTTTGTCTCGCGGGGACGGGGATGGGGATCGCTCCCCCCGCCCGCCGTTGACATCCCTATAGAGGATTAGAGAAATTATGGTAATAATAAGTGCATGTAGTGGGAGGTTTTTTGGAGAGGTTTGTACAAAAAAAAACCTTATTAAAAACACAAAAACTCTTGTCGACCGTTTAACGGATCGACTGTTAGACGGATCGACCCGCGAGGTCGGTGGCATTTCCGTAATATTAGCTTGATAATGTTTTAGTAGTTTTTAGGGAGCACGGATATTAGCGATTCTTCCGAAAAGTATTAGTCGCCTCTTCTAAAAAAGTATCAGCTTCTTTCCAAATGTATTAATAGTTTCTCGAATGTAATTAATTTTTTCTCCCAAAATGTAGTGTGATCCTTACGAAAAGTATTAGTCGTCCTTCTAAAAAGTATTAGCAGTTTCTTCCGAAATGTATTAGTAGTTTCTGAATATAATTAATTTTTTCTCCCGAAATGTATTAACGATCCTTCCGAAAAGTACTAGTCTTCCTTCTAAAAAGTATTATAGAGTTCTTCCAAATGTATTAGTAGTTCCTCAAGAGTATTTTAGTATTTCTCATGAATATACTCCCGAAATGTATTAGATCCATCAAAAAGTATTAGTAGTTCCTTGAAAAAGTATTAGTAGTTTCCGGAGAGTATTTTAGTAGTTTCCATGATTATAATTTAATTTTTCTCCGAAATGTATTAGATGTCCTCGGAAAAATATTAGTAGTTTTCGAAAAAGTATTAGTAATTTCTAGAGAGTATTTTAGTAGATCTTGCTCCTACAAAGTATTAGTTTTTCTTATAAAATGTATTAGTATTTCTCTATAAAAGTATTAGTTGATACTAATACTTGTATCATTTAGTGTTTCATCTACTAATACTCTGTCACCTAAAGAAAAAAAAACAGAGCAAATCTTAGAGAGACGACGACGAAGAATAAGAGTTTCGATCCGAGTAATTTTCTCAGGCCATACTTGATGCGAAAGAAAAAAAAATGCAATGGAAGATTTTGTTCGGGTTGGCGGCATTGATCGCGGTGACACCGGCAACCATGGGTGGTTGTGCTCGTAAATGGAAGTGTCGTGTTCGGAAAAGAGTACTTATCTTGAAATGGTTTGACTCTGCCATGTTTTTGGCTTGTTTTCTTGTTTAATATTCATAAATTTCTTCTACTTTGATTGGTGATTTATAAAGAAACATTAAGACTAAATGACATAGGCTTTTGCACTTTCTTCCACCGAAGTTGAACTCCGTGAGCCGCGCCGATTTTTTTTTTTTTTTTTTTGCGAATCCGGGTTAGGGTTGGGCGATGGGTAGGATATTTAGACCGTCTAACGGATCTAGATCCGTTAGACGGCCGACAGAGACTAGTTCTATTAAAAAACGTCACCACTATTGTGAAGCAAAGGTTTTTGATTCCAAAAAAGCGGTACCGTAAACACAAAGACCACATCCTCATTTTTCTTTTATTAAAAATGGCACAAGTGGGGTTGGATAAATAATTTAAATAGTATTTATTATATAGAAATTATGTATATAAATATAAATAAATTAAATAATATTTATTATATATAAATTATGTATATAAATATAAATAGTATTTATTATATATAAAATATAATATAAATAATATTATAAATATAAATATAAATAATATTTATTATATATAAAATATGTATAAAAATATTTTTTTATTTTATAAAAATATAAAATATATATATATTTATATAAATGTAATAATGCATATTATATAATATAAAATATAATAAATATGTGATATTATAGTGGGAGTGTAGGGTCCACGAGAAAGTCGTTTAGAGGTTTTTGGATTGTGGAGAAAAATGTAGGGTTTTTCTTCTTGAGGTTTTTATGATATGGCACTATGGGCTCCACCAAAAAGTAAGTTTGTAGAGGCTTTTATAAACTTGGTATTGGAGATGCCCTAAAATGGGGTAGATATGTTGCTACCCGGATATATTCCAGCTATGATGAGTTATCGCACGTATAACAATTAGACCAACAACATATATTAGAATAGTTATTCATTCTGTTCATAAAACCGTTTATTACGCTATGTTTGTTAGTTTGTTAGTGCAATCGCAATTTGTTAGACAAACAGTGGCTTTTCCATTGTATAAATACACATAATGTACAAGCTACAAATGATGAATAATATACAAAATACTTTTTTCCTCTAAATCGTTTCGGTTCTAATATGGTATCACGAGAATTATTTTCTTCTCCTTCACGCCTCGATCCCCCGCTTTGCGGTGCCTCCGATTCACCATGGCTACACCACCTCCTACCATTGATCATCCTACTAATGTCTATTATCCGCATCACTCGGGATAACCCTGGTTTTGGTGCTCGTATCTCGGCTCCTCACCGTGATAATTACGCATTCGGTCTCGCGGCGATGCAAATCGCCTTTCGATCAAGAACAAGCTTGGTTTCATTGATGGATGCGGCAAAAACCAAACCGGGCATCGATCTTCAATTGATGCGATCATGGACTAGAAACAATAATATTGTTATCGAGTTGGCTCCTCAACTCGGTTTCGAAAGAGATTTGTGCGAGTATCATTTTCTCTCGATTCTCGCTCGATCCATATGGTTGGTTGGATCTTCAAGAGCGATTCAAAGCAAAGTAATGGTCCAGGCTATTCAACTACGACGAGATCGATGAACTTGAAGTAGGATAACATGCCTATTGGTACGTATTTTACCAAACTCAAAACACTTTGGGAAGAACTTGGTAATTTTCGCCTAATTATTCGTGTGATCACCGCACTTGTGGAGGTGTACGTGATTTAACTACGTATTTTCAATCGGAATATGTGCTCGCCTTTTTAATGGGGCTGAATGATTCATTTTCTCAAGTTCGCAATCAAATTTTTTTGTTAGATCCTTTACCACCTATGAATCGTGTTTTCTCATTAATCTCTCAAGAAGAACAACAGAGGAAAATTGGCATGTATGTATGCCGATAACTCTACTCCGAATATGGCCTTTCTTTGTGACAAACTCGCTCGCACTACAACTCCTTCTCATATGGCTACTCATCGAAGAGAGATCGGCCTTTTTTTGCACGAATTGTCAATTTCATGGCCATACTATTGATAGATGCTACAAGTTGCATGGGTATCCCCCCGGTTACAAACCACGCCCAAACCCACCCCTAAGTCTCAGATCGTGAATCGGGTTACTACCTCTTCCACTCGGCCCCTTTTGGAGAGAGTTCCTCTTCTCGGCCTCCACCTGGAGATAATATACCTCTTCACAACCCCCAACAATGTCGCGAGTTAATAGCAATGCTATCCAACCGCAACATTTTCTATGGATTTACAATCCCCGACACAGATAATACTCACTCCACGGTACATGTTTTTCGGTTTCTTTGGATTCCAACATCTCTAGCTCTCGATTTTGGATTATTGATTCTGGAGCATCACGGCATATTTGTTGTCATCAACATGCTTTTACTTCATTACGCCTCACACCGCATCGCATCATTCTACCCAATGACATGTCAATCGAAAGTTGTTTTCCGGGGATGTTCGGTTGAGCCCTTTGAATGTGCTTAAGGGCGTGTTATATATCCCTCGATTCAAGTTTAATTTGTTTTCGGTGAGGGCATTACTTCGTCACACCGGTTACATGATCCAATTTGTTGACAATCCGTTCATCATTCGGACAATCCCTCGCAGAAGATGATTGGCAAGGGTGATTACTTTAATGGTTTGTATGTTCTAGATTCAAAGACACTTCCAGTTGCTCCGAGTCATGCAATCAATTCCATCTCCATCTCAGATCCATCCTACATCTGGCATACCAGATTTGGTCATCCATCTTGGCAAGTTTTACATTCAATAAAGGATCAGCTACCAAAATTTCATGACAAGTGTAGTGGTATATGTTCTGTATGCCAGTTAGCTAAGCAGAAACGACTTGCTTTTTCTACTCGCAGTCATGTAACCTCTGCCCTTTTTGAGCTCAATCATTGTGATGTATGGGGCCCATTTGCACATATCTCTTATACGGGCCATCGATACTTTTTGACTTTGGTGGATGATTTTACAAGATTTACTAGGGTATTTTTAGTTACGTTCTAAATCGATGTTGGTCGGGTTATCCCACATTTCTTTGCCATGGTTTCGTAAGTCCAAGCGGCTACGATAATCTAGAGGGGGTGAATAGATTATCTCCATCTTTTCGATTTCGCCTCTTTTTCGAACCGAATGCTCAAAGACAATAATAAAGGTGCGGAATGTAAACAACACACGCGTCGATTTATAGAGGTTCAACCCACCTAGGGCCTAATCCTCTACCACCCCAAGATATCCGGGATGGATTTCAAAAAGAAAAAGATTTTATTAATTTACCACAAATTAATACATCAACTTACAACAACACCTTGAAGAGCACCATACTCTTCTTCAACACCACCTTTGAGATTACCACAATCTCTTCTTGAAGATTACCACAATCTCCAACGGCGACTTGTGAAGATTACCACAATCTTCAACCTTGAAGAATATCAAATTCTTCAACACCTCAACAAGAAGATTACCACAATCTTCTCACACCTAACACCTAGATCACCCAAGTGTGTTCTTACCACAAGAACACTCACAAGGATATATTGTGTTGAATGATTACCCAAAAATTCAAGATTACAACTCGATAATTGATAGTACAATAGAGTGCAAGTGTAATCAAGAAAAGCCTAGACCTCAAGGATGTGAAAGTGAATAGCTAGGCAAATTACAACAAGAAATAAGACAATATAAGAACAAGTGTATTCTTGAGTGTATCTTGTTGTGTTGTAGTTTTCTCTCTTATTATGTTGCTTCAATTCTTCCTCTATTTATAGAAGATGTCTTGTACATGATAGGCTCCTCTTGGGGACATGAATTCTGTAAAAAAATTGCAAGACAATTGAAGAAAAGAGTGTTAGAAATCAATCCCACAAATTAAGGAAAAGATGTCTCACGCACAACGGTTACATTTTCTTTGTCAAACTTAAAAGGCGACCGTCGCAAGACTAATAAGATTTGAGAAAGAACACAAAGCAAACTTGCAGTTGTTGCCGGTCCGGGGGTCCGGGTCGACCATGGGTTCGACCGTCGCCCCCCATAGGGACCGGTCACCCTACAACAATTTTGAGATAGAGCGAGTTCTCATCTCTTGAGTACCGATCTCCTTTGCGCGACCGGTCGACCTCCTAAATGAAATGTTGTCCGATTTATGTCGAAAATAAACCTCAAGAAATACTCAGAAAAATTTGTAAAAACATTTTAAACCGATTAGGAGTATTTAGGACAACATTAGAAATATAGTTTTGATGAAATAACACATTAACACAAAAATGTTGTCCGATATAAATTCCAATAAATACTCAGAAAAATTCGTAAAAACATTTTAGACCAATCGGAAGTATTAGGACAACATTTAGAAACATAGTTTCAATGAAAGAAACCATTAACATAAAATCATTAAAAGTGTTTGTCCAATATTATCGAAAATAAACTTGAGGAAATACTCAGGAAAATATTAAAACCATTTTAAATCATTTAGGAGTATTTGGACAACCTTTAAAACCATTGTTTTGGTATAAAAACAAAATCATCAAAATCATGATAAAACCATTTATCAAACAATCTCCCCCTTTTTGATGATTACAAACCAAAACAATTTTAACGAGGTCGATTTTGAAAACAAAACAATTTTACCTAGGTTAAAGAGAACTATCCGTTGTGAGCGACAATATTCCGTGCAATATAAATACAAGGATGGGAGTAGAGATATTTAAACATATATAACAAATGCTCTCCTATCAATATGCACAACAAGAGTTATATAGAAACAACTTAAACATAAGCTAAAATCTTAGCTTTTCGATATTGGGCTTAAGTATCAAAACTTAAAAGCTCCCGTGTCAAAGAGACATCATTAGAAACGTATGTAAGTCCATACTACAACCAATGGACCAAGAATCATACATAACCATAATACAACAAGTGGACATAAATATGATCCACAACTTATGGCTTTTAAAAGCCAAAGCTTATAGCTTCTTTGCGTTAAGCTTATCTTAGCTTCTTTGAGCTAAAGAGCTTATAACCTGTTTCTCCCCTTTGGAATCATCAAAAAGAATGTTAGCAAGATAAATACATCATATATTCATATCAAAGTGCGCAACTAAACCGATGTATCGAACTATTTGAATAGTGAAGCTTATAAACCAAATAGGAGTGAAAAGTCGAATCATACGACTTGTAGAAGCTTATGAAAACTCATGAGATTTGCAAAACATGATCTCTATAAAAATATAAGTCATTTGAAAACGAGAGAATCATGTAGGTGATGAATTTTTCATTGAAACGTTTTATCGAACACTTGGCGGGAGTCAAAAATTGAAAAAGATATATATATAGCCCTTGTAAATGAAATCAAGCCAAGTTTTTCATCACCAAATACAATTTAACAAATATCATTCATCAACAATCAATAAGCCCATCACTAAAATATATGAATTGCATCAAGAAAAATACATATAAGCCACAAACTCAAGGGTTCAACCCAATTGAGCTAAAGAGAGTGAAATTCTTACCATTCAATCGGTAAAGACGAGCAATGATGATGATAGTCGAGATAGACAATCCCCAAACTATGTAATTCATGCAACAAAACTTATTTGAAGTGAATTTTGTGTGAAATTTGCAAAAGGGACGAAAAATGAACAAAATAAGCCAAAATGACTAAGTGGAAAAGAACCAATTTTAACCGAGAAAATCAATCATGGCGACCAGTCCGGGGCATGGGCGACCGGTCGAGCTAGTGGGAGACCGGTCGGCCCCCGCCCGGCAACCCATTGTTTTGGTTCTGTTTGAAAAATCCAAGTTTGATTCAAAATCCAATTTTTCGCCCCTAAGTTTTAAAAACGTGCAAAATGCAAACGTAGACCTCATTCAATATACATTATGTCATAATCAAGCTAGAAATGAGGTAAAATACTCGGAGGTAAATGAACAAATATCCGCGAGTTAACTTTGAGACGGGATTTAATCATATCTCAAGTTTTTGTTAAAAATGCAATCCCTTAGAAAAATATCGAATCTCAATATGTTTAGTTCGATTATGACGAACCATATTTTGAATAATTTTCACGGACTTGTTATCCCGAAAAATAAGAACATTTTAAAGCTTTGGATACACAAGTCATACGAAGAAGTGCCTTTCAAATATTTGAAAATTTCTTTTAACGGCACTTCAATGAGATTCGTTGGGATAGTTTTTGAAGTCGAGCATATAGACATAAGGCATATAAAATGTCAAGTCTATGGGAATAATAAAAGAAAAACGTACCTCAAACTTGTTTGTAGGTCTATATGCCTTTCTCAACCTTTGTCAATCTCTACATTGGTAGCCATATAGGTTGAGATGGTTCTTCTTTCTTCAATGCCTAACTCCTTTAAGAGTTCTTTTGGAATGTAACCATCTTCTTGGCATTGAGTAATTGGAATTCCAATTATCAAATTTGAGCTTCCCTCATCATGATCATCTTAGGTTCACCTTGCATTGACTTGGAAAAATATCTTGCACAAATATTTATTAGTAGCACCATAAATATTATCAACATAAATTTGCACAAGTGAACAACCTTGTCCTTTTTCAAAACAAGAAGTGTAGTATCAACTTTACCTTTTGTAAAATCATTTTGCAAAAATAGCTAAGTCTATCAACCGTACAAGGCCTTTTATAAAAATCATTTGGCCTAAAATTTTGAACTCCGATAGACTTATATTAGAATAAAACCATTTAGAAAGTTGGATTTAACATCCATTTGGTAAAGCTTCTAAAACAAGAATATGCAAGTAAAATGCAAATAGCTACTAAATATGCTATTGAGTGCAAATGTTACATCAAATTCAATTACCTTCTTCTTGAAAATACCTTCGAGCTACTAACCTCGCTTAGTTAGTTCGACCAATGTTGCCTTGGTCATTGAGTTTGTTCGGAATACCATTTTTGTCTTCTTCATCACTACCATCATAGGGCATCCAATTGATCTAAGGTGTTCATAATAGAACATTTACATCCAAATATTTTGAGGTAACTAATATTTGGAGTACTTCATTTCTCATCTACACAACTTAACAAACTCATTAATGGCATCACTTATATGAGCAAGAAAAATATCCCAAGTGTAAAAACATGCCTCAATCATCAATCACAAAATATCTTGCATAAGAGCATAGTAGAAATAGACACTATATATATATATAGACCATGAAACAAGAAACACATACTATGCATTTAGAAGATCATCAAGAGTCTAATAAATCATGCAAGTTCAAATAAGCTTAAGAAAGCTACAAAAGGTCTCTTTTTGAGATTTGAAAATCCGATAGCATATAGTTGAGACCTCATTTAAAAGAAGTATTTGAACAAGAGTAGACAAAGTAAATATGTGCAATCAAATATCGAATAGTGCCTTTCGAAAAATCTAAAAATCCTCTTAATGGCACTTGTATGAAATACTATAAAAAACAAGCACATAGGCATATGGCAATACATATATTGAGTCTATAAGAGTAAGAGTAACACAAGTAAACGTGCCTCGATAATTTATGTCTTTCTTGACAAAATGGCCATTTGTGAAAATATGTAAATCCTACACAATTCTTAAAACAAATCTAGCACAAATCATAATGATAAAAGTGTAGGCTAAGAGATATCACAAGTAAGCTCATGCCATAAAAATCCATAAGAGATGATAATACACTTTAGTCTACAAAAATGCACAAGAGTTTTAAAAACATCATATAAGGTCTTCTTTTTCAAAAAATTTTAAAAATACAAATAAGTTTTGAAGACCTTAATTTAAAATTTAAATACATGAAAACTCATTTTGCAATTAAGACACAAATAAAAATATGCATAGAAATAAAATAAAATGCATATTTAAATGGGAGATACGGTTTACCAATTACGCGTTTCCATGGGTTTTCCCATTGTTGATGATATCTTCCTTTTTAAAATCTTCATGTTGATGGTAATCTCTCCAATTATTCCATCTCCAAAATTTTTGTCCTTCCCATTGTTGATGGTCTCTTCTTCTTTGAAAATCATCTTGTTGATGATGTCTTTGCTATTTCAAGGATTGTGTTCTTCCCATTTTTGATTATATCCTCTTCTTGGAAATTGGCTTTGTTGAAAATAGTTTCTCCTTCTTTGATCAAATGAATCGGTCATTTGATGCCTTCTTGGCGGTATGAATTTTCTTCGATCATTATTTCGCCGAGTACCTAATATGACATTGTTTTGTGGTACCCTCATGTGTTTGGGTCCTTTGGGATTAGTCTTGAGACTTTTAGGTCTCCAACAATAATTAGAGCTATTTCTAGCTCGACAAGAATTAGCCGTATGACCCTTTTTACCGCAATAAAAACAAGTAATAATTCTAGGAGCATAATGGCCAATATGCATAGTGACTTGATCCTTTTTCATATGATTAACAACATTAGGCTTATGATCAAGTCCTTTATCACAATTATGAATATCAACAATATTGGACATTTTATTGGTACTCAAGTTTGATTTTGATAAATTATTTTTCAAGCAATTAATATCCTCAACAAGAGTACTATTTTCTTTTTCAAGGTTTCTAACCTTATCAAGAGTGGTAGTGTGAGCACATGATAGTGATTCATAGGAAGTAAATAAACTATCCTTATCATTTTTCAAAACATTGAATTCCTTTTTCAAATTTTTGTACTTAACAAGCAAGCTTTGAAATTCATCTTAAAGATCATCAAAATCATTTTGCAAATCACTATAATCATTTTGAATAACAATATCATAGGAAGTAGAGGGTTTAAGACATACCTCGTTTTCTTCTTCGATGCCCATAAGACAATGTTCAACTTCTTCATAGTTGGAAGTTGTAAGAGGCTTGTTCCTTAGATTTGACATTGTATCCCTTTGAGAAGTAGATGCTTTTGTTTGACTCCTTTCATTTGCAAATACTCCATAGATGGCTTCTAATTTTTGCCATACTTCATGTGCCGATCAATTCCTACAAGATGTTAATATTCCAAATTAGTAAATGAACAATACAAAATATTGAGAGCTTTACCGTTTAAGGAGATGATTTTCTTTTCTTCATCATTGAGCTCTTTGAAGCCTTTGGAGGTGTGTGGTGTATCTTTCATCGGAATGGATTCTCCATTTATGACGGTGTTCCAAATATCAAACCCGCAACCTTGTAAATAGCATTCCATTCTTTCTTTCCAAAATATAAAATTTTTGGAATCAAACCGAGGTGGCTTGGTGGTGGAGGTGCTTAGGAAAGATGAGCTTCGTTCAGAGCCGACGATCGTTTCTCTTCACTCGCGATGTGAAACGAGCTTGCCAAAGAGTTTTGCTCGATACCACTTGTAAGTCCAAGCGGCTACGATAATCTAGAGGGGGGGTGAATAGATTATCTCCATCTTTTTGATTTCGCCCTCTTTTTCGAACCGAATGCTCAAAGACAATAATAAAGGTGCGGAATGTAAACAACACACGTCGATTTATAGAGGTTCAACCCACCTAGGGCCTAATCCTCTACCACCCCAAGTATATCAGGGATGGATTTCAAAAAGAAAAAGATTTTATTAATTTACCACAAATTAATACAACATCAACTTACAACAACACCTTGAAGAGCACCATACTCTTCTTCAACACCACCTTTGAGATTACCACAATCTCTTCTTGAAGATTACCACAATCTCCAACGGCACCTTGTGAAGATTACCACAATCTTCAACCTTGAAGAATACCAAATTCTTCAACACCTCAACAAGAAGATTACTACAATCTTCTCACACCTAACACCTAGATCACCCAAGTGTATTCTTACCACAAGAACACTCACAAGAATATCTTGTGTTGAATGATTACCAAAAATTCAAGATTACAACTCGATAATTGATAATACAATAGAGTGCAAGTGTAATCAAGAAAAGCCTAGACCTCAAGGATGTGAAAGTGAATAGCTAGGCAAATTACAACAAGAAATAAGACAATGTAAGAACAAGTGTATTCTTGAGTGTATCTTGTTGTGTTGTAGTTTTCTCTCTTATTGTGTTGCTTCAATTCTTCCTCTATTTATAGAAGATGTCTTGTACATGATAGGCTCCTCTTGGGGACATGAATTCTGTAAAAAATTGCAAGACAATTGAAGAAAAGAGCTGTTAGAAATCAATCCCACAAATTAAGGAAAAGATGTCTCACGCACAACGGTTACATTTTTGTTGTCAAACTTAAAGAGCGACAAATCGCGCACTAATAAGATTTGAGAAAGAACACAACAAACTTGCACTGGTTGACCGGTCCAGGGGGGTCCGACCGGTCGACCATGGGTTCGACCGGTCGCCCCCCATAGGGACCGGTCACCCTACAACAATTTTGAGATACAACGAGTTCTGTCATCTCTTCAGGTAACGGTCGCCCTTTGCGTGACCGGTCGACCTCCTAAATGAAATATTGTCCGATTTTTGTCGAAAATAAACCTCAAGAAATACTCCAAAAAATTTGTAAAAACATTTTAAACCGATCGGGAGTATTTAGGACAACATTAGAAATATAGTTTTGATGAAATAACACATTAACACAAAAAGTGTTGTCCGATATAAATTCCAATAAATACTCCGAAAAATTCGTAAAAACATTTTAGACCAATCGGGAGTATTAGGACAACATTTAGAAACATAGTTTCAATGAAAGAAACCATTGACATAAAATCATTAAAAGTGTTTGTCCAATATTATCGAAAATAAACTTGAGGAAATACTCCAGGAAAATATTAAAACCATTTTAAATCATTTAGGAGTATTTGGACAATCTTTAAAACCATTGTTTTGGTATAAAAACAAAATCATCAAAATCATGATAAAACCATTTATCAAACAGTTTCTACTCAATTCGATTGCAACAATTAAAGTGTTTAGATCGACAATGCCAAAGAATTTCATTTCTCGACTTTTTCTTTGATAAGGGTATTCTACATCGTTCTCGTGTGTTGAAACACCACAAAGAACTCGGTTGTCGGCGGAAACACCAAAGATCTTCTCAATGTGGCTTGAGCTCTATATTTTCAGTCCAACCTTCCTCTTGACCATTGGGTGATTGCATTCTCACGGCCACATTCCTCATAAATCGAACTCCTTCACACGCATTACAAAAGATTCCACCCCTATTCAAAATTATTTGCACATGAGTTCGATTACACTCTCTTACGGACTTTTGGTTGTTTAGCCTATGCCTCTACCTTGGCCTCTCACCGTTCCAAATTCGAACCACGTGCCCGTGCTTGTGTTTTTATTGGCTATGCTCCTGGTGTTAAAGGTTACAAACTTCTTGATATTCAAACTCAAGCAAACATTCATTTCTCGGGGGACGTAATTTTTCATGAAACCATTTTTCCTTTTCGTAAAATTAATCCTTCCCCTTTCCCAAACTTATTCCCAGATCTGTTTCTCCCACAGGTTGTACCTCATATGCCACCCGATACACCCCTTTCTTTGTTCTACCTCCTCCCATTGAGCCTGCTCCTCAGTCCCATCCTCCTAGACGCTCCACTCGAGCTTCTAAAACCCCAGCCTATTTGCAAGATTATCACTGCAACCTTTTACACAACTCTTCCTCACACAAGCCTGAAACTTTATTTCCTATTTCTCATGTCTGTCATATGATTCTCTCTCACCCACATACAAAAACTATGTGCTTTCCATTTCCACCATTTATGAGTCCCAATTTTACCGTCAAGCCGTGAAATTTGAACAATGGTGATCCGCTATGAAAGATGAACTTGATGCCTTGGAAGCCAATAATACATGGTCCATTGTCTCAATCCCCCTGGATAAACACACTATTGGGTGTCGTTGGTTATACAAAGTCAAATATAAAGCCGATGGTTCGGTCGAACGGTACAAAGCTCGTTTAGTCGCCAAGGGTTATAATCAACAAGAAGGGATTGATTATCTTGACACTTTTTCCCCCGTTGCTAAGCTTGTCACTGTCAAAATTTTATTGGCCCTTGCTGCTCAATATCGTTGGTCTCTATCCCAAATGGATGTGAATAATGCGTTCTTAAACGGTGACTTGTACGAGGAGGTTTACATGGATATCCCTTTGGGTTATCAAGTTCGCTTCGCATCTTGCTCCTCCTCACAAACTTGTTTGCAAGTTAAATAAGTCGCTTACTACGGTCTTAAACAAGCTTCACGTCAATGGAATGCAAAATTCTCCACCACTCTTCTCCAATTTGGTTTTACCTAGTCCAAATCGATTACTCTCTATTTCTTGAGGGGACTGGTGATTCATTTGTTGCACTTCTCCTCTACGTTGATGATATCATTCTTCTTGGTCCATCTCCACATTCCATTGCCCTGGTGAAAGATTTTCTGCAGATCTCAGTTCAAAATCAAAGACTTGGGTGATTTAAAGTATTTTCTTGGTTTAGAAATCGCAAAATCGTCTCGGGGAATTTTATTGTCTCAACGTCACTACACACTTCAACTCCTTGATGATACGGGTATGCTCATTTGCCAAGCCCGTCTCAACTCCCATGGATCCTACTATTAAATTGCACGCCTACGATGGTGAAGAATTACAAGATCTGTCTCATTATCGCCGCCTCGTTGGTCGTCTTCTCTATCTCACTCATACGCGCCGGACATTACTTTTGTCGTCCACAAAGGTTGAGTCAATTTGTTGCTCGACCCGAACTCCTCATCTCAAGCCGTTTTCACTTACTTCGATACCTTAAAGGGTCCCTGGCCAAGGTCTTCTTTTTCGGCCATTTCATCCCAACATTTGAAGGCTTTCTCCGATGCCGACGGGCCTCATGCCCGGATACTCGCCGTTCCACTACGAGGATTTTGCATCTCTTTAGGTACCGCGCTTATCTCTTGGAAGTCAAGAAGCGGACTACCGTCTCCCGTTCCTCCGCCGAAGTCGAATATCGCGCACTAGTTGTCACCACCGGTGAACTCATTTGGCTTGATCAATTACCCCGTGATTTCGGACCTGGCCCTGTTGTCTTATTTTGCGACAATCGGGCGGTGTTCATATTGCAACCAATCCCACCTTTCATGAGCGCACCAAGCACATCGAATTGGATTGCCATTTTGTTCGTGATCGTGTTGTGGATGGCACCGTCAAACTACTCCTGTTCACTCTCATTCCCAACTTGCGGATCTCTTCACAAAACCCCTCCCTGCTTCTACTCTTGTGGCATTACTCTCCAAGATGGCTGTTACAAATATTTACAGTCCATCTTGCGGGGGGCTATTAGAATAGTTATTCATTCTGTTCATAAAACCGTTTATTCTGTTATGTTTATTAGTTTGTTAGTGCAACTGCAATTCTGTTAGACATCTGCCTTTTCCACTGTATAAATACACCTAATGTACAAGCTACAAATGATGAATAATATACAAAATACTCTTTTCCTCTAAATCAGTTTCCAGTTCTAATAACAGATCACCTATGATGCTTTGCGTTGTGGGCCAAATTTCAGACATATAGGACACCAAGATTGAAACATTTTCTTGGGCTTTGGCTAAATGAAGACAAAGAGAAAAAAAAACATATAAAATTACGGGGAAAATAGCAACATAGGAAACGTAGCAGAAATAGATTGTACAACATTAACACCTATCAATAAGCTTCCCAATTTCATACTTTTGTCACACATTGTTTACTCATTAATGTACATACAATATCGCATTATCTCCCCATGTAAAGGCCAAGAAGCCATAAAATATAGGACATGAGCTTAAGTATTTTATATAACACGTGGCTCGAAAATTCAGTAGAACTACCAAACAACACTTGGCCCTGTTTGGTCACAATGTCCGACAACAATTGTTCATGGCGTGTAGCAGGATGGATCTATAATTCTTTTTCAATGGAGGCACAAAATTAATACAATTAGTCCGTCAATTTTTTGGTCATTTCTCCAAAAAAATATATTTTTAGCCATTTTCTAGTTTAATTGTCCATTTTGCCCCTTCTCATTTCTTGGGATCGATACATTTTCTTCGGGATCGAGACTATTTCTCTCACTACAAGAAAACATTGAAATTCAAAGCGAAAAAAATCCGTTGGAATTTGACCAATTTCCGTTGGAATTATCGATTCCAACGGAAATTCCAACGAAAAATGAGCCGTTGGAATGCCAAAATTCCAACGGAAATTCTAATGGAAAAATATTCCAACGGCGGTTCAACGAGATTTGTCCGTTAGAATATTCAATTGTTGGAAAAAAATCCAACAAATATTCCAACGATAATTCAATAGAACGATACCGTTGGAATTTAGTCCAACAATGATTCCAATGGTATTAATCCGTTGGAATATATAATCGTTGGAATGAACTCCAACGATTATTCCAACACTATTTCCAACGACATTATATTGTTGGAATTGATTCCAACGATAATTCCAACAATATATTTGTATTGGAAGTTAAGAAAAATTTCCAACATTTTATGGTTGGAAAACATTCCAACAACAATTCCAACGGATTTTTCCGTTGGAATTAAAAACATTCCAATTGTTGGAATGCTTCTATAGATACTTTTGACCCTCTAAAATAGTTAACCTATTAGCGACAAAGTACAAATATAATATCATAAAAGTCGATATCAAATATTTCCAAATGTACGATATAATGTGTCCATCACAAAAAAATAAATCAACAATCCTAAAAGTAATAATATCAACACAACGACCCCCAAATCCTTCAACAAAAATAAAGCCAACACAAACAAATTAACAGTTTTCATAATCATCATCATTCCCCACATCTTCATCAACCCCAAAGTCATTAGCAATGTATTTAGCCTAAAGATCAAATGTAAATCTCACTCTCCGGAATAATTAAAGCTCCAAATTTAATCAATCAAAGAAAATATATTATCTAAAATTCTAGAAAACGACCACAGTTTCGAAAATACTGAGGCTAAACTTCGGATATATAAAATCTTTACAATCCTAAACGGTTCTATAGAAAAGCAGCAATCCAACTGTCCGTTCTGCACCAAAGATAACGTGAAGCTATATAAAACATCATATTGATTGCAATTGGAAAGAGAATTTGTAATGAAGCAACCTTATCTAGATACATGAAACTATCAGTAAAGTAATAGTATAACACATGTAATATTTTTTACCTTTCCAAATGGGGAAACAAGTTGGTGAAGTGCTGTTATTCTATCCCCTAACTAATCCACTGTCCTCTTTCAAGTAACAACAAACGGGTGATTAAGAGAAGGTTTATCTATCCACCACCAACAATTCAGTTATCAAAGCCCAAGCACAAAATCTACCATATCCTTCAACAATCTGCATGAATTGGAAAAGGAAATATTAACATGCCACAGCCAGAACAAGCAATGAGGACAGTTTCAAATATACTGTTATGACAGAAGTTGTTCCACATATTGCTCGATGTGAAATAGACAGTGGATTTGGTTCAGTTTTTTGCTGAATACAAAGAAGAGAGCTAACTTAAACTGACCAGTCTAAGGTTCAAGAATGCAAGCTTTGGAACCACCAGAAAATATTGCAAGGACTATATGACATACTCCACCTTGAAGCACCTATACATACAAAACAAACAGAATAAGCAACAAAACTTCAAGAATCTGATTAGTTATACTTGTTAGATTTTTACATAGTAACACCTGTAATTACATTATTTATCCCCTCTCAGCATATTTCTTCCATTGAATTTTAATATCTGTCTTCATTTAGAAACGAGTTTCTTAGGGAGACAAAATAATCAAATAACTAGAAGATGACCTTTTGTCCAAGAGATTTTAAGAAAATTATGAGAGAAAAACAAGCATTCAAAATGGTTCCAATATGCATAAGCATGCAACTATTCCCTTTTCTAATTTTCCTCAATATAGATTAACAAAATAACAAGAGGTATATAACTTGATTCTTTGTCTTCAGTGTAGCCATTCCATTATAGCTTCTTTACGATGAATCCTGTATTTATTACTTCTTCTTCTTCCTCCCCTCATTAATGTAAAGGACAAGCATATAATATGCAGAAATTGGAGAAGTGACAAAACTAAAGAACAAGAAGTACTAATACAAATCAGTATTAACAAAAACAAGGAAAATGACAATTTTCACGGTTCGTGTAGAAGCTCAATAACTCCGCAAAAAAGTGGAATCATCGTTAGATGGCAAATGACACTCATTTAGTACAAATTTTAATACTAGTTAAATATTGCTAATCTAGAAAAACATTTCAGAATCACAAAACATGAAATTCACAACTCCTATAATCCAAGCAATATATTAATTCTGACCTAATTAGAATACTACGAATCACTATCTTCTCCAGCGCACAAGGAATAAAAAACTCTAGAGTACCCAAAATTTACCAACTGAGAATATGATGGTGTGAGCGGGGGCGACGGAAATCTCGAGCTGATATGGGCGGAGTGACGGGCGGCGATGGGTGGAATGACGGGCGGCAATGGAGAATTTTGGGAATTTTCTGAATTTAGCTTTCTAACTAATGTTGAGAAAAATGAATGTTGGAGAAAATGAATGTTGGAATAAACGGTATGTGGAGAAAACTTTCAGTCTCTATTTTTTATTTCCAAAATAGAAGCAGAAGTTGTTTGAAAAATCATTTTTTGGGAGAGAGTGGAGACTTTCAGTCTCTGTTTTTGTTGTCAATTTGTGTTTACAAGCCTAGAAAAAGGGGGCTTTAGTTTTTTAACTAAAGTTGCTATTGAACTTAAAGTTGTTGTTTTCTAACTTGCTATTGAAGTAGTTGCTATTGAACCTAATTTTAGTAAATATATAAATATATATATGTAACGACCGGTTTTCAAAAATACAAGTAATTCAATAAAAGAATTATAAAAGAACATATTTTATAAAACACTGCCTATAATTGAAAAAGAATTTCCAAATAAACAAAAGTACTTAATTCAAACCAAAACATTTATTCTAAAAAAAATAAAATACTAACTATTAACAAGTAAGTACTCAAATAAATTAACAAATAAGGGTTCCTAAAAAATCAAATTAAATAAAAATCATTGATTTTGCATCCATCGCCTCCAATCCTCGCTCGGGCTCCTCAACCCGAAAAGTTTTAATAAAAATGGGGTGAGCTTTCAACTCGCTCCGTGGGGACACGTTTGTCATAATTAAATACTTGAGGCGTAATCGTAAATATTCAACATGTAATTTTTCCTCTATAATTTTCCCACGATTGGCGAGTTATTTTATAGATCAGCTGGTACACTCAAGGATACTTACGATCCGGACCTTTTTCTGACCTTGACTAACGCAATATTCATGGTTATAGTATTGCGGGCTACCCCGAGGATATTTTTGATCCCGGACCTATTTACGGTCCCTAACTAACATGAAATCCTCTTTCCACATTGCACATAAACGAAAATACATATACGAAATATTTAATAATGACAAACAATACTTAATGAATAAAAATATCCCCACCTCAATGATTTACATTAATCAGGTGTAGTAACTAAAACGATTATTCTAATTTTCTTGATTCTCGATTCTTGAATCGATTTTAGAGAAATGGGGTGAAGTTTGTAAAGGAAAATTTTCAATTTATAGAGTTGAATTCTGGAATTTATGATTGAGAATTAAGTTCTTACATTAAAAATTATAACCCTTCACCTTTCATATTCTTTTAATTAAGTTTGAGTCCTTCTAAATTCATAATCGAAATTCTATTAAATGTGGCTAATTAATTATATTTTTCGATTAATAAAATTATAATTCATATAATAATAATTAAAAATACGGGATATTACATACTATCCCCTTTAAAAAATTTCGTCCTCGAAATTCGTTGTCTTACCAAAGTTCATGAAAAAAATATCATTTTTTTACACGAGGATTCTTGTCTAATATTGAAAGTACACATGCGATAATGCTTTTAAAAAATGATGACTTGAATTTATAAAATGTACTTTTAAAACATGATAATATAAAATATTTAATGAATAAAATGAATAGCGTGACATAATAAATGGCGTACCTTGAGGAATCCGATGAGATATGGCGGAGGGGATGTCACTAGATAATTTTTTTAAAATTTGAAAAGATATATTTTTTTCCAAGTCTAAGAAGTAGACTGCTCGATACCATTTGTAACGACCCGATTTTCAAAAATACAAGTAATTCAATAAAAGAATTATAAAAGAACATATTTTATAAAACATTGCCTATAATTGAAAAAGAATTTCCAAATAAACAAAAGTACTTAATTCAAACCAAAACATTTATTCTAAAAAAATTAAAATACTAACTATTAACAGTAAGTACTCAAATTAATTAACAAATAAGGGTTCCTAAAAATTCAAATTAAATAAAAATCGTTGATTTTGCATACACCGCCTCCAATCTCGCTCGGGCTCCTCAACCGAAAAATTTTAATAAAAATGGGGTGAGCTTTCAACTCGCTCCATGGGGACACATTTGTCATAATTAAATAATTCAATAGCGTTGATGACGCCGAGCCGATTGGAAGAAATTAATCCACATCATCAATCCAAAGACACGTCCGAGTAGGAGACTGCGGGTGACGTCGAAAGCGGTCTTGTGGCGGCGACGCGTCACGAATTAGGCTCACCCGCTTCGAGCCCAACCGCAACACGGCCGCCGAGCCCCGAGCCCAAATTTCGACGGGAACGCATGCGCGATGGACTCATAAAAATAATCACACGCCCATACTTAACGCTTTATTGGTATCGAAAGCGCCACAAGTCGAAAGTTATAAAGAGAAGTCGACAAGTGGCGAGTTTTTGGTGACATGCACGATTAGAGAGGGACATGTGTCTTTCTTTAATTCTTTTAGTAATTAATAACTAGTTAGTGCAAAGATGACTATTGTAAACCCACTGACTCAAGGGGTATAAAAAGTGGGATAGAGAGAGATTAATGGGGGACAGACAAAAAAGAGAGAAAAAAGAAAGGAAGTAAGATTGTAACAAAGACCGACCCCAATAATTCGGCTCGGCATTATACAAAAAAGGCAGAATTAGCCAGAAATAAACACACGTTACGCACGTTTATATTTCCACGTGTTAAATCTTTTACATATTTTTACTTGTTGACCAAAACGCACGCCAACAAATGGCGCTAGAAGGAGGGCCCGTATTGGTCCAGTCAGAGTTCCAAGCAAATGCAAGTTAAGTGAAAACCAGGTAAAGTTTAACGCTTAACCTTTTCATAATAGACAAAATGAGTCAACAGTCGAGAAATGCCCGTTTGACTGAAGAGCAACATTTGAACAACCAAACGCCGGACTACTAATGGCTAAAATATGCTCCAAAAAGCATGGAGCACTACTTTATTTCCTTTCGCTCGCCTAATTGCCAACCCAACTTTTGTACAAAGACAAATGAACCAACTCATATCACAAACTCTCGCTACCACAAACTCTCAAGCACCTCCTCCACTCCTTGTAAATACTAACCCATTCAATCCACAACTAATTGTTAATATCAATCCTCAAGTTCCGGGCTTCCTCATGACGAAGCCAGAAGCTAGTTCGGGTAATGAACAACGTGTCCGTCGTGACGAGAAGGCGGCCGCGAGAAGATGAGGAAGGACAAAGTCGTGTAGCGAGTCAGTCACGGAGCCAACACGACATCGCCATGCCCACTCGGTGTTCGCGGGACGACGATCGGGAGTTGATCCTTTTCGCCCGGCTCGATCGATAAGTTCCGGCTCGGGTTTAGGATGAGCGGGAGCGGCTCAGGGTCAATCGATTCAAGGCCCTAGGCTATGGCGAGAACAGGATGTAGAAATACACCGCTGCGTCGTCGTTTGAACAATTGGAAGGCGGTCCGGAAGGCGAGCAGTCTCAAGACCGCCCCAAGCAATGAACCAACCTTGTTATGTCGCTATTTTCCCTGGAATCTGGCGACCCCATTCACGCCGAAATTGAAGATCCCCGTGTCGGTCTCTACAATGGGGAAACCGACCCACCACTCACGTCCACAAGTACTTAGCATGGATGGAATCATGCGGTCTAGTGATGCCATCCTCTGCGGGGCTTTCCCAGCGACTGCAGGCGACCGAGCCCACCGTTGGTTTAGGACCCTACCACGGGGGTCCATTCGGGCATGGGAGATCGGCCTCCCGCTTTACGACACATTTCTTAACGTCCAAAGTCCGAGCCGCACCTAAGGACTCCTCGTGAACATCAAACAAGGGAAGGATGAGCCCTGAAAAGCTATGTTTCTCGGTTCAACAAGCAAGTTCGAGAGATGGAACCGGTGTCGGATGATGCCATTTTAATCACGGCCATGGCCGGGCTTGCCCCGAGACTTGGTTTAACTACTCCATCCATGAATCGGGGCTACCTCGCACAAGAGTTTCGGTCCGCGCGGAATGCCATATTTGCGCGGAAGAAGCCATGGCACGTAATCGCCGAGCACCGACCAGGCCGGGCGTGAGAAGGACGGAAGGAAAGAACATTTGTTGGGGGGTCGGGATTTAGACCGTTCTCGGAAAATCCGACCACCGGTTTAGGGCTCGCCAGGAAGCGCGAGCCGAAGTTGCCGCACCGAGGAGTACTTTGACCCACACTCCATCACCATATGGAATGAAGTACAAGGTCTAAATTTGTTACCTCCAACTCGGCCTTTGAAGATCGAAGCCGACAAAATTAGATTCACGTCGATATTGTGCCTATCATAAATCAATAGGTCACGATACCGATGAGTGCCGAGATCTAATCGAGAGAAATTATGCGGATTGTTCGGCTAGGCGGTCTTAAAAGATACGTTCATGAACTACCGCCCCCCCCAAGATCGGCTCAAGGTGTCAATCCGGCGCGTAACTAATCCGGCTCTCTCGCCGCCACCACTTGCCGAGAACCGGGGTAGGGAGATCCTCATGATGTCGAGTGTAAATCGAATCAATACTAACACAGTAGAGGATAGCCGCTCCAACGAGAAAAAAGGAAAGCGGATGTTAGACACGGGTAGCCAACGCCGAAAGGCAAGTTCGGGTGGCGGAAATCAAGGAAGGCCAACCCACCGGCCATTTTGTGTTCTCGGATGCGGATGCCGACCAGGTGGTCCATCCACATTCTGACCCCCTGGTCATTGCGCACCGATTTTGGGTATTCGGTCCCGCAGAATTTTGATCGAATCTGGAAGCTATTCGTCAGTCATTTATGTCCGAGCTTTTCGAAGATTGAACGTGGACGATAGCTATATCCGTCCATGCAACGATAGCATTCTGGGTTTTGGAGGAAGGATAGTCCCGCTCGGGGAAGTTGATTTGCCCATCCAAATGGGACAAGGGTTGCATAAACGGACCGTCATGACAACATTCAAAATAATCAACGCCGATTCGGAGTACAATGCTATCATTGGGAGGCCATTGCTTTATCATATAAAGCGGCCGTTTCAATATATCATTTTTGTATAAAACTCCCAACATATGATGGCGAGGCTATACATAAAGGGAATCAAAGGGAGTCACGAGAATGCTCTCTTAAGCTCCGACCGCCAGGTAGAGATTAACGTGGTGGAATGAGGACAAACTAGTGGAACCACACAAGGCGATCCCCGCCCAAGGAAGAGTCCGAGCGGAAAGTGGTGATCGTTCGGGAGGATAATCAGGTCGTCGACCGGGAAGGAGCCGATGATGGAAGAAAGCGGCCGGCGATCGAGAAACAGCCGGCCATCGAAGATGAATTGCCCCTGCAGATCAAAAAGAGGGGCAAAGTAAGAAAAGAAAACGGGCGGAACCAGTAGAAAAAGGTTGATACAATCAACGTTGGAAGGCCAGCGAAGGGCGCCAATTGCGTATTGGTCATGATCTCCCGAACCGTATAGAACCGAAGGGTTGATTGAGTTTTGGGAAATAATCTTGGCGTCTTCGCATGGACTCATGCGTTGACATGCCCGGAATTGACCCTAAATATGCATGGCACCGCTCAATATTGATCTAACGTTCCCTTGATTATCCGAGAAAAAGCATAAGCTCGGCCCTGACAGACAAGCAAAGACTCGAGGCGAGGTTAACAAGTTGATAGACAATCAATTCATCCGGGAAGCCATCTATCCCGATGGGTTGCCAATCCTGATCGTAAAGAAGAGCAATGGCGATGGCGCACGTGCGTGGATTTTACCGACACGAATAAGGCATGCCCTAAGGGCGAGTTATCCATTGCCAAATATTGATTATATGGTGGATGCCACGTGCGGGACACGAATCGATGAGCTTCATGGATGCATACTCGGGTTACAACCAAATATGAATGCACCGAAGACGAAGAAAATACATCATTCTTCTCTGCTTGTGGAATTTATTGTTATAAGATGATGCCCTTCGGGTTGAAGAAACAAAGTGCGACCTACCAAAGGTTAGTAAATAAGATGTTTGAAAAAATGATAGGTCACACTATGGAAGTCTATGTAGATGACATGTTGGTAAAATCACTGTACATATCCGATCATCTAAACGATCTTAATAAAATGTTTGTTGTTTTGAGAGAGTACAAGATGATGTTAAACCCGAGAAAGTGTACGTTTGGGGTCGGCTCGGGTAAATTCTGGGGTATATGGTCACCAAAGGGGAATCAAGCCAACCCGGACAAAATAAAAGCCATCATTGATCTAGAACCCCGAACTCTATAAAAAGGGTACAAAGCCTAACAGCCGATTGGCCGCCCCTTAACCGATTTGTTCACGATCCACGGACAAGTGCAAACCTTTCTTTGAAATTATAAAAAGAGTAAAAATTTTGAGTGGACTAAGCAAGCACAAAGCGCCTTTGAATCCCTCAAACAAAGACCTTCCTCAATTCCTATATTGCAAAAACCTACCCGAGGGGAGGACTTGTATTTGTACTTGGCGGTATCCGAATACGCCATCGCTCGGTGTTAATCGGCTAGATGGTTCTATTCAAGATCCGGTCTATTACACCAGACCAAACATTACATGATGCCGAGCCCGCTATCCACCAATGGAAAAATTGGCTTATTCGCTAGTCATCTGCGGCGCGAAACTCCGTCCATATTTTCTAGTGCACAAGATTATAGTCTTAACGAACTACCCATTTGAAGCAAGTACTACACCGACCCGATACTTCCGGTCGGATGATCAAATGGGTCGAACTCGATCAGTTTGATATTATATACGAACCACGCATCGCAATAGCTTTAGCCGACTTTGTGGCCAAATTCACACCTTCCATACGATTGGAAGTTATGGAAGACCAAGAATGGAAATTGTTCGTTGACGGCTCTTCCACCGCAGGCCAAGCAGGGCGGAATCATGATAATCGATCCAAATGAAAAGTGCTCTTTGCTCGGCCGCACGATTTCGGTTCCCCGCAACGAACAACGAAGCCAAATACGAGGCACTACGGCGAGGCTTAGAGATGGCGGCTTCTATGGGCCTAAAACAACTATTGGTACACAAAGTGATTCTCGTTGGCCGTTCATCAAATCAACGGCGAGTACGAAGCAAAAGAGCGAAAAATTGCACAATATTTGGACTTGGTCAAGAAGAGGTTATCACACTTTAAGACAAAAGTCTTACATGTGCCCCGAGCCGAGAACATGCGCGGCGGATGCCTTAGCTCGGCTCGGTTCTAGCCGGGGACGGATGCCATCGCGGATGTCACTTTGTCACACAATATCGCCCCGTCACTTGGCGCAAAGAAAATATACACAATCAAAACCGCCGAGCGCACTGGATGACCCCAATCATTCAAGTATTTAGAGAAAGGAGTTCAACCGAAAACAAAGTTGAAGCGAACACTACGAACCCAAGCGGCACGGTTTACACTAGTAGATGGCATCCTATACAAACGAGGATACTCCGTCCCGCTCCTACGGTGCCTTTCCGAGACGGATCTGATTATGCACTCCGAGAGGTTCATGAGGGAATATGCGGGAACCACGCTGGGGGCGAGGCGTTGGCCTATAAATTAATACGGCAAGGATACTCACTGGCCATCCCTAAGAAAGGATGCAACCGACCTCGTCAAAAGATGCGAGAGGTGCAAAGATTTGCACCGCAGTCGGATATCATCCTCGAGCAACTTACCTCCGTATTTAGCCCATGGCCGTTTGCCAAATGGGGAATGGACCTCATCGGACCACTCCCCACCGGCAAAGGGGCGTCAAGTATGCCATTGTGGCGGTGGATTATTTCACAAAATGGGCTCAGCGAGCCTCGGCAAAAATAGATGAGGAAAAGGTTGTGAGCTTTGTATGGAAATCCATTATCTCAGTAGATTCGGGATACCACATTCGATTGTTACAGCATAATGGGAAACAATTCGATAAACCGAAGGTTTCAAAATTTTGTGAAGGTTTCCATATCAAAAACTATTTCTCAACTCCATACCATCCCCGATCGAACGGACAAGTTGAGGCCGTTAATAAAATACTCAAGTATACCCCGAAGGCGAGATTGGAGGAGTCTAAAGGTAATTGGCGGAGAAACTACCCGGTGTACTATGGTCATAGCACTGACCACGATCGAGCGGCCACCGGAGAAACACCTTTTCTTTGGCTTATGGAGCCGAGGCGGTGATTCTGTTGAGATTGGAGCCCTACCTTGAGTTGCAAATTTTTCAAGATCGCAATGAGGCGCGCTCCGAGCCGAGCTAGACTCGCTTTCGAAGAAAAAAGGTGCGATCTTGAGATGAAAAACGCGCGAGTGTATAAACAGATGAGTGAAAGGTACTACAATTCGAAAGTAAAGGAAAAGAGATTTGGTCGACGATCTTGTGTTGAAAAAGATAACAGGCGTTCAACCCACCCATTGAAGCTGACACAGGAGGGCCCATTTCGGGTCGGCCATGTCTTATCTAGTGGGCGTACCGGCTAGAATATTTGAGTGGAGAAAAATTTATGCATCCATGGAATGTAGCATACGAAACGGTATTATCAATAAAGATCTCGGTTTATGATCCGGATAGATTCAAGGAATTATCCTTTCATCTCGATATTTCGTAAGCTCTCTAAAGAGAAACGAAGTTTTTACTCTCCTCGGTGTGTGCCGAGGACGAAAAATGCCTCGGCTTAAGTCAAGAAGGCGAAAAGTCATCTCAGTGCACGCCCTTTGCACGATGAAAAAAGGGCAACACGCCCATAAAGGCGGATCTATCCTTACAAATCAAAGACTTGGTTACGCACCGAGCACAAATCAAAGACTCGATTCGCACGAGAGCACAATACCAAGACAAGTTACGCACCGAGCACAAATCAAAGACTTGGTTACGCACAAGCCCAAAATAAAGACTCGATTCGCACCGAGCACTATACCAAGACTTGGTTACGCACCGAGCACAAATCAAAGACAGTTACGCACCGAGCCCAAAATAAAGACTCGGTTCGCACCGAGCAAAATACCAAGACTTGGTTACGCACCGAGCACAAAATCGAAGACTTGGTTACGATCGAGCACAAAATAAAGACTCGGTTACGCACCGAGCACAATACCAAGACTTGGTTACGCATCGGCACAAAATAAAGACTCGGTTATGCATCGAGCACAATACCAAGACTTGGTTACGCACCGAGCACAAATCAAAGACTTGGTTACGCACCGAGCACAAATCAAAGACTTGGTTACGCACCAAGCGCAAATCAAAGACTCGATGTACACGCCGGGCGCAAAATGAAGACTTGGTTTATACACCAAGTACCAAAAACAAAATAAAGATCAGGTTCATATACCGAGTACGAGAATCAATTAAAGCAAGTAAAGCCCCCTTACTCGGAAGACTGGGAACCGAGCCCCATACTTGGGAATATAAATTGAAAAAGAAGACAGACAACAATCTTACAAAAAGGAGAAGAGCCAAGCATATGCAAAAAGCTTGAAACACATACACAGGTGAGGAAAATAACAGTTCATTTCTACTTCAAAAGTATTTACATAAGGGAGGCCGGAGCCCATTACATCTTAAGGCACGAAGCCAAATTACCTACCTACGAGTACATATGAAAGCACGTAAATAAAAAAGGCAAATATCAAGGGCCGAGCAGGGGGCGGAATTTCAACGGCACCGCTGGAAGCGACTTCTTCCACGTCCGGAGGAGGAGAGCCCTGAGCATTAGGAGCCTCGGCAAAGTTCGGCCGAAGAGCATCGAGATCAGCCTCCAGGAGGGCCAGATCTTCCTCAAGCTGAGCAACAGTACGCCCACCCTTAACCAAATCGAGAATTTCTCGAGGTGGTCGCGTGGGCGAGGTTAACATAAATGCATACTCCTCGAGTCCTTGTAAGCTTCAACGGCTACGTGTGCGAGCTTCCTCAATTTGCCGATGAGTAGTCTCCTCGGCCTCTCTGCGATATCGCTAAGGCGCTGTCCATTTCCTCGGCCCGGGCGTGGCAAAGACGTTCCAACTCGGCAACCTTAGCCCTAAGCTCCTCTTCAACCTGCGGGCCTGATCTCGCTCTCGCCTCGGCCCTCGCCGTAGTTTCTCTCTCGAGTTGGCCCAAGCCGTAGCCTCATCCGCTTGGGTCTTTAACGATTCTTCTACCCTTGAAGGGTAGCATAAGCCTCTGCAGTCCCCGTGCCGCCTTTCCAGATCGGCATATATTTTCTCTAGCTCCCGAGTTCCCCAATCGCATGCCATAAGAGCCCAATCATTCGCCCCGGACATTGCCATGGCATATCTTGGATTTGTTCTTGGCTTGATCTCGGCGTGCACTGCTCGATGCCTTTTTGTCCGTGCACGAGCCGGGACACTCATCGCGGCCCGACCCGCCTCCGGTAAAACTCTCGATTGCTCCTCCGTCGGCGTGGCACATCGAACAAATTCCACAAACCATCGAGGGCGTAGTCCAATCATTCCTCGCAATATTCATCCCTCACTTGACTTGGAGGGATGAAGTGACCTTCCCTCGCAATATTCATTCCTCAAGTATTGGTATTGTGCTCGGTGCGTAATCGAGTCTTTGATTTGTGCTCGGTGTGTAACCAAGTCTTTGATTTGTAAAGATAGATCCGCCTTATGGGCGTGTTGCCCTTTTTTCATCGTGCAAAGGCGTACGAGATGACTTTTCGCCCGGCCTTAAGCCGAGGCGATTTTTTTTTCGTCCTCGGCATATAGCCGAGGTGAGTAAAAACTTCGCGTTTCCCTTTAGAGAGCTCACGAAATATCGGATGAAAGGATAATTCCTTGGAATCCTATCGGATCATAAACCGAGATCTTTATTGATAATACCGTTCCAGGTATGCTACATTCCATGGATGCATAAATTTTTCTCCACTCAAATATTCTAGGTGTACGCCCACCGGATAAGACATGTCCGACCGAAATGGCCCCTCGGGTTGGCTTCAATGGTGGGTTGAACGCCCATTATCTTTTTCAACACAAGATCGCCGACCTGAAATCTCCTTTCCTTTACTTTCGAATTGTAGTACCTTTCACTCATTTGTTTATACACTGCGTTTTTCATCTCTAAGATCGCACCTTTTTTTTTCGAGCGAGTCTAGCTCGGCTCGGAGCACGGCCTCATTGCGATCTTCAAAAAATTTGCAACTCAAGGTAGGGGCTCCAATCTCAACAGGAATCACCGCCTCGGCTCCATAAGCCAAAGAAAAGGTGTTTCTCCGGTGGCCGCTCGATGCGTCGTTTCAGTATGACCATAGTACACCGGGTAGTTCCTCCGCCAATTACCTTTAGACTCCTCCAATCTCGCCCGGGGTATACTTGAGTATTTTATTAACGGCCTCAACTTAAGATTCGATCGGGATGGTATGGAGTTGAGAAATAGTTTTGATGCAGAAACCTTCACAAAATTTTGAAACCTTCGGTTATCGAATTGTTTCCCATTGTCTATAACAATCGAATGTGGTATCCCGAATCTACGAGATAATGGATTTCCATACAAAGCTCACAATCTTTTCTCATCTATTTTTGCGCAGGCTCGCTGAGCCCATTTTGTGAAATAATCCACCGCCACAATGGCATACTTGACGCCCCCTTTGCCGGTGGGGAGTGGTCCGATGAGGTCCATTCCCCATTTGGCAAACGGCCATGGGCTAAATACGAAGGTAAGTTGCTCAGGATGATATCCGACTGCGGTGCAAATCTTTGGCACCTCTCGCATCTTTTGAGGCGAGGTCGGTTGCATCCTTTCTTAGGGATGGCCAAGAGTATCCTTGTCTTATTAATTTATAGCCAACGCCGGCCCCAGCGTGGTTCCCGTGATATTCCTCATGAACCTCTCGGAGTGCATAATCTGATCTGTCTCGGAAAGGCACCGTAGGAGCGGGACGGAGTATCCTCGTTTGTATAGGATGCCATCTACTAGTGTAAACCGTGCCGCATAGGTTTGTAGTGTTCGGCTTCAACTTTGTTTTCGGGTTGAACTTCTTTCTCTAAATCGAATGATTGGGGTCATCCAGTCCGCTTCGGCGGTTTTGATTGTGTATATTTTCTTTGCGCCAAGTGACGGGCGGATGGTTGTGTGATGATGACATCCGCGATGGCATCCGTCCCTCGGGGCCGAACCGAGCCGAGCTAAGGCATCGCTGCATGTTCTCATTTCGGGGCACATGTAAGACTTTTGTCTTAAAGTGTGATAACCTCTTCTTGACCAAGTCCAAATATTGTGCAATTTTTGCTCTTTTTTGCTTCGTACTTCGCCGTTGATTTGATGAACGACCGGTGAGAATCTTTGTGTACCAATAGTTGTTTTAGGCCTATAGAAGCCGCCATCTCTAAGCCTGCGGAAGTGCCTCGTATTCGGCCGTTGCTCGTTGCGGGGAGGCAAATCGCACGGCCGAGCAAAGTAGCACTTTTCATTTGGATCGATTATCACGATTCCGCCCCGCCGCTGCGGTGGAAGAGCCAACAACAAACAATTTCCATTCTTGGTCTTCCATAACTTCCAATCGTATGGAAGGTATGAATTGCCACAAAGTCGGCTAAAGCCTGTCCTTTTATGCGGTATGTGGTTCGTATATAATATCAAACCGACCGAAGTTCGACGCCCATTTGATCATCCGATCGAAGTATCGGGTCGGTGTAGTACTTGCTTCAGTGGATAGTTCGTTAAGACTATAATCTTGTGCTCTAGAAAATATGGATGGAGTTTCCGCGCATGATGACTCGAAGCGAATAAGCCAATTTTTCCATTGGTGGATAGCGGAGCTCGGCATCATGTAACGCTTGGTCTGGTGTAATAGACCGGATCTTGAATAGAACCATCTAGCCTTTGATTAACACCGAGTGATGGCGTATTCGGATACCGCCAAGTACAAATACAAGTCCTCCCCTTGGGTAGGTTTTTGCAATATAGGAATTGAGGAAAGGTGTTGTTTGAGGGATTCAAAGGCAGTTTGTGCTTGCTTAGTCCACTCAAAATTTTTACTCTTTTTATAATTTCAAAGAAAGGTTTGCACTTGTCCGTGGATCGTGAAACAAATCGGTTAAGGGCGGCCAATCACTGTTAGGCTTTGTACCCTTTTACGAGTTCGGGGTTCTAGATCAATGATGGCTTTTATTTTGTCTGGGTTGGCTTCGATTCCCCTTTGGATGACCATATACCCCAGGAATTTACCCGAGCCGACCCCAAACGTACACTTTCTCGGGTTTAACATCATCTTGTACTCTCTCAAAACAGCAAACATTTTATTAAGATCGTTTAGATGATCGGATATGTACAGTGATTTTACCAACATGTCATCTACATAGACTTCCATAGTGTGACCTATCATTTTTTCAAACATCTTATTTACTAACCTTTGGTAGGTCGCACCAGCGTTCTTCAACCCGAAGGGCATCATCTTATAACAGTAAATTCCACGAGCAGAGAAGAATGATGTATTTTCTTCGTCTTCAAGGTGCATTCGTATTTGGTTGTAACCCGAGTATGCATCCATGAAGCTCATCGATTCGTGTCCGCCGCGTGGCATCCACCATATAATCAATATTTGGCAATGGATAATCGTCCTTAGGGCATGCGCTTTATTCGTGTCGGTAAAATCCACGCACAGCGCCATGGCCATTGCTCTTCTTTACGAGCAGATTGGCAACCCATCGGGATAGATGGCTTCCGGATGAATTGATTGTCCATCAACTTGTTAACCTCGGCCTCGAAAGTCTTTGATTGTCTGTCGGGCCGAAGCTTACGCTTTTTCCGGATAATCAAGGGCGTAATGTTAGATCAATATTGAGGCGGTGGCATGCATATTTAGGGTCAATTCCGGGCATGTCTACATGAGTCCATGCGAAGACGTCAAGATTATTTCCCAAAACTCAATCAACTCGGTTCGTCACGGTTCGCTGGGGAGATCATGACCAATACGCATTGGCGCCGCTTGGCCTTCCAACGTTGATTGTATCAACTTTTTCACCGGTTCCGCCGTTTTCTTTCTTACTTCTTGCCCCTCTTTGATCTGCAGGGCAATTCATCTTCGATGGCGGCTCGTTCTACCATCGTCGGCTCGCTTCTTCTTCTATCATCGGCTCCTTCCCGGTCGACGACCTGGATTATCCTCCGAACGATCACCACTTTTCGCTCGGACTCTTCCTTGGGCGGGGATCGCCTTTGTGTGGTTCCACCTTTGGTTTGTCCTCGTTCCACCATGTTAATCTCTACCGGTCGGAGCTTAAGAGAGCATTCTCGTGACTCCTTTGATTCCCTTTATGTATAGCCTCGCCATCGGATGTTGGGAATTTTATACAAAAATGATATATTGAAACGGCCGCTTTTATATGATAAAGCAATGGCCTCCCAATGATAGCATTGTACTCTCGAATCGGCGTTGATTATTTTGAATGTTGTCATGACGGTCCGCGTTTATGCAACCCTTGTCCCATTTGGATGGGCAAATCAACTTCCCGAGCGGGACTATCCTTCCTCCTCCAAAACCCAGAATGCTACCATTGCATGGACGGATATAGCTATCGTCCACGCTCAATCTTCAAAAGCTTGGACATAAATGATGACGAATAGCTTCCAGAGTCGATCAAAATTCTGTGGACCGGAATACCCAAAATCGGTGCAGTAATGACCAGGGGGTCAGAATGAGGATGGACCACCTGGTCGGCATCCGCATCCGAGAACACAAAATGGTGGTGGGTTGGCCTTCCTTGATTTCCGCCACCCGAACTTGCCTTTCGGCGTTGGCTACCTGTCTAACATCAACTTTCCTTTTTCTGTTGGAGCGGCTATCCTCGGCTGTGTTAGTATTGATTCGATTTACACTCGACATCATGAGGATCTCCCTACCCTGGTTCTCGGCAGGTGGTGGCGGCAGGAGAGCTGGATTGGTTACGCGCTCCGGATTGACACCTTGAGCCAGTGCCGGTGGGGGCGGTAGTTCATGAACGTATCTTTTAAGACCGCCTTGCCGAACAATCCGCATAATTTCTCTGATTAGATCTCGGCACTCATCGGTATCATGACCTATTGATTTATGATAGGCACAATATCGACGTGAATCTAATTTTGTCGGCTCGATCTTCAAAGGCCGAGCCGGAGGTAACAAATTTAGACCCTGTACTTCATTCCATATGGCTGATGGAGTGTGGGTCAAAGTACTCCTCAGTGCGGCAACTTCGGCTCGCGCTTCCTGGCGAGCCCTAAATCCGGTGGTCGGGTTTTCCGAGAACGGTCTAAATCCCGACCCCGGCCCAACTGCTGGTTCTTTCCTTCCGTCCTTTCTCACGCCCCCTGGACGGTGCTCGGGCGTTACTTTGGCATGGCTTCTTCTCGCAAATATGGCGTTCGCGTGGACCGAAACTCTTGGTACGAGGTAGCTCCCGATTCATGGATGGAGTAGTTAAACCAAGTCTCGGGGCAAGCCCAGCCATGATCAAGCGATTAAAATGGCGTCATCCGACACCGGTTCCATCTCTCGAACTTGCTTGTTGAACCGAGAAACATAGTTTTTAGGGGCTCGTCCTTCCCTTGTTTGATGTTCACGAGGAGTCCTTAGGTGCGGCTCGGACTTTGGATGTTTAGAAATGTGTCGTAAAGGCGGAGGCCAGATCTCCCATGCCCGAATGGACCCCTGTGGTAGGGTCCTAAACCAACGGTGGGCTCGGTCGCCGTAGTCGGTGGGAAAGCCCTAAGGATGGCATCACTAGGACCGCATGCAGTTCCATCCATGCTAAGTACTTGTGGACGTGAGTGGTCGGGTCGGTTTCCCCATTGTAGAGACCGACCGGGGATCTTCAATTTCGGCGGTAATGGGGTCGCCAGGATTCCAGGGGAAAATGGCGACATAACGGCTGGTTGGTTCATTGCTCCGCTCATCCGGAAACCCGAGCCGGGAACTTATCGATCGAGCTGGGTGAAAAGGATCAACTCCCGGTCGTCCGACTTTAACACCGAAAGTGGGCATGGCGATGTCGTGTTGGCTCCGATAGTGACTCTGCTTACCACGACTTTGTCCTTCCTCATCTTCTCGCGCCGCCTTCGTCGCATCACGACGGACACGTTGTTCATTACCCGAACTAGCTTGGGCTTCGTCATGAGGTTCAACTTGAGGATTGATATTAACATTTAGTTGTGGATTGAGTGGGTTAGTATTTACAAGGAGTGGAGGAGGTGCTTGAGAGTTTGTGGTAGCGAGAGTTTGTGATATGAGTTGGTTTATTTCTTTGTACAAAAGTTGGGTTGGCAATTAGCCGAGCGAAAGGAAATAAAGTAGTGCTCCCCGCTTCTCGTTTGGAGCATATTTTGGCCATTAGTAGTCGGCCGGTTTGGTTGTTCAAATGTTGCTCTTCATCAAACGGGCATTTCGATCGTTGACTCATTTTGTCTATTATGAAAAGGTTAAGCGTTAAACTTTACCTGGTTTTCACTTAACTTGCTTTTGCTTGGAACTCTGACTGGACCAATACGGGCCCTCCTTCTAGCGCCAATTTGTTGACGTGCGTTTTGGTCAACAAGCAAAAATATGTAAAAGATTTAACACGTGGAAATGTAAACGTGCGTAACGTGTGTTTATTTCTGGCTAATTCTGCCTTTTTTGCATAATGCCGAGCCGAATTATTGGGGTCGGTCTTTGTTACAATCTTACTTCTTTTCTTTTTCTCTCTTTTTTCTGTGTCCCCCCTTTAATCTCTCTCTATCCCACTTTTTATACCCCTTGAGTCAGTGGGTTTACAATAGTCATCTTTGCACTAACTAGTTATTAATTACTAAAAGAATTAAAGAAAGACACATGTCCCTCTCTAACTGTGCATGTCAGTCAAAACTCGCCACTTGTCGACTTCTCTTTATAACTTTCTGACATGTGGCAGTTTTTGATACCAATAAAGCGTTAAGCATGGGCGTGTGATTATTTTTATGAGTCCTGTCGCGCATGCGCTTTCCGTCAAAATTTGGGCTCGGGGCTCGGGGCTCGGCAGCCGTGTGTTGCGGTTGGGCTCGTAGCGGGTGAGCCTAATTCGTGACGCGCGCACAAGACCGCTGTTCGACGCGTCACCCGCAGTCTCCTACTTCCTCGGACGTGTCTTTGGATTGATGACGTGGATTAATTTCTTCCGGCTCGGCTCAAGGCGTCATCAAACCACAAAATATACAATACGAGAATTTCATTTGGAAAAACCATGATTTCGATTTCTTCCTTTTTACGGATTTAAAAAACAGATCCGAATATGTAACAAAAGAAGAAACCCGTTATTGATAATCCAAACATGAGTGGCTCGATACCACTTGAGAGGTTATAAAACTTGAAACCCTCGATCTTTCGAGTACCCAACAAAGTAGCAACTAACTGTTCTTGAATCAGTTTTCCTTCGTTAGGCCTATATGGCCTAGCACTCACCTGGACAACCCCAAACGTGAAGATGCTCGATACTAGGCTTCTTCCCAATCCACAATTCATATGGGGTATTAGTTATTGCTTTGATTGGAACTCGATTAAGAATATAGATTGCGTTTTAAGGCCTCTCCCCAAAGAGAGTCCAGTAAAGAAAGAATGATTTATAATACTTCTAACCATATCTTTTAAGGTTCGATTTCACCTCTCGCCTACACCATAGCCGGATCTCATGTTAAATCATCAAGAAATATACTACAAGATTGAATCAAAGGCGTACTCCGCATCCATAGTTGACTTGTGTTCTCCTCAAGGTATCATCGGTGTTTGATAAATGTTTTTATCATTATTTTGATGATTTTGTTTTAAAATGTTTTTACACCAAAACAATGTTTCAAAATATTGTCCAAATACTCCCGATCAATATAAAATATTTTTACTAATTTTTTGAGTATTTCTTGAAGTTTATTTTCGATAAAAATTGGACAACACTTATGTCTCGTGTTGGACCGGTCGCCCTATAGGGCAACCCGTACCTGAATATATGTGTTGAAACACAAAAAACAGACTGAAGTAAAATATATGAGGTCGACCGGTCGACCTGGAGGTCGAGCGGTGTGGTCGACCCGATTAATGTCCAAGTGACCTACTCTTCTCTCTGTATTGCTTTACAATATGTCCAACCACCCAACACAGGTCGATTGGTCGGACGTCGACGTCGGCCGCCGCTGTGTAAAAATGAGATTTTACTTTTCAACGTCTATTTTTATGCGACCGGTCGCCCTATCTTTTGACAGCAAAATTCTAGCCGTTGACAACAGATAGTTCTTCCTTAATTTGTGGGATTGATTTCTAACAGCTATATTCTTGATTTTAATTGTATTTTTCTGTAGATTTTCAATCCCCAAGAGGAGCCTATCAATGATCAAACATCTCCTATAAATAGAGGAAGTTTTGGAGCAACGAGAGAACCAATTGAAATACAACATAACAAGATACACTCAAAGCAAATACTTATTCTTTCATTGTCTATATTCTTATTGTAATAGCCTAAGGTCTTACACTTTCACATCTTGAGGTCTAGGCTTAATTCTTGATTACACTTGCACTCAAACTTGTATTGTTCAATATCGAGTTGTAATCTTGAATATTTGTGGTCATCATTCAACACAAGATATCCTTGTGAGTGTTCTTGTTGTAAGAGCACACTTGGGTGATCTAGGTGTTAGGTGTTAGAAGATTGTGGTAATCTTCTTATTAAAGAGTGTGGTGCTCTTTGAGGTGTTGAAGAATTTGGCGTTCTTCAAGGTTGTAGATTGGGGAAATCTTCACAAGGTGCCTTGGAGGATTGTGGTAATCTTCAAAGGAGATTGTGGTGATCTCCAAAGAGGTGTTGTAAGGCGATGTTGTATTAACTATGGTAATTAATAAAATCTTTTTCTTTTTGAAATCCATTTAGATATCTTTGGGGTGGTAGAGGATTAGGCCCTAGGTGGGTTGAACCTCTATAAATCGACGCGTGTTATTTACTTCCTGCACCTTTATTCTTGTCTTGGCTAGTTTGATTCAAAAAAGAGGGCATAATCGAGAAAATGGAGATAATCTATTCACCCTCCTCTAGATTATCGTAGCCGCTTGGACTTACAAGTGGTATCGAGCCAAACTCTTTGGCAAGCTCGTTTTCCACATCGCGAGTAAAGAGAAACGATCAATGGCTACGAATGAAGTCTATCTTACCGCCTCCACCAACAAGCCACCACTATTCGATTCCAAAAATTATATATTTTGGAAAGAAAGAATGGAATGCTATTTACAAAGTTGCGGGTTCGATATTTGGAACACGGTCATAAATGAAGATTCTATCCCAATGAAGGACACACCTCACACCTCCAAAGTCCTCAAGGAGCTCATTTTGATAAAGAGAAGAAAATCATCTATTTAAACGGTAAAGCTCTTAATATTATTTATTGTTCACTCACCATTTCGAAATATGATCATAATGTAGGAATTCGATCGGCACATGAAGTATGGAGAAAACTAGAAGAAGTATATGCAAACGAAATGAGATATTCAAAAGCATCTACTTCTCAATTGGATACAACATCAAATCCAATAACATGGATGAGCTTCTTACAACTTCCGACGATGAAGAAGTCGAACAATGTCTTATGGGCATCGAAGAAAAACGAGGTACGCTCTAAACCCTCTACTTCTTATGATAATGAATTACAAAATAATTATAGTGATTTGCAAAATGATTTTGATGAGTTTCAAAATGAATTTCAAAGCTTGCTTGTTAAATACAAAAATTTGAAAAAGGAATTCCATGTTTTGAAAAAAGATAATGATAGATTATTTACCTCTTATGAATCACTATCATGTGCTCACACCACCACACTTGATAAGGTTAGAATCCTTGAAAAGAAAAATAGTACTCTTGTTGAGGATATTAAGTGCATGAAAAATGAATTATTAAAATTCAACTTGAATACGATAAAATGACCAAAATTGTTGATGTTCATAGTTGTGATAAATTGAGACAAGGACTTGTTCATAAGCCTAATGTTGTAAACCATATGAAAAAGAGCCAAGTCTCTAAGCATGTTGGTCATTATACTTCTAGAATTGTTACTTGCTTTTGTTGCGGTTAAAAGGGTCACACGGCTAATTCTTGTCGGGCTAGAAATAGCTCTAATTATTATTGGAGACCTAAAAGTCTCAAAGCTAATCCCAAAGGACCCAAACTTTTGAGGGTATCACAAAACAATATCATATTAGGTACCCGACGAAATAACAATCAAAGAAAATTCATACCGCCAAGAAGACATCAAATGACCTTCTCATTTGATCAAAGGATGAGGCAACATCATAATGAATTTCCAAGAGAAAGACACTATCAACAATGGGAAGAACACAATCTTTGGAAATGGAGCAATTGGAAGAGCTATCATCAACAAGGTGATTTTCAAAGAAGAAGATATCATCAACAATGGGAAAGACACAACCCATGGAAATGGCGTAATTGGTAAACCGTATCTTCCTATTTAAATATGCATTTTATTTTGTTATTAGGCATGTTTTTATTTGTGCCTTAATCGTCAAAATGAGTTTTCAAATATTTATTTTTAAATTAAGATCTTCAATAAATATTTGTGTTTTTAAATTTTTTGAAAAGGAGACCTTGCATGATGTTTGTAAAAACTCTTGTGAATTTACACATGTGTTTTAATGAATTTATATAGCATAAGCATACTTGTGACATAGATTATTGCCTTGGCCTACATTTTTACCATTACGTTTTGTGCAAGAATTGTTTGAGATTTGTGTAGATATATATATATATATATATATATATATATATATATCTTCATCTTCATCAAAGAGTTGCATAAACTATTGAGGACGTTCACTGTATTACTTTTACTTCTAACTCGATTCTCCCCATGATGTATTATTGTGTATTTTTTTCAAACTATTTCAAAGCATCTCTAAAATGTGTTGTTAAATGGTTTTTTCGATTTGTCTTTAAAAGGCACTCGAAAATGTGTTTTAAACGAAGTCTCTTATTTTTTTGAATATATTTCATACTTGCACTTTTGCACATTTTTAAAACTTTTGGGGTTCGATTTGTAATTTTTGACTAGTTTTTGAATAAATTGGTACTCGAGAATCGTATCGATCGACGGTTAATCGAATTTGGTCGACTGGTAAAACAGACAGCGAAGAAGTTCTTTTAAAAATAGGGGACATCTCATTTCTTCAATTCTTCACATAAGCTTCGAACCCTAGCACTATTTCTCTCCAAAATTTTCTCAAAACCTCTCATTATCTCTCATATTGTTTCAATCTTTGAGTTTAGATCACCCATTTCATCTTGTTTTCATGGCACCTCGTCAATTTACTCGGACAAAATCCTCAAAAGAGAAGAAGGAAGCAAAGGGGAGAATCTTCTTCTAACCCCAACAAGATGATATTCCACAAAGAGATAATCAAAACCGACTTACGGAGGAGGAGATTGTTGAATTTGAGCCGGGATTTCAACATCAAATATTCATTGGGACTCTAGTAAGTTGTCACTTCTTTCTAAGCCTCCTTCTAGAGCAAATAGGTTTCGATTTTTGAATAAACTTGCGGATGAGCATTATGAAAATATTGGAGTGAATGATAAGAAAATTGCTCGTACTAGTATTGTTCGATTTTCGACATTTCATGATGAATATCCGGATATTAGAGCATATTTTGAAATTCAAGGATGGGTGTCACTTTGGGATAATCCAAATTTGCACTATGATGATGAATTCATTAAACTATTTTATGCAAACATGTGGATTGTCGATGCTACGGCATATGGACCTTTGGAACTTCACACTTTTGTTAATGGTAGACACTTTGCTTGGACATATGCTGACATTTGTAATCATTTCAATGTGCCTAATGATGGAGTTGTTAATGTGGATTGTACTCATTGGAATGATGATATTTTTGGTGTTTCACTAGATGAAGTGAAAATATTTTTGGGAGTTTTTCCGGAGGAAACCTATTCGGCAATGCCACCGAATTACTGAATTGTGTCTATTATATGTTCTTATTGCGTATGTGGTAAAGAAGTGAAACTTCCTAGCAATCTCGAACTATTTCTTAATTATAAGATCGTTCAGGCGAAAAGGGTCAATTATGCTACAGATTTGTGTATTGTTTGACCGAATCAAGAAAGCTTACTAGGAAGCAATATATATTGGGGAACTTGATTTGTCGACTTCTATTTCTATCGGTCTACCCGGAAAATGAGATGAACACTGAAATTCGTCATCATTATTTCGATAATGACAATATATTACAAATGGTAAGAATGAGACGAACATTACCTCGGGTTCCCACTAGAGCCGCTAGGGCGTGCTCGAAATCCGCGACAACCTTGGGATGATTTCTTTGATGACATAGAGATTGAAAATATTGTAGGAAGAGGTGATAATGCCAGGGAACAAGAAGATAGGGAAGAAGAAAATATGGGAGATGAAGAAGGGCACAATAATGAAGGAGACAATGGAGAAGATGATAATGAACCAGGATGTTGAGGATTTGAATCTCAAAGATAGAATGGAAAAGTGGAAAGGGAAACATTTCGAGATGTTGCATCTCTTAGAAAAGAGCTCCAGAAGTGAAGGAAGAAAATGCGAAAATGAAGAGCAAAATGGGAAACTTAAGAAATTCACAAGGAGCTTCTCCTGTGCTTGCTTCTCCTCGGATGAGGATTGATGTCCCTACCCGTGCTTTCTCAAAATGTCTTTGCATATTTTCTTGTGATTTTGATGTATTGCATATTTTGGTATTTTTATGGCTCTTATTGCACTTTGTATAAATCTATTGCACTAATGAATTGTTGTTGTTTTCAAAAGGGGAGTAAAGTGCTTGAGGTATGGTTGAATGGTATATTACTTGGATGTTAATATAGCACTTGATGGTAAAAGTGCTTCTTTCATTTTTGCTTGGTGGCATTTGTAATGCCTTTCTTATATTGCTTAGTTGGAAAGATTTATCTCAATTGGGTTGAACCTTGAGAATATGTTCATATCTTGATATTTTGATGAAATTCATATATCCGTGAGATGTTTATGTTGTTGGTTGAATGATGGTTTGTTGCATTTGGTGATGAAAATTTTGGCTTGGCTATTTTTACAAAGGGCTATATACATCTTCTTTATTATTTGACGCCGCCAAGTATTCGATAAAAGGTTTCAAAGAAATATTCACCACCCACATGATTCTCTCGATTTCAAAAGGCTTCTATATTTATAGAGATCATGTTTTGCAAATCAAACGAGATTTTACAAACTTTTACAAGTCATTTGATCAACTAGTCCCTTAGCTTTTGGAATTTGAAGCTCAATGATCTAAAGCTCGATAAATCGGTAAAATTGCGCACTTTGATGTTTTTATCGTGCTAACATTCTTTTGATGATTCCAAAGGGGAGAGACATGTTATAAGCTCATTAGCTCAAAGAAGCTAAAATAAGCTCACGGAAGAAGCTATAAGTTATGGCTCTTTAAAGCCAAAAGCTATGGAAATAAACTAGTCCATTGGATATATCTTGGACTTGTGATAGTTGTTTTATGGTTGTCTTTGACAGGGGGGCTTCTAAGCTCGTGATTCTTTTGGTTACATTGTAAAAGCTAGAGCTTTTAGCTTTTGTATGGTTGCTTATTTATTCATCTTGATGTGCATGTTGATATGGGGAGTTTTTGCAAAAAAAAATTTGAAAATATTTTACTCTCTTCCTTGTGGCTATTTTGTTTGAATATTTGTTGCTTGACGGCTAGTTACGTAAAATCGTTTTTGCTTTCAAAATCAACCTCTTAAAGATTTCTTAAAATTGTTTTGGTTTATAATCATCAAAAGGGGGGATTGTTTGATAAATGTTTTTATCATGATTTTGATGATTTTGTTTTAAAGTGTTTTTACACCAAAACAATGTTTCAAAATGTTGTCCAAATACTCTCGTCGATATAAAATATTTTTACTAATTTTTTGAGTATTTCTTGAAGTTTATTTTCGATAAAATTGGACAACACTTCTGTCTCGTGTTGGACCGGTCACCCTATAGGCAACCCGTGCACGAAGATATGTGTTGAAACACAAAAAATGGACTGAAGTAAAATATATGAGGTCGACCGGTGCCTGAAGTGACATGCTCTTCTCTGTATTGCTTTACAATATGTCCAACCGGTCCAACACAGTGGTCGATCGATCGGACCCCCATCGACGGTCGCCGTGTAAAAATGAGATTTTACTTTTCAACGTCTATTTCTACGCGACGGTCGCCCTACCTTTTGACAACAAAATTTAGTCATTGACAGCAGATGTTTCTTCTTCCTTAATTTGTGGGATTGATTTCTAACATGACTATATTCTTGATTTTAATTGTATTTTTCTGTAGATTTTCAATCCCCAAGAGAGCCTATCAATGATCAAACATCTCCTATAAATAGAGGAAGTTTTGGAGCAACAAGGGAACAATTGAGATACAACACAACAAGATACGCTCAAAGCAAATACTTATTCTTTCATTGTCTATATTCTTGTTGTAATAGCCTAAGGTCTTACACTTTCACATCTTGAGGTCTATGTTTAATTCTTGATTACACTTGCACTCAAACTTGTATTGTTCATTATCGAGTTATAATCTTGAATATTTGTGGTCATCATTCAACACAAGATATCATTGTGAGTGTTTTTGTGGTAAGAACACACTTGGGTGATCTAGGTGTTAGGTGTTAGAAGATTTTGGTAATCTTCTTATTAAAGATTGTGGTGCTCTTTGAGGTGTTGAAGAATTTGGCGTTCTTCAAGGTTGAAGATTGTGGTAATCTTCACAAGGTGCCTTAAGATTGAGGATTGTGGTAATCTTGAGGAGATTGTGGTAATCTCCAAAGAGGTATTGTAAGGTGATGTTGTATTAATTGTGATAATTAATAAAATCTTTTTCTTTTTGAAATCCATCTCGGAGATATTGGGGTGGTAGAGGATTAGGCCTTAGGTGGGTTAAATATCTATAAATCGACGTGTGTTATTTACTTCCCGTACCTTTATTCTTGTCTTGGCTTGTTTGATTCGAAAAAGAGGGCATAATCGAGAAAATGGAGATAATCTATTCACCCCCTCTACATTATCGTAGCCGCTCGGACTTACACTCGATTTATTCACATTAAAATAGGGAAATAAAGATTATGCTTTGGACTCTCATTAAATAAAATAAAATTATATTTGTTTTATTTATCCGATATTTCAAATGAATTAATTGAAGCAATAAGTTGCCAAAGTAACCTCTGTTGTGTAATATTAATTTATTTTGGAATATTAAGATATGTATATTTGTTGTTTATGCGAATAATAATTGGCCCAAAGGAAGGTTATTATATTTGACCGAATAACAAATGTATTTGTAGTAATAAATATGTGGCGATTATTTGGTTTTCCATGTGAACAATAAGTCGGTCCAAAGAAAGGCTTATTGTTTGATAGGACTTATTGTCAATATTTGATTACTACATGAGAGTACCACTTACGATTGATATTCTTGTCTAAAGATCGAATATCAATGTTGTGCTAGGTATCTTGTATAGAGTCCACCATTTATTTTTGTCATGCATATTTATGTTTTTCTTATTACGCTATGAAATGGATATTAATTTTGAGCATGTTATTTTGTTTTGTTCTTTGTTCGGTTTACATTTTCGCTACTACTATATCTGCCAACATTAACTCAATTCTTGTGCTGAGCGGCACAAACTTTAAGAACTGGAAAGAGAACGTCATGATTGTTCTTGGATGCATGGATCTTGACCTTGCACTTAGGACATAACGACCTTCTCGCTCTCACCGATGAAAGTTCCCCGAGGCTAAAAGGGACTTAGAGAAGTGGGATCGATCTAACCGCATGAGTCTCATGATCATGAAACGTTCTATTCGTAAAACCAGGGCATGTTTGACCGCTAAATACCTAAAATAAATCGGCAATCCTCGCAAGAGAACAAGATCAATTGTAGGGTAGCAAGTTAACCACAAGTCGTCTCTCAAGGAAGACTTAGCCGACAAATAATTATTATGCAACACAATTGTGAGAAAATAAATCTGAACACTCTAACGATTTGTTGGTTTTAAATAAACTAAAAGAAAACAATTAGAAAGATGAATTAAAACTAAGCACGAATAAACTTGGAGAAAAAGATATGGAAGAAAGTCTAGGATTATGGATTATCTCATCAAACTTGAAAGAAAAATATCAATTAATTAATCATGTGGTTAACAAATATAACAAACATGTAAAGACTAAGTCTAGATCTCGATAACTCGTTTTCCTGATTAGGGCTATCCCAACATAATTTGCTATTTTCATTAAACCTAGGGTTAGATAATACATTTCGATTCATATCTAACCCCACGAATAAATTTAGTCCATAAATAATATCTTTAATCGATCTCAATTATCCCCTCAAACAATCAAGAGTTGGTCAAACAATCAATCAACAAGTAAAATAATTTATTCAGAAATCGATCAATTAATCAATACTCATGCTTATTTGTTTGAATCAAATCATCTTAATCCTAGAACAAGGAAATTAGTTCATGCTTGGGGATGGAATCATAATCTCAATTGAAGGAAATAAAACAATCATAAACATAATCATGCAACATTAATAGTCACCCAACAATTGAAATCGGACAAAAGAGATGAAGAAATTTTACTCTTTGATTAAGAAGCAAAATAACTTCAAGGGAAGAACCCAAACAATCCCAATGTTGAATGGAAGAGAAAAATACCAAAAACTAAAGTCTAAAAGTGCTATGAATGAAGGTGTCGTGTGGAATGATGAATTTTCGTGCATAGACTTGGGTCCCTTTGATAGATGCTTGGAGAGGTCACTTGCAGAGTTTGAATAGGAAAAGGAGACCAATTCAACCCCAGTTACGTCGCATGCCCGTGTGATCTCACACGACCGGGTGGTTCTATCGGAATTTGATCTCGGGGTCTTCATGCAAGTTGTAGATCTTTCTCCTAGATTTCCGTAGCCACTTAAATCACCTCAATATCAATTTTGTAGAAGAAGTTATGGCCAAAATACTAAACCCCGCCGGTGTCTTTGAAATTATAGCGTTTTGACGTTTTTGAAGGATATTTCCTTTTGTTTGACCTTCCATGCTTTCTCTCCTTCATATTTTTGCTCGTACATTAGCTCTTGACCTTCACTTTCGAACGTGATATCTCTTTTTATCCAATTTAGTTTAATTTTCTGCAAAATCCACAAGAGTACGCAGTATCACGCCCAACAAGGGAAACCAAGCAAAACACACTGAATATGCATGCAAATGCATCAAATATATATCATTTTAAACCCTCAAATTCACGTATATTTTACACTCATCAAAATCCCCCAAACTTAAAGCATTGCTCGTCCTCGAGCAAATTTAGAAAAAAATAATATAAGGGGTAAAAACGAACGAACACCATGAACATTAAATAGCATTTGACTTCTTACTTAAGAAAACCATGTAATGCATAATCAAGAAGTCATCATTTATAAACTCGGCATAATCAATACTCTCTTGGATACTCGACATCGCGACTCACAAGAAGATATTGTATCACTCGACTCTCGAGAAGTGTATGGATAGTGTTTACGCTCAAATTTAATTCGGTGAATGTAGAACTACCATAGGCTTGCAAATCGTCTAACATCGCGACCACTTTTTTGTGCACAATCTAAGAATCAAAAAGGACTTTTATTAGGTTGTAATGTAGGCTCTTTGGTAAGGGAAGTAAAAATTTGGATTAAGTGACTTGATTTGAGCAAATAGAATTTAAGCATCTGACTTGCAATTCATCAACCTAATAATATCGTATTCTTTTTCAACTCAATTCCACCCTTATTTCTCCTTTTTTCCATTATTAAGCCTTTTTACCTTTCTTCTTTTCTTTAGCCTCAAGCTCTCATTTTCACAATTTTCGGGTTTTTTTTTTTTTTTTATTTGCTCGATTTTCTCTACTTTCTTTCCAAAGATTTTCTTTCTTTTTCGAGCTTCATGTATTTTTTTCATTTACCCGAATCTTGCTCATCCCTCTTTCTTTTTCCAACTTCCTCTCTTTTCATAAATTTTCACATCTCCCCAAAATTGGTTCAAAATTGGCTAACTAGAGAATCATGAGTTCATAGGTAGGCTTTTTAGGCTAAGTAGGCTAAACAAAGATGGCCTTAGATCATTTTCAAAAATTGCACACACACATGGCTTCAATGTAGATATGCAGAGCAAGTTCTAGAGTTCTATCAATCATGAATGACACACTAAAGAAAAAAATAAGTTTGCATAATATAAAGCGAGTTTAAGGTACAAAAGCTCACAGCTTATTTTTCGCAACATACTCAAATACCCAATTTTTTAACACATGCCAAGCAAATAAATAACTTTTCTCCCAAGAATTTATTACATTATCCCCAAGTTATCTCATGCCATAAAATATTCATAGTAAAATCATAGGGAACTGGACATAAAAACTGAATTAAAACCACGCACAAAAGCAATTAAACGTCTAAAAAAAAAAACAAAAAAAACAAAAAAATCGAGTTTTTTTGAAAATTAACAATGCAAATAATTCTACATGCAGTCTAAATGCAATGCAAAATGCAACGAGATACTAGATTACGCATTTTTGACAACCCCCAAACTTAAAATATGCTTCGTCCGAACATATGAGAAAATTATCAAAAGAAAGAAGAATGCGTAATAAATACTTACATGTATAGTTCCGATAAAGCCGGAAGCTCATCTGTCAATTCGAAATCAAGTATGGTTGTTAAGTTGGTTTTTATACCAATGTATTGAATATTCTAGACTAGGATTTTGCGGTGTTTTCAAGTATTTTAGCGTCGTTTGGGTCGAGTTTGTGTCATTTGTTGTCGTTTGAGAGTCGGGACTAATCTTGGAAGCCGAAATTGGTTAAAAACGATGAAAGACGTGTTTGGGATATGAAGATCGCATTTTAGAAGCAGAAAAATGGAAAAAGATCGAGCAAGACGGAGCGCCGCGGCTGAAAGTCTAAAGTTCCCGCAGCCGCAGTGGAAAATAATCAGGGTGATTCATTGGTGGTGGCGCTGCAGCTACACTGGTCGCAACGCCCAAATATACTGCAGCGAGGGGACGTGTGGTGGGCGTGGCTGCAGCGCCATTCTGGCCTTAGCTGCAGCATGCGATGACATGCTGGCAGCGAGCGGATGTCTGTGAAAACCAGGCGCCGTGCGGCGCAGCGGGGCGGCGTGCGGCGGCAAGCAAGAAGCGAGTGATTTGTGGGGCAGCAAACATGCGGCGGCTGGGCGATGTGCGGCAAAATGCAAGCGACAAAAACGGCGATGGGCGTGACGGACGTGCGGCAGTGCGGCTGCGCGCAATTAATTCAAAGGGCGCGGCTGCCACCTGCAAGTGCAACAAGTTGGTGATCTCTGGCGTGACTGCAGCCGCCGTTTCAAGGGTTGCGGCGCGCGCATATGGGCACGAGCAGTGCGAATTATTTTTGGGCTGTTTTGACGCGAATTCGAGGGTTTCGACTTATAAATACACCACATGGACGTACAAACGGGGGTTGGACATTTTGGATAGCACAAGGGACGATTTTGAGCAAGGAGAAAGAGTTCGGGACGAGATTCAAGGCATCTACCTTCCGGAAACAGAGAAGATTCCTTCCTTAATCATTCCAAATTATTTTTCTAGCATCTTTGTTGAACCCTATCGATGTATAATTATTTCTTCATGAATTTTTGTACATCCAACATGAGCTAAACCCATATTTCTAGGGGATTGATGTAACTTACGTTTGAACCTATGTTTTGATTTCTAGTTTATGAAATTCGCATACTTATTAATCTATTTGTGCTATTTGATTTGATTGCATCCGGATTATCGATCAATAATTTAGATTGTTTGGCGTGTTTGATTTGACGCTCGAGAGAGGTAATTGAACGCTGGCCATAGAATAGCACAACCTAGGGTTTCATAGAATCGAGAGATTTATGAATCTTTTGAAGCCTGTGATAGAATATTCATTGAGCGCATTAGGGTTTAATTTATGATTTTTATAGAGATATCGAAATCAGAAATTGAAACCTAGAATCACTTGGCACTCGAGAGAGGAAGTGATAAACGGTAGGAATATTGGCTTATAGATTGATAACTTGTGATTAATAAACTTGATTGAAAACATAGGGGATAACTAGGTGAAATCAACCCTCTAGAATTCATCTTCTACGTGTTTGATAAATTGTCGAACCATTTATTTGCTTAATTTTAGTTTTTTTAGTTTAATCAATCATCATCTCTTTTCGATTTCTAGATAGAATTAAGCTATTTTAATTATAGTACTTAGTATAAAATTCGATAACAATCCTGTGGAGACGATAACCCTACTTTCAAAACCTATACTAAAACTTGACACCGTGACGCTTGCGGTAAGAAATTCGCGATCAAGGCTCAATGTTACTTGACCACAGGATTTCGCCTCGATTAGTGATCGCCGGACCAGTTCTAGAATCCGGTGGGATCATAAAGGAACCACTCAATTGCATAAATCATCCCCAAATAAATCAACAGAGTCAAGCACATAGATGGAATTAATGGAAAGAAGATTAAATCACGAGTTCAACACATGCTCTTTTGACCGTTCAACTCATATTCAACAAATTCACTTAGTCACTAGATTTCACGTTTTTACAAACGACCCGACTCGACTACAGACTTTTTTTTTTTTTTTTTTTTTTTTTTTTTTACTCAAGACACGACTCGAAGAATAAAAGCATCGCACCCCCAAACTTAAAACGACATTGTCCCCAATGGAGAGGTGGGAAAAGGGACTTTCTGGTAGCCAAGGAGCGAAGGCTCCTTAAGTCATGTGGTACTACTACGTGTAGGAGGTGTCTCGTATACGCTCACAATTCATCCTGGTGCACAAGCCCGTGGGTGTTGTATGCCTCCGAGGTGTGGTCTAGTTCCTCCCTTCGCCTTGGCCGGTCTTTTTGACTTTGCATCTTTGTAACCTAGCAAGGTAAACAAGAAAACAAAACTCGTGGAACCATGAAATTTGGTTATGGGTGAGAAATCGAAAATCAAAGCACATACATAATGCACCCAAGTAGAAAATATAGTGCCATGCCAACAAGATAAACATAGATATGCAAGATAGCACTAAACAATGTGAAATTATCATTGGGGCATTTTACCAAACACCTCATATGCAAGAATTTGGGCAAAGATGGTGAATGCAATGGAGAACTCAATTCAATCCCAAAATTCAACACCAAGCCTAAGTCTAGCATGCTCAACCTATCCACAATCCACAAATCAACACAATTATCCTAGCAATACTACAATCCAATCACACCAAAAATCACAAGATGGGGAAAATGGGGTGGGGTTTGGAAGTTGCAAACTTACCAAATAATGAGTGGAGGAGATGAATATGGTGTGTGTGGTGTTATAATGCTCCTTTGTGAAGATGGAGTGGGATATGTGGGAGTTGCACAAATAAGAGGGTGGGGTATGATGCAACTTACTACTCCTAAAAATGCAAAAAAAAATTGAGAAAAAAAGCAAAAACAACTACTAACTATATTAAAACTAGGAAAGCAATAAAAGGGGCTTGGGTTGCCTCCCAAGAAGCGCTAAGTTTGATCTTGACCGGACTATGTCGATTATCCTCAAGTTGGGGCTCCAATAGGCATGTTATCCACATTGCCCTTAGAAACTCCCCAACCTCCAATTTCTTGACTATATTCTCAACCATCCGGTTACCATCCTTTAGTTCAAATTTTGCTTTGTTGGTTGGATGGATGGTGAATACAACTTTCTCCTCCTTTACCCGCAAATTTAGCTCCACCATTTCTACATCGATCAAAGCCCGTCTTTGTAGCTAAAACGGTCGCCCAAAGATGATGGGTACTTTCTTGTCCTCGTTCACGTCCAACACTACAAAATCCCGGGAAAAACAAATTTATTAATTCTTACCAATACATCTTCAATGATTCCCCACGGATAGGCGATGGATCGATCGTGACGCAAAGTGATATTGGGACGGCTTCACCTCCCCGAGCCCAAACGTTACATCGCCAAAGAGATATCGATTCACACTGGACCCCAAGATCACAAAGTGGTTTCTCAAAGAAAACCCCTCCAATAGTACAAGGAATATTAAAACTCCCTGGATCCTTCATTTTTCTCGGGTAGTTTACTGCGGACTATTGCACTACACTCCTCTGTCGGATAGACGGTTTCAAACTCTTCCAACTTCATTTTCTTGGATTCCACTTTGGTTTCGCATAAATAGGTGATTCTTCGGGAGCGATCTGAATTTTTGCTTCATTTTACGTAAATGGCGCATTGCGGTGCTCTCTCGGATTAACCTCTGTATCACTAGGGAACTTTCCCTTCTGCCGCAATGAATTCACGGTAGCCAATCGACCCATTTGTGTCTCGATCGACCTAATATGCGTCTCCATTGTGCTCATCTTAGTATTCGGACCATCAATCTGCGCCTCACTCCTATTCATTCGATTCTGGTCTCTCCGATGAATGAGCCGAGCATCTCCTCAGCGATCGCTTCTTTTCACCTCCGAGTGCATTAGAACGGATGGGTTTGGATAACCCGGAGGTGGATTCAATACATTCTGTTGTTGCTATAAGAGAGATTCTCATGATTGCGAAGTCCCGGGTGGTAGTGAGTTGGTAATGAATTACCTCGGTTATTAAAATCCCGGTTATTCACATAATTGACTTGCTCGGCCTCGTGAGTGGCGGTGCGTGACGGCGGCGGGTGGGAGTGCGACTTGCTTTGGTGTGCTACCGGTATTCATGATTGCCAATTGCTTTGTCGGACTCGAGATTTGAGCGCCAAAGCCGACATGTATTCAACTCAAGAACACCTAAGAACCGGTCTTTGTCCTCTCGGAGGGCCATTGATAGTTGTTTGTGGCCATTTCTTCAAGTAAAAGTAAGGCCTCGGTCGGTGTTTTAGCCATCAATGTACCTCCCGATGCCGCATCTAGTATCGTCCTCGTATGCCCATTCACCCATTGTAAAAATATCGAACCCTGCGCTTGTCTGCATATCCATGTTGTGGGCATCTCCTCAACAAATCTTTAAATCGCTCCCAAGCTTCATATAACGGCTCAAAATCAACTTTGGAACTGGGCGATCTTGCTCTTGATTGGAGTGTCTTCGGGAGGGAAGAATTTTGCTAAAAACTTTTGAGTCGAGATCATCCCACTCGTAATACTCCCAGGGGCGAACGTCTCAGAACCATGCCGGCCTTATCCCGAAGTGAAAACGGGAAAAGCCTCAACCGAATGGCCTCATCAGTCACACCATTCATCTTGATGGTGTCGCAAATCTCCAAGAATGTGGCCAGATGTGTATTCGGATCATCCACTGGACTCCCCCCAAACTGATTCTGCTGAACCATGCTTATGAGGCCCGGTTTCAATTCGAAATTATTTGCATTAATGGGCTGGCGCACAATTCCGGAGTAATTCTGGTTCACGGTGGGCAGAAAGTAATCCCGGATTGCCCTTTCTGGTGCCTCAGGCTGTGGTGGCACGTTTACGACCCAATTTCCGTTATTCTCATTGTCTACGCCGTCTGCCATTGCTTGATTCTCGCTCGCTTTCTTTGCTCGGATTGCTCGAAGTGTCCTTTCAATCTCTGGATCAAAAGAAAGCAAATTAATATCTTTAGAATCTCGCATAAACAGACAAGTCAAATGAGAAAAACGAAATTATGATTCCTAAACTAGTCTAGATTAGTATTAAGACTACTTGGTAATAGTATTAGTTTAAAATAGGATAAAACAATCCCCGGCAACGGCGCCAAAAACTTGATCGCGAATTTCTTACAAAGCGTACGGTGTCAAGTTTTAGTATAGGTTTTGAAAGTAGGGTTATCGTCTCCACAGGGATTGTTATCGAATTTTATACTAAGTACTATAATTAAAATAGCTTAATTCTATCTAGAAATCGAAAAGAGATGATGATTGATTAAACTAAAAAAACTAAAATTAAGCAAATAAATGGTTCGGACAATTTATCAAACACGTAGAAGATGAATTCTAGAGGGTTAATTTCACCTAGTTATCCCCTATGTTTTCAATCAAGTTTATTAATCACAAGTTATCAATCTATAAGCCAATATTCCTACCGTTTATCACTTCCTCTCTCGAGTGCCAAGTGATTCTAGGTTTCAATTTACGATTTCGATATCTCTATAAAAATCATAAATTAAACCCTAATGCGCTCAATGAATATTCTATCACAGGCTTCAAAAGATTCATAAATCTCTCGATTCTATGAAACCCTAGGTTGTGCTATTCTATGGCCGGGCGTTCAATACCTCTCTCGAGCGTCAAATCAAATACGCCAAACAATCTAAATTATTGATCGGATAATCCGGATGCAATCAAATCAAATAGCACAAATAGATTAATAAGTATGCGAATTTCATAAACTAGAAATCAAAACATAGGTTCAAACGTAAGTTACATCAATCCCCTAGAAATATGGGTTTAGCTCATGTTGGATGTACAAAAATTCATGAAAAAATAATTATACATCGATAGGGTTCAACAAAGATGCTAGAAAAATAATTTGGAATGATTAAGGAAGGAATCTTCTCTGTTTCCGGAAGGTAGATGCCTTGAATCTCGTCCCGAACTCTTTCTCCTTGCTCAAAATCGTCCCTTGTGCTATCCAAAATGTCCAACCCCGTTTTGTACGTCCATGTGGTGTATTTATAAGTCGAAACCCTCGAATTCGCGTCAAAATGGCCCAAAAATAATTCAGCCCTGTTCAGGCCCATATGCGCGCCATGCCCCTTGAAAGCAGTGACTGCCGCGCGCCTAGAGATCACCAACTTGCTTTGCACGGTGGCGCGGCTGGCCCTTGGAATTAGCGCTGCAGTCACATGCCGCGTCGCGTCACCCCATTTGTTTCTTTGCTTGCATTTTTCTTTGCACATCGCCGGTATCGCATGTTTGCCGCCCCACAAATCGCTGCTTGCTTCTTGCACGTCGTCTTTTCCGCTTGCCAGACGGGCGTCAAGCTTCTGCACAGACATCCGCTCCAAACTCTGCTTTGCATGTCATCATGTCATCGCTATTTATTAGCGCCAGAGAATAAGCTGCCAGCAGCGCCTTGACTTCACACGTCCCCTCTGCTTTGTATATTTGGCGCTGCAGCCCTTGTGTATGGGTCTTTGCAGCGCGCCACCAATGAATCACCCCCCCTGTACCAATTTCAGCCCCCGGTGGCTGCTGGGACTTTTGACTATGGCTGGCTGCGGCGCTTCCGTCTTGCTCGATCTTTTTCCATTTTTCTCGCTTCTAAAATGCGATCTTCATATCCCAAACACGTCTTTCATCGTTTTTAACCAATTTCGGCTTCCAAGATTAGTCCCGACTCTCAAACGACAACAAATGACACAAACTCGACCCAAACGACGCTAAAATACTTGAAAACACCGCAAAATCCTAGTCTAGAATATTCAATACATTGGTATAAAAACCAACTTAACAATGGTCGGGCCGTCGTCCACAAGCTCGTGTGCGTCTTTTTTTTTTCAAATTTTTTTTTGTTTGTTTTTTTTTCAATTTTTTTAATTTTTTTTTTTTTTTTTCAATTTTTTTTGAAGAATTTTTTTTTGAATAATAAAGCGGTGAAAATGTTTGGTTGCCTCCCAAGAAGCATTCTTTTAACGTCATTAGCTTTGACGGTGTCAACAGAGAGAATCAAGGCGCGGATCATCAAGCAAAACCCTATTTACCACCTTGGAATTTTTATCCGGTTGAATTTCATTATGTTCTGTCACAAGATATCCGGATCTTGTTGCTTTGGGAGTGGATCCGGGGATGATTAGGAGATTTGTAAGGATTGTCAATTTTGCGTAAGGGCGATCCGTACTTGTCTCCTCGTTCGTGCTTTCTTCACTTGCATCATCCTTTTTTTCAATTTTAGCAAAACCAATTTCAAGATTAGTGACGGCTTGAGCTTGCTCACGGTTGACTAGGCAACGTGTCCTTTTGACGAGATGTCGAGCTATTTCACCAACTTGCATAGCCAATTGGCCTACTTGAGTCCCAATTCGCTTAAGAGAGGTCTCCAAGAATTCAAACCGTCTGTTATTACACTCTTGTGTCTGCTGGCTAACTTGAATAAAAGAATTCAAGCTCTCTTCTAATGTGGGTCGTGGTGGTTGCTCTTGATTAGTCACCATACCTGGTGCTTGTATAAACAACACTAGAAAAACAGATCAAACGCACCTGACGAATAAACCTAAACTAGAAACAAACAAAAAGAATCCTAATATAGAAACACGGAAAAAACACAAAAATTATAACGCCTAATGTCTTCCCCGGCAACGGCGCCAAAATTTTGTTTGACCGCTAAACACCTAAAATAAATCTAGCAATCCTCGCAAGAGAACGAGATCAATTGTAGGGTAGCAATTTAACCACAAGTCGTCTCTCAAGGAAGACTTAGCCGACAAATAATTATTATGCAACACAATTGACAGAAAATAAATCTTAAACACTCTAACCAGATTTGTTAGTTTTAAATAAACTAAAATAAAATAATTAAAAAGATGAATTAAAACTAAGCACGAATAAACTTGGAGAAAAAGATATGGAAGAAAGTCTAGGATTATGGACATCAAACTTGCAAACAGAATATCAATTAATTAATCATTTGGTTAACAAATATAACAAACATGTAAAGACTAGGTCTAGATCTGATAACTCTCGTATTCACAGATTAGGGCTATCCCAACATAATTTGTTATTTTCATTAAACCTAGAGTTAGATAATACATTTCTGATTCATATCTAACCTCCTGAATAAATTTAGTCCAGGAATAATATCTTCGATTGATCTCAATTATCCCCTCAAACAATCAAGAGTTGGCCAAACAATAAATCAACAAGTGAAATAATTTATTGGGAAAGCGAGATCAATTAATCAATACTCATGCTTGTTTGTTTGAATCAAATCATTTTAATCCTAGAACAAGGAAATTAGTTCATGCTTAGGGATGGAATCATAATCTCAATTGAAGGAAAGAAAACAATCATAAACATAATCATGCAACATTAATAATCACCCAACAATTGAAATCGGACAAAAGAGATGAAGAAATCTTACTCTTTGATTAAGAAGCAAAATAACTTCAAGGGGAAGAACCCAAACAATCCGAATGTTGAATGGAGGAGAAAAATACTAAAAACTAAAGTCTAAAAGTGCTATAAATGAAGGTGTCGTATGGAATGATGAATTTTCGTGCATAGCCTTGGGTCCCTTTTATAGATGATTGGAGAGAGGTCACTTGCGAGTTTGAGTAGGAAAATGAGACCAATTCAACTCTAGTTACGTCGCACGCCTGTGTAATCTCACACAGTTGGGTGGTGCTATCGGAATTTGATCTCGGGATCTTCATGAAAGTTGTATATCTTTCTCTTAGCTTTTATATCCACTTGAATCACCTCAATATCAATTTTGTAGAGGAAGTTATGTCCAAAATACTAAACCCGCCGATCTTTGAAACTGTTAGCGCGTTTTGCGTTTTGAAGGAAATTTCCTTTTGTTTGACCTTCCATGCTTCTCTCCTTCATATTTTTGCTCGTACATTAGCTCTTGACCTATACTTTGGAACGTGATATCTCTTTTTATCCAATTTAGCTCCATTTTTCGCAAAATCCACAAGAGTACGCAGATCACGCCCAACAAGGAAGCAAGTAAAAACACATGAATATGCGTGCAAATGCATCAAATATATATCATTTTAAACCCTCAAATGCACGTATATTTTACACTCATCGGGCGCTATGTCCGAGGAGGATAATGCCAAGCGATTCCTTGGAGATATTGAAAAACGTTTTGCTAAAAGCGAAAAATTTGAAAACAATACGCTTTTGGCTAATCTTGTTTCAATAAGGTATAAAGCAAAAGGGAACATAAGGGAGTATATCATAGAGATGTTTAATCTCATTTTGCAAAGCTAAAGGTACTAAAGTTAGAGCTATACTAGGATTTGCTCGTGCATTTAGTTTTGATTTCTCTTCCTACACAGTACAGTCAGTTCAAAGTGAGTTACAACACCCAAAAGGATAAATGGATTCTTAATGAGCTCATTTCTCACTGAGTGCAAGAAGAAGAATGGATTAAGTGTGAGAGGACTGAGAGTGCTCACTTGGCAGTTGCCCCTCAGGATAAGAAAAGGAAAAAGGAAGCTGCAGTTGGGACATCACAACCACCAGCAAAAGTGTAAAAGAAACAGGATTCGGCTATTTCCTGTTACTTTTGCAGGAAGCCTGGGCACATGAAAAAGGATTGTCCCAAATACCTTCAGTGGCCTATTAAGAAAGGTACACTTCTCAGTTTGGTTTGTTCTGAGGTTAATTTAAGTTCTGTACCTAGACACACTTGGTGGATAGATTTGGGTGCTACTACTTACATAAGTGTGTCTATGCAGGGTTGTCTGTGGAGCCAAAAGCCAAATGATGCTGAAAGATACATTTATGTGGGCGATGGCAAAGCGAGTTGTGGTTGAAGCAATAGAGACGTTTAGGTTATTATTAAAGACTCGCTTGCTTGTTTTTGGATTTGAAAGAGACATTTGTTGTTCCGTCATTTAGACGTAATTTAATTTCTATTTCTCGCTTTGGATGATTTGGTTTTTCTTGTTCTTTTTGAGATAGTAAATTTAGTCTTTTTCAAGATTCCAATCTTATTGGTCTTTGGTTCTTTATTTACGAATGATAACCTTTATCTGTTAGATACAATTGCTTCATATAATGAAACCTTGCACATTGAATTCGTTTTAAATGGTGACATTGACGAAACGATCTATATGGTGCAACAGAAAATTTTATTTACGGAGATCCAAAGAATATGGTTTGCAAACTAAAGAAATCCATCTACGGTCTCAAGCAAACTTCCCGTCAATGGTATTTTAAATTTCATCAAGTCGTCATCTCATTTGGTTTTGAGGTGAATAAGGTTGATGATTGCGTATACCATAAGTTCAAAGTGGGAGTAAGTTCATCTTCCTTGTGTTATATGTCGATGACATCACTGGCTAGTAGCGATATAGGCTTATTGCACGAAACCAAGAGATTTATGACTAAGAACTTTGAGATGAAAGATCTTGGAGACGCCTCTTTTGTATTAGGTATACGGATACATCGAGATTGCTCTCGAGGTATCCTTTGGTTATCACAAAAGATCTATATCGAAAGGATTCTCGAGATTCGGCATGAAAGATTGTACACCGAGAGATACTCCCATTGCTAAAGGAGACAAGTTGGTCTCGGTCGGTGCACCAAGAATGAGTTTGAATCTAAAGAAATGCAAAAGATTCCTTACGCTCTTTGTAGGGGAGTCTTATGTATGCTCAAGTATGTACGAGTCCAGGACCTGGCATTCATAGTTGGAATGTTCGAGATATTTAAGTAACCCAAGAATGGATCATTAGAAAGCGACCAAGAGTGTTATGTGTTATTTACAAAGAACAAAATACTACATGCTCACTTATCGTAGATCGGGACTTTTGGAGATCGTAGGATACTCGACTCCAATTTTGTTGGATACCAGAGCAAAGAAAAGATCCACTTCGGGCTATATTTATCTCGCTAGTTGGATGAGCTATTTCTTGGAAAAGTGTTAAGCGGAGACACTTATAGCTTCTTCCAATATGGCAAATTTGAATTTGTAGCTTGTTATGAGGCATCTAATCATGGAATATGGCTACGGAATTTTGTCTTTGGGTTGCGTGTTGTGGATGGCATCGAGAAACCATTGAAGTTATATTGTGACAATAAATCGGATGTGTTATATTCCAATAACAACAGGAGTTTTGTGAAGTCGAAGCATATAGACATCAAATTCCTTGTTGTTAAAGAAAGAATTTAGAGTGGTATAATGTCATAGAACATATTGGGATAAACTCCATGATTGCGGATCCGCTCACTAAGAGATTGCCATCTAAAGTATTTCATGAGCACACTTTGCTCATATGGGTGTTGTATTGTTAGATAATATGCACGTTTAGTGGGAGTTTGTATTTTGATGTTCTTTAGCTTGAACACGTTTTGTGTTTATTTTCGAGAATAAAGAAGATGGGGTATAGTTTTGTATACTCAATGAATGAGCTGGTTTTAAGGAATAAAGTTGGACCGATTGGAAATAGGCATGTTGAGATCACATTACATGTAATTTTCATGCGGCACATCCATACTCGATCTATGTCATTGAATATATTGGTGTGGTGACCATTGATGGGTCTAGTTACCATTTAAGTGTAATGAAGGTCGCTTTGATCCTATACTAATGTAGGAGATGGACATATTGTAACTAAGGATATATTTCAAGGACAAATAGTAAAATTTTGTGTACACTAAGTATTTCATAATATAATTGTCTTTGGTGGCATATGTAGTCCAAGTGGGAGATTGTTATGATTTTTATCCTAATTAATTATGTGGACTTACATATGTCTAACAATTTATATTATGGGGCTATTTAATTAATTAGGGCCAATCAAGTGATCTAACTAATGGGCTCTAGAAATATCCATTAAGTATGGGTTTTGCAATGTGTAGATACTCGGTACTAATCAAACTAAGATTGATGGGCTTTTAGTTTGACCTAGTCCATAAAGATTATATAAATAGGGATGTGGTCTCCAAGTCAATCACACGTTCTTTTACTCTTGTCCTCTTTTCCCATCTGTGAGAGATCCTATTGAGTAATCGGTGATTTGACTGTGGAAGACTGGAACCAGTCAATTCAATCAAGCAATATGGATTCAGGTACGCTTCCTTTTAAGATTCGATAATCAGTTTTGTTTATTGATAATTCGCATGAGTTTTCGGATCTTAATTGTTTTATTCAATTCTAACATGTTAATCAACAATTAATGATTTCAGAGAGTTATATGTGGAGTTTGGATAGCAAATGAACAACATAATATTAAATGCATAAATATAAGTACAATAAAGTAAACACACAAGAATTATAAGGATTTGAATTTTATCTGTTGAAAAGATAGAAAATATTCAAACCCTACTTTTTGTTCGTTGCTTTGTCTTGTTTGTGACTTTTGATGTTGACCCATCCTTGTACTCGGGCTTTAGAGGTTTTTTGAAAATGTGTCAGCTCCTGTGCACTTCCCATTTGTTTATTCGGCTAAATTGCATTTTTGGTACAGTAACTTAAAGTCAGTTGCACTTTCGTCCACCAATTCTAAGGTCTGGCAAATTAGGACACTAATTTATAATTTTTGCATATTAAGTACACTTGTTGTCGGAATCAAAATTGGGGAAAAATTTCCGGTGAAATTTTCAATTTCCGACAAGTGTACTCAATCTGCAAAAAGTTATAAATTAGTGTCCTAATTTGACAGACCCTAGATTTGGTGGATGAATGTGCAACTGCCCTAAGTTAGTGTACCAAAAATACAATTTAGCCTAAGTCGTGGCAACAATTGTGTGGCAATAGCTCCTGGTGAGGCCAAATCATAATTAAATTTGGTGGGTGCTTGAATTTTGTACACTATAAAGGCATTGAATTAAACCAAACAAAAATTTCATGCACAATTTTGTATGTGACACGTCACTACCATATCAAAAGCATAAACCCCACACATTTTATAAATATTTCTCCACAATGCATAAACTTATACCACTAGTTTTCTATGGACCTCGTCATCAACTCACATTTATTAGTTATATCTATTTTTTAAGCTATAAACTTTTTTATAAAGTGGTTGATAAACAATAATCATTCACTCACAATGGGAAGTAGTTTAAATAAACTAGGTTTTTCCTTAAAAAATTCACCATGAACCATGCATTGTAGATGCTCTAAAAGTGAATGTACGCTATAAGATTAAAAATATGTATATCCTAATTCAATTAGTTTTAAGTAAAGTGGTAGCACATGAGATCGTACAAGTCCTTTCTCTCTTTTCTTTTGCCGGCTTCCGCTGTGGGAAGCTGCAGTCGACGAGCCGAATCCAATCCCTTGGACAAAGTAAAATTTTAGATACTAGATTAGAAATTCACTGATCGTTAATAAGACAAATTAAATTTGAAAAGATTTAAAATTCTACTCGCACCGTAGTGAAAATATGTGTGAAAAATTAAATTATTTAAGCTCAATTATTATTTAATTTAATTAGAATTTATTCAAATTCAGTTTGATTTAATAACAAAAACTAAATTCAAATACAATTTTTGATATATGATAGTACAAATTTATTGGGTTTACATACTTTTACGAGGTCTGATTGAAGAGCCACATCAATTTTAATCATTTAGTGATGTGATATTTCCGATGGCATTATTTTTCCTTTCTGTGGATTATATATTTATATTTAATTTTTAAATTTGGGATTGTATTATGAGGTAATTTCCTATTCAGCCCTAATCATATCGACCTTTTTACTCCATGGAAAAATAAATCACAAATGGGCTTTTATTGAGCAATAACTGTTTGGCCCATTATCATGTGTTTAGCTCTAGTGGGCTCAAGTACCGGTGGGCCGGACGCCATTACTCATCAGTCATCACTAATAAGGTTGCCTTCTTAATTTGAACAAGTAGGTGCACTCCTTAATCAGTTCAGTAACATCCTGACTGCCTGCTGTTTGGTAGGAAACATTTTTCTTTTTTGAGTACATTGGGGATAGTAAGAGAAGTGATATACGATCCTCATGTGAGATCCAACTCGGGTCAATCGTCCTACAAAGATGCATGCCTTCTACCATTAAAGCATAAAATTGTATCGATGTACGCCGTTACAATGACAAAATTTCCGCTTTTCAATCACTTCAAACAATATGATGCTCATACATACATTCTATAAAATTATTGAAGCTGCTAAATTTGCATTATAAAGCTTCTAAAAGGTGCACTTAGCAATTAAAACTCCAAGTTGAGATCCAATATGCAATACTGACAGATGAGGTGAAAAGGGCATTGAGGTTGTCCGAGGGAAGTTCTTCGAGCTTAAGTGAGCAAGTATTCTAAATATAATCCAAAAGGATTAGAACAAAAAGTAATTAATATGGAATTTCGTATCTTGTTAATTACAATAAAATGGGTATTTAAACAATTGGGACATTGAGATCTTGTTTGTTTATGTTTCCAATGGCACATTTCCAATTTCCAACTATTCATAAAAATGTAATCATGTTTGGTTATAAATAGTGACGCTATAATTTCACTTAATGACACTTATTAGCGTCACAAGGTATATTACCTACACTTTTAAAAGCGTCATAAGTTGTGTTGTTAAATTTAATGTCATGAAAATACGTGTGACGCAAGATCTATGTGTAGATAAAATTCATTTCCGATGCTTTTATCAAATGTGTCATTATGTGGTGACGCTACTTTTGGTCACAATTACTAAAGATTTAATATATTTTAAATGAAACTTTATTGACGCTAAAAGTGTTGTTAAATTTAGGGACACTATTAAGCGACTTTCTGATCGCAACACTTTTGAAAAATAGTGTCATTAAAATTGTGATTTAATTTTACTTTCTAGCTTTTGTAAAATATATTAAAAAGCAATTATTTATTTATTTTTTGAAAAATTTAAATTTAATATTTAATTTTTGACTCATTTTGAATTTGTTGTTAGTTAATTATACACCACATGCTCTCTATTTAGTAACTCTCAATATCATTCTCTACACTTCAATCTTTCGATATGGGATAGTTATTCCAATTTTTTACTTTGTGATGCTTTTTAGTAAGTGTCGTCATCATTTTAATGACACAAACAATAAAAGTGTAAGTAAATTTTAAAAATTTGGCCACAAATAAAAAAATGCGTAAGTAAAATAGAAAGTGTAATCAAATTTATGACCCTTTTTAATAAGTGTCGTCATTTTAGTGACGCAAATAATGAAAGTGTAAGTAAATTTTAATAATTTTGCGACAAATAAAAAAATACATAATTAAAATAGAAAGTGTCATCAATTTTACGATGCTTTTTGCTAGGCGTTGTCTTTAAGGATACAAATAAAAAGGCGTAAGTAAATTCTATAATTATCGTGACACTTATAAAAAAAGTCGGTAATTTTATTAAGATAATGACACTTCAATAAAAAATGTCATTAAATTGACTAAAATGCTAGCGTTTTCTAATAAGTGTTACTAATTTTTATAATTTACAATTTTTTCAAAAAGTGTCATTAGATACTTATTCATAATGACGTCTTTTGGTAACGTCATTAAATTTGTGTTGGGATAGATCATTTTAGTTGTAGTATATACCTTACAAAGGGGTGTGCACGACCGGTTTGGAGATTTAGAAATCTCGTAACCGTCTCAAGTTCGGAGATCCCATAATTAAATCACCGGAATCGGACCATAAAAAATCTTTGTCTCGAGAGATTCGGTTTTAATGGAAAGGTGCGGAACCGTTCAAGAAACGGAGATTCAAAGATTATTCATAAATAAAACACTCAAAAAATGTGAAAGGAAAAATCGGTGTAAAAATCATTAAACGATTGTCCTTTCAATCTTTTTAAGCGGAATCTCAAAAATATATACTAACACTATTAGTAATACACAAGTTTAATTTTTAATATTTTATATTTAACTTATACGTAAAATTTCTTTAATTCATATTTAAGTGCTATATTTTTAATATTATAAATCTTTCTTTCATGACAGAATTATAGACTATATTACATTATTAGTTTAATATCAATTTAACTTTTAAATAGTTTTTATCTAGTTTATAGTTAAAAGTATTGATTTTTTTTTTTGGATTTTAACATTATATGTTTCGGATATTACGTTATTCGTATAATTAGTAGTAAAAGTCTATAATCTCAATGAATGATAAATTTAAGAGCCTCTGTTACACAATAATATTCTATAATCTGTGCCCATTTTCATGGGCTCTTGACTTATGGAAAGTACAATTAACTAATAACCTTAATAAATTAATGTGAAACGAAAGTTTATAGTCTCAATGTCTCAATTGCTTGATTAGACGATCACTCAGTGTTGTGTAATTTACTAATTATTTAACTAATTTTAATTCAATTAATTTTCTTGATTAGAGGATGAGTCTAGTTATGATCCTTAATAAGTAAAATATCATCAAATTTAAATATTTTCTACAAATCAAATTATGATTTATAATTTAATTTAGTGGAAATATTTAAATAAATTAATATGATGGCAACCAATTTTTGATAACTAATTAATACAATGTAATTCTTATTGAATTAAATTCATATTTAATTATTCATTTGATATATTAATTTTTTTTAATAAGTTGGGAGATCTTGGTTGGAGGGGGGTAAATTTCAAATAAACTAAAAGGTACCAGGTTCGAACCCGGTCAATACCCTTACTAAGGGTGAGCGATGCCACTTAAGCTACAAGCTAGTGGTGATTCATTTGATATATTGATAAAATATGTCATATTTTTAATTTGATAATTTTTGGTAATATGTTTTATATAGTATTGAATTTCAAAGGAATATGTAGTTTTGAATTAAAACATAAATAAGATAAAAATATTATATATGTATATAAAAGTTATTTAAAATCGATTCTAGTTTTGGATATTCGATTTGGTATGGTTCGATCTGAGTTTTTAGTACGGATATTTGAAAAATCTCAAGAATCGTACCATGAAAATTTTCGGGATGATTCGGTTTGGGAAAAGTCAAAGTCAACTAATATTTTTGATTCATATATTTTTGATTCGGATTCGGTAATCTCCAAGTTCCATGCACATGCATTCTCTACATCACTTATCAATCACAATCCTCATACTTTCATCCAATTATATATGTGGGATCCACCATTACCAACTCTAGCTATTTGACTTACTATTATTTTTTAATTATATCTATCTAAATGGCCCCACCACCTACAATCTTACAAATATAATATTACATAGGGATATGATCAAATGAGACCAGACCACTTTAGGTAAGAACATAAGACCACATTTAGACCATTTGATTTAATAATCAATGGTCCGCATTTTACTCCTCATTTTAGGCATTGGCGCCTCATTTAAGGGCATTACATAATTTCATTGTAAAATGTAAGGGATATATTTGTAATTGGACGTGTTTTGAATTTAGTAACTCAAATTCTTCCTTATCTCATCCATGATTTGTGCAACATCTCTCTCTCTGTGGAATTCTCCTCTAAAATTTATCTCCAATAGAAATTCTCTCAAATAGAAATTCTCCATCTACATCAACCTCTCCACTGACGACGCCGATGAAGACGACGAAGAGGCAAAGGATCGACCGCTTATGCTTACAATACAACCTTCTTTCGCCATCGATGCGTCGTCTCACCAAATCACCACACGGATCGATAAGCTCCCAACCTTCTTCGATTTTTCGTTTTTTTTCTTTCGAATTTATTCGAATGTATACGTCTTTTTACATGTGTGTTTATATGCACATGTATATTATGAGATTTCGGGATTAGGTTTATAATGTGTTAGAGTTCATAAATTAAGTTGTTCATTGTACATATGATTATGTAGTTTTTGTTCGATTTTGATGTTCTTGATAATAGGGTTCTATTTTGTGTTTTTGTGGTCGCTTTTATTATTTTAATTATGTTCAATTTTGGGTTTAAACATATATTTCATTATTCGATCTTGCCAATAGGTTTGATGAATGTTTTTTTTGGGCTTTTTGTTGTTCTTATGTTGTGTGTTTGTAGTTTAGATTTCTTTCGACTTCTCAATTCTGATTTATCTTGGGAGATTTCGCACCTTCGTGCATTGTGATGTTAGTTGTGTAATTATGTATATTTAGTTATGAAATTATGTGTGTTTAGTTGTATAATAATGTATGTTTAGTTATGTAATAATGTGTATTTATAAGTTATATAATATGTGTTTAGTTATGAAATTATGTGTGTTTAAGTATATAATAACGTGTGTTTATTTATGTAATAATGTGTATTTAGTTATAGAACACTTTATTTTGTTACTTGTGCGAGCATCTATTTATGCATGGAATTATGTATATTTAGCTATAGAACAATGTATATTTAGTATTGTTATAATGTGTGGTTAGTTTTGTGATAATGGACAGTTATGAAATTATGTGCGTTTAGGTGTATAATATTGTGTGTTTAGTTATGTAATGATGTGTATTTAGTTGTGGAGCACTTTATTTTGTTACTTGTGCGAACATGTATATATGTTATGGAATTATGTATATTTAGCTATAGAATAATATATATTTAGTTTTGTTAAAACATATTGTTAGTTGTATTTTTTGTATAATAATTGGTGCTATATTTTTTTATAGGTTTGTTTGATCAACTAAATGGCAGATAACAATGGGAAAAAGGATGTCCGCAAATGGTGAGTGTTGTCCATAATGCACCACATCTAGACCTGTGCATGCCTTGGAGAGACACCACAAACAAAGTTGATTATGGCATATATGTTGTGAGGCATATGGAGAGCTACATGGGAGGTGGCACCAAGGGATGTGAATGTGGTTTGAGAAGAACAATTCTTCTCAAGTGTCTATGTTGTGCACGAAGTATGCGGCTGCAATAATTCTTCACCACAATAATGAGCAAAAGGACAGGTGTTTGGAAGAAGCCAAAAATTTTGGGTGGGAAGAAAATATTGTAGTGCTATTTTAATAGATAATTTACAATGTATATTTCTGCTCATCTTTTTGTACAATTAGTGTTCCATATTTTTTTGTATATGACTTAGATGTTTCGTTGAATTATGGATATGAATGGATCGCGACATGGATTGTTTTCTTTTTAATCAATATAAATTCGCATTTTTATGTACACTTGGTATGTATGTTGTCATTTAACTTTAATATTGTATATGTAGTTACAACGTTTTATGTGCTTACGAATAAAATTATGTATCGTCAAGTAGACTATATATTTTGGTTAAATAGTTATTAAATTCCGTATATTTACGCATAGGATTATGTATAAAATCCATACAATGTATATTAGATGTGTTTTGTACAAATAGTCAATAAAATTGTATAGGTGGTTATAGAAATTTGTTCATTTACACATAAGAATATGTTATTTAAACACTTGTGCATATATTGGTTCGCTATTGTCACATAGAAACGATGCATAGTGTAAACACATATAATGTATAAATAGGTTGTAGATATTGTGGGTTTAGGCATAGAATTATGTACAACACCTATAAATTGTCATAGTGTGTAGGATATGTATATTTAAGCATCCAATTATGTGTGTTTAGTTTGCCAATGTCGTATATGTTATTGATGGTAAGATCTCATTCCGATTTCGTGGAAATGGTTATTGATGGTAAGATCCCATTCGATTTCAGGGAAACGAATTTTTAGGATTTTTAGTGAAATTGATGTTCCTATTGTACCCTATTTGATCCCCACCATTTATTTATTACTAAAAATCCTATTAAATCCTACCCTTTTATTTTATTTTGTTGGATGGTGTAGATTGAGTCTTATGTTCTTACCTATAGCTATGGTCTCATAGGATCTCATCCCATATTACATATGCAATTTAAAATATTCAATCAATATCAATTTTCAAATTATTATATACATAAAATACTACTACAAAACTACTCAACCAAATATTCCATACCTACATAAAACTCATTTTCATTCATTCATCCAAACATAATTCCGGTTTTCACACGAAAACCAATAAATTCTCAAAATTCATTTTCCAATACTAGAAACTAGAAATAGACCATGGAAATATAACCATACAAGACATGAGCCTCGCGGGACTTGTTTAATGAGTTAGACCTCGTGAACCATAAATTGGGTATATATAAATAATAACCAAAATAGTATGCAATTAAAAACAATAAATAATAAATAAATTGGAATTAAGCAATTAAATTATTAACAAATATTAAGAATAAAAATTACCCACATCAATTATGATTAAACTTTATTTTTATAACATGTCAAAAATATTATAGGAGATCAGCACACATATATAAATCAAATAGACAAATATCAAGTGCCAATTTCTCGATAAATAAAATTTTAAGGCTAATGACATGCCGCGAGAGTGGAGTAAGCTTACACTCGAAAGTGGGGTGATCAGATGAAAACCTACAAAATATAACTTAATTTTTATGTTTTATGAAATTAGGGAAGTAAAAAGGAGGAGGTGGGGCCAAAATGCGCCCCATTAGCTCTGCCATAACCATTTTTTTCTTCTATAAAAAAATTTGGTAATGTCATTGCAGATCTTTCGAAACCGAACGTTTTCACTGAAAAGTAATATCCGTGGCCATTGAGCTAGCCCCAGTGTTTTGCCATAACTTAAGACTTGTACACGACAAAAAAACATGTGAATTCCAACGAAAAAAATCTATTGGTATTTGGCCAATTTCTATTGGAATTATCGATTCCAACAGAAATTCCAATGGAAAAGTATCATTGGTATAATGGCCGTTGGAATGACAAAATTCCAACAAAAATTCCTATGGAAAAAATATTCCAATAGTACCAAATGGTTTTGCTTATCGTTGGACTTTCTGTTGGAATTTTCCAATGGTATGCTGTAGCATTGGAATTTTGAAAATTCTAACAGTTTTTTATTCCGTTGGAATTATTTCGTTGGAATTTGATTGTTTTCTTGTAGTGGTATGTTCCCAATTTCCAAACCGCTATATATTTTCAATTTTATACTATTTATAAATATAGAAATATATTTATTTGATGTATTTTCACCTGAAAATAACACTAGTCTTAAATTCTTTCTTTAATTTAAAAATTCGTTATTCACTCAGTTCACAATTTTCAAACCTATTCTAAAACATATTTTCGTATTTTGTCATTCAATCACATCCACACCATTACATCACCATATATTCACCTTTCCAACTAATAACTCAATAAATATGTGAAAAATAATATTTTAGAAACTCCTACAAATACTTTGTTACTTCTATCACATACTTTCGTGTAAGAACTACTTTATTAAAAATACTCAAACAATTATCATCTAATTTTTAAACCTATATATATTCTCAATATTTGTATTTCGACTACATATTTTCTTATTTTTCACATAAAAACCAATAAAACCCAAAAATCTCAATGAATTATCGCAATTAAAACAGACCACAACAACCCTTAACAACTATATATATATATATATATATATATCTAATACCATCCGCAAGACTCGTTTCGACCATTACTAATAGGGATGTCAACAGTATGGGGCAAGGTAGAATAGCGATCTCCATCCTTGTCCCCGTTTGTGGAGAACCCTCATTCTCGCACGCGGAGATTCCACTCCGCGATTTGTTTTTTTAAGGAAAAATAATATATTTTTTAAATATTTTTATCATTTAAAATATTTAAAAACATGTAAATTATTTAAAAAAATTAATAAAGGACTCTTTATACAAAATAAATTAATTAAATTAGGATATGTCATTTTAATATTTATAATTTGTGACATATATTTATAATATATTAAATATATTATAATATACATGCATATCTTGTGTCCCCGCCGGGAACAGAGCGTGGAATACAATACACGTCCCCACCAACGAGGAGAAAATATTTCTCATCCCTATCCCCACGGGCAGCAACGAAGCTAGAAACTTCGTGTAGGGGGGTCCAACTAATATTATTATAAAAATATAATATAATATATCAATTATAAAAACAAAACTATAAATAAAAACCAATTTTGACAACCCTTGTTTGGTGTTGACATGCATGACTTGGACCAATAGGGAAAATACCCAATTTATTGGGATGTATTAGTTCAATTACATCTTAATATTAAAAAATAATTAACATAATAAAATTACATCAATATATCATAACATTTATTTTTAATTCTTTATATTTTGAAATCGTTGAAAAACATGCTAATAGCTTCATTGTTAATATTTCAAAAGGAAAATATTGAGAGGAAATGTACAAAATTTATAATGGAGCAGAAAAACTATATAAAATTTTGAAAAAGGAAAAAAAAAAAGAACAAAACTCAAATATTTTTCAAGATACACAGATGAGGAGGGAAAAACAGAATTGAAGATTTGTTCCATATTTTTCTATTTTTCTTTTTTTTTTTGTATTTTTCAAGGTTATAATATATATGAAATTACCAAAAATATCCTTAATATTTTTCAAAATTCCAGGGGGCCCAGTGACCCTTAGCCCTAACATAGCTTCGTCACTGCCCACGCAACGATGGATCCAAATAATTTCCACAATGGGACACAAAACAATGACATTTATGAACTACATAAAAATAATTATTGGAGCACACTTACTATGAACTTATAGCTTGAGTGGTATATTTAACTCTTTGCAAGGATATTGATCGAGTACGGCCTTGAGTGTTTGAGTTTTTTTGAGATTTATCTCCTCATCTCCAACCACTCTTCTCAACTTATTAAAAGAATGAGTAGAGCACACATTATTTTCTTAATCAATTGCTTTTAAAAATAAATTATTAGTAAAAATATTACATTAAAGAAATTAGTATGACACACTTTTATTTTTTTAAACATAACTAATATACAATTTGTAAAAAAAATAGTAAATATTAAAAAGACCAAAAAAAAACGGAGCACAGGGCACATGCCCCCAAAGTGGGTACCGTGCATCCGTCATTGTGCCCAAGGGGAAGATTTTTGGAAAATCCTGTCCCATTCGGAGTGGATCCTGTGGGGAAATGGATATTCACCGCCATGTTTTTTTTTTTTTTTTTTGAGAAATGAACGTTGCATTAATACTTAAGAAGGTCCTTCCTCCTCCTGGGGAGGAGGTGATTGATCTGTGAGAAAAAGAACCAGAGTACAAGTTATTACATGTAGGGAAAAAGCAAATTTGGCCAATAGGTGAGCCATAACATTAGCCTCTCGGGGAACACTACGGATGGTAAATGAGCGAAAAGATCCGATTTCTCGAATGTCGTCGATTATCCCCCAGGTAGGTGAGAGTAGTTTGGGTGTTACTGATGCAGTTGGACTAGTCTCGACAATCCGTCTCCGCCACTACATGTTCCATTGAAGCTCCCCTGGCTAAGATTAGTCTTTCCCAAAGAAGCAATCGCCTCCATGATGTCGACGGCAAATTCTTGGTCATACTTTCGTGATAATACCCGAACCACAACCCCATCGTGCGCGAATGGCCACTATGATGCTTGCTCATATCCCCTTCATAATAGAGGCGTCCGAGTTGATTTTGAACACTCCTTCTATAGGTGGCTTCCACCGTGTTTCCTTTTCGATTGTGGGCCTTTTCGCCATTTTCTCTTCACTTTGTCCATGTAGTCTTGGAGACATTTTGTAGCCATAGAGAAGCACTCTGTATGTGATAATTCCTTGTTTTGGAAAGTTCGCATATTCCTTGCATGCCAAAGTATCCAAAGTAGCATGACGAACAGGGGGCCGACCTCGTCCGACTTGAATTTGGATACTTCTTGGATGAGGTCGCTAGTGAAGCCTTGGGTTGGAAAGTGACGGATCGAGCGTAAAGGTGACGACGCCAAAGAGAAGGAGCTCCAAGGGTAATCCCTAAGTGCATGTTCGATTGTCTCCACACATTCACCACATCGCCGCAAAACGGGTTAGGGGTAGCCTTTCTTTGGAATAGCGTCGCTTTAATGGGGAGTTTGTTATGTAGTACTCTCCACAAGAAAATTTGTACTTTGGGGGTATGTGGAGTTTCGAGACCCATTTCCATAGGTCATTTGGGGTTCCTTGATTGATAAGTGTATTTTTATGCATGTTTTATGTGTGTATTTGAGTAGAAATTGAGTTATTTTGTTGTTAGTTTCATTAGTTTTTGATTGTACATTGTTTATACTAATGGGGTGCTTTATTGGTGTAGATTGACCATTCGGGGCTAATTTTGGTGAATTTCGGACCATGGATTCATGTCAAAACATACCGGGAGTTTAAGGATGCAAAACGCTCAAAATTCCAAGCCAAACGCGTCATTTCGGGGCCTTTTTGGTCCAACACGGGCGGGGTGTCGCGGCAACACGGCCGTGTTCGCCGGGAGCTAAAAACTCGATTTTTCGCACAAAACACCTCCGACACGGCCAGGCCGTGTTAACCCAACACGGCCGTGTCAGAGACACGGCCTGGCCGTGTTGGGAAGCACGGCCATGTCTCCCTGATCCCCTGTGTGATAAAACAGCACGGCCCGGCCGTTCTGGGCGACACGGGCGTGTTCGGGGCACTTTTTTGCAACTTTTCCATGCGAAAATTATGGAAAACTCACCTACCAAGCCTTTTGACCACTTTTATACACCTTTAACACCCAATTTTGCTGCAACATGTCCCCATATTCCCTCAATCATCATGTGTATACAATGATTCAACCAACTCAACCATGAATGTGCACACAATGATTCAACTAACAAGCATGGAAATGGGGCATTTGTTAATATGGTATTTCACAAGATGGTGCTTATAAAAGCCAAGAGTTTGAGTTGGAAAATGATTCATGTAATATTCATTCATTGATATACATAGAAATCAGATTTTAGGGATGAAAGTTCATATTTTGGAGAGGAGAAACATATATTGTAGTGAGGAAGAGAGTTAGAAGGCTTGGATCACCATGGAGAGGCGCTAAGGCACAAGGATTGAAGATCGCTCGGAGAAGAAGATGAACTCCACCACTTCATCATCATACTTCCAACAGGGGGAGTCTTATGTTGGTTTTGGAAGTTTTAACTTCAAGTATTCATGTTGATTTGAAAGAAACTTCTTGTTTAATTGTTGTTTTCATTCTCAAATCCATCATGAGTTAAATCGCTAGTGTTTGAATGTGATGAACCCTAGAACTTATTTGTGATCATTGGTTTGAATGTTTTAATATATTTTCTTATGTTTTTATGCGAGTCACTTATGTTATGCTTGTTTATTCGAATTGGTATATGCGCAATATTGATTTGAAGTTTATTTTTCACCGGAAATCGAGAGATTCATGGTGAAATAGAACCAATATAAGTGAAAGGAGTTGCATGCAATCCTAGATATAGGACGACATAAATCTTCCGGATTAGGGTCAAACCTAATATGGGAATTCACAAACCGTTAATTAATGCAATCTTGGGGGTTTTAACTAGAAAGAGATTTGAGTTAATCAACTTGAGGTTAGGAGTTTTTCGCCTTGAGAAAGGGTTTAACTTAATTTAGGAATGCCTACGGTCCATGAAGCATGAAAATATGTTAAGGGATGGTTAAAACTTAAGGGTTATGGTTGTATTTATTTTGGTAAAATCACAAAGACGTTAGAGGGATTCACATTCAAGCATATTTATATCCAACATCTTCCAACTGAAAGTGTATTCGATATCTTTCGTGTTCTTAGTTGCCTCTTCCACTTTTATTTGCTTTTGTTTTATTTTTATTTTGCAACAAACTATTTGACGAATTTGTAGGCTAGATAATAAAAAGACGGTAATTACTAGTAATCATAGTCCTCGTGGGAATGACACTCGATACTTAATAATCTATACTATAAAACGATAGTGTAACTTACCTACGGTTTTAAAGGTAGCTTTTGAGCCATCATTGATGATGAGGGTCTATTCAACATTTTGTCATCCATACCCATGCCAACTTTGTAGCCGATTTTACATCAGAATGGCCATTTGTTGTAAAGATCCATGTCCAAATTTGTCTTCGCACCAAGAATTATGCAACGGGATATGAGGATCATCGAGGCGTCTTCATTTGAGAACAGTCGTGTACTCGCTCCGTATTCCATTCCGCTCGACCTTCTCGAATAAATCTCGCCATCATATCGGCAGTGTCCCTTCATAGGGTGTGGTTGGACATAATTTATCGTGAGAGGGTAGCCAGGATCACCCACACTCGTGTAGAATTGCCGTTCCCTATGAGCCGACGAGACCCCTTTCGGATAATATCTCTACCACTACAATGCTACGCCACGTGAAACTGGGGTTATATCCGATTGTAGCGGTTAGAAAATCTCCGTTGGAGAAATATCGGGCCTTTATGGTCCAGGGCTAGGAAAGAGTTGTCGTCTTGTATTAGGCGCCACCCTTGTTTGGCCAACATAGCTTTGTTAAAGATGGATAGTTCTCTAAAGCCTAATCCCCCATCCTCCTTTGATTGACATAGAGATTGCCATTGAATCCAATGAATTTTTCTTTCATTCTCCTTTTCCCCCACCAAAAGCTTGCCATCATCGAAGTTTAGGCGTTGGCAAGTTTGAAAGCGGATTAGAAAACAACTCATCAAGCACGTTGAATCGCTTGGGCTACGCCGATGAAGGTCATCTTCGGCAATCGAAAGCGTGATGGCTTTCCAATTTTTTAATTTTTAATTTATTCACCGCCATGTTGCCATCCCTAATCAATGTAATAATTTTCACTCTTTTCTAGAAAGAAGCTTTCTAATATGGAAATTACCATTATAGCCTCACCTAGGTCGAAATTACCATATTGACCTCGCCGCCATTTGAAATTACCAAGATGCCCCCAGGATCGCGTCTTTTTATATGGGCCCGACCCTACCCGAAAGTCCGGGTCGGGTCGCCCGCGACTGACACGCACCACCGATCGGGTGCCACGTGTACGGTGATCCGCATTGCATGGTGAAAGATTATAAAACACGGACGAAAATCAAGGTAAAAGGTAACTTGTCATTATTCTAAATTACCATTTCTTTAGGCTTTCTAAGACCTCAACTACTTGATTCTCGACTTAGGCATTGGAGGGCCTTAGCCGGGAGCCATCCCCGCTAGCCTAACGTGCGTCTGTTTTGGTGACCCTCGAACAAAGTATCTCACCTCGCTTTTTGGGAATCCTTGGCCACGTCACCTCGTGGAAAACACGCCACCTCGTTTCGTGAGTCCCTAAATCGTGTATATCTCGATTTACTTTTTTAAATCACTTTCTAATAGCAGCTTGCATACTTGACACGCTTGATGCACTGACATTGTCATTTTTAATTAAAAAATATATATATTTTGAGAGGATCAATTAAAAATATATAGGTATGTATATGATTGTCATTCTCATACATATAAATATTTTTAAAATTGAACTGATTTTGGCTGGCTATTGCTTTAGCCTTTAGGTTTACGATGTGGTCTTCTGATTCTCATCTAAAAAGCAAATAAAGTTTTTGTTCTCATTGCTTTAATAATTAACTGAGTTTCAGTGCTTTCACATTGAGGCATAAATCTAATTACACGGTGTCTAAAGCGTGTTCAAATATTTTATCCTATAACATTTTTATAATTTACATGCACATGAAATAAAGGTGTCCATAAGAAACATAATAAAATTAATTTACACATATACCCCCAAAACACAAACCTTTTTTTTTTTTTTTTTTTTTGAGTAGAACACAAACAAATTAATAGTGGGATGAAGCCAAACATTCAAGAAATTAAATTATAAGAATGCAGGCTGGTGGGGTTTGAGTCATTGTCGGTAGAAAACGTTAAATTATAAGTTTGTTAATATATATGGTACGGTGAGTTATTTTATTTAAGGTTAGTAGATCTTGCTCAAATCTATGATTATCAATTATAAAAATAATTAAATTTTGTTCAACGAGTGAGGATTATTGATTTTTTTATTTTCTTTCTTTTATCTTTTCAAATATTTTATTCCAATAACATTTTCATAATTTACATTCAAACGAAATAATGGTGTCCATTAAAAAAAATAATAAAATCATTTCACACATAAACCCGCAAAACACACACAAACAAATTGTGGGATGACATGAAACCAAACATTGATGGGTTTTAGTCATTGTCGGTAGGAAAACGTCAAAGGGCATGTCCATATATGGTACAGTGAATTATTTTATTTAAGGTTAGTAAATCACTAAATCTTGCTAAAATCTATGATTTTTAATCATAAAATAGATTAATTAATATAAAAATCTTACCTAAAATTAAATCCTGCCTTAAAGTAATGCCTGATTGGTGGACTATGGTTTTGGTTTTCCCCACTAAAAATAGCCAATCCTGTCACACGTAGAAAATGTTTTGTGGACCCATATATCATGTGATAACAAAGATAAGAACATATTTTTATTTATTATTTTTTTAAAAGATTTTGCTTTATAAATGTATGGTTATTTGAGCCTCATTTCCCTAACTAATTTCTTGTCACACTTCATTCCAAGAAAAAATTATGGCAGCACATACTTCTCTTACATTGTTCCTCTCTTTCTTATTATATGTCCTAACCGCCGCCACCACCTCCGCCGCGGCCGCCGGCAATTTTATTCAAACCTCATGCCGGACCACCACATACCCCGCCGTTTGCGTCCAATCACTATCTCCATACGCCTCGATAATTCAAAAAAGCCCACGACAATTGGTCATGACGGCCCTATCAGTGACCGTCGACAGGGCCCAATCCACAAGAACATTTGTGGCCAAGCTCACTAAATTTCGCGGGCTGAAGCCAAAGAGTACGCGGCCCTCAAGGACTGCTTGGAGGAAATGACCGATAGCGTGGACCGGCTGAGCAAATCGGTCCGGGAGCTGAAGAGCATGGGCCGGGCCCGAGGCCCGGAGTACATATGGCACATGAGCAATTTGCAGACTTGGGTCAGTGCTGCGCTGACTGATGATAGTACTTGTATGGATGGGTTTGCGGGCCGGGCCTTGAATGGTAGGATCAAGTCTTCTATTAGGGCCCGGATGAGTAATTTGGCTCAGGTGACCAGCAATGCACTGGCACTTTGCAACAAGTTTGGGGGAAAGTAATTATGAGTGGTTTTAATTAAGTTATGTAGTTTAATTTCATAATGTGTTGAGTTGAGTAGTCTTAGGTTGAGTGGTTTGTGGGTTTAAATTTTGATGTAGAATTGTGTTGCTACTTGCTATCCAAATTTTGTAATATACTATGGTAATACTTGAAAAATAGATGTAATTTTAATTTGCCCCTAAATTTGCGAGATTTTTAATATTGTCCCCGTAATATTAAATTGTTCTACTTATTCCTGAATTTAAAACATTATTGCATTTAGTCTATAATTTCCAAATTTACCCTTTCAACCTTTATGGTTATTTTATTTAGTGATCTCTAACAATAGTATCATAGTCTATGTTTATTAAATTTTTTTGAAAACTAGTCTATGCTTATCTTGAATTTACTATTATTTAATACTATTTGTATATTGACTAAATATGAGGAGATTTTGAGAGAAAATTGATCCAAATAATTTTGAAGAGGAAAAATTAATAAAGCCTCAAACTATATGCGATTTTTACATCGCTTCCTAAACTAATTTTTTTATACTTAAGCCCCTCAACTATCTGAAAATTTCTACGGTCCCATCTCATCCTCCGCCCGTGATCCGATGGGAATATTAAGTTGGTGGGGAGGAGAAGAGGGCACCGTAGAAAATTTTATGTAGTTTAGGGGGTTAAATAGAAAAGAAAATAGTTTAGAAGTTGGTTTCAAAAATTGTGAATAGTTTGGGGTACATTAAAATTTTCATAGATTTATATATTTATACTTATTGTGTTTTGTATACAAATAAAGTATTAAATTAAATCATAGTTTTATTATTTCACAAATTATTATGCATGATTTCCAAAGAATTACTCGACTGACGGAAAAATATTTAGACACTAAAATAAACATCTCTTTAAAGCAAAATAAAGAATACAAGCTTTGAAAAACGAATCAAATATAGAAATGACATTCATCTCCATTATATGATTGTTTTTATTCGATGCATAAGCAATAGAATGATCAAGAATAGGGATGACAATTTTGACACAACCCGCGAGTACCGCCATGCCCCCCCCTGTTTGGATCGCCCGCTCCATGACCCCGACGGGCATGTCCGGGTATCACTTCCACCCAGTGGGTACCCGCCCGCCTATTTTTTTAATATATTTAATAATTTTGTAGAATATTTTATAAGTATATTAAAAATAAAAACTTATTCATTTTTTCTCGTTTAAATTTATTTAATGTGGGGTAGGAGGGTCGACCCGACCCGCGTGCCCCGCGGTGGGTCGGGCCATCCCTAATCAAGAACCCAACAAATTGAAACATCATTTGACAAAATCAATGAAATTATAACATATTATATAAGCATACACACATATTTATAGCACACTGTTGGACCTCTAGCTACTACTCGGATTTGACGATCGTCCCCACAAACCAACACGAGTCTTTTCTAGCGCGCTTTGTCTCACTCACTCACGCGCACTCGGAAAACTTCCAGGGGTCACCCATCCCATGCCTACTCCAAGCCAAGACGCTTAACCTCGTAGTTTCATGTAATGGGCACGAGAAAAGAAGATGAATGTTGGTATAGGTAGTCAAATCAAATCCTTTAAGCTATCCTTTAACTATGCAATACAATACGCTCACGAGTTCGATCGTGGCCCGCCTCGCGCCTCTTTTAAAGCCCATTGCAGCAGGGATGTTGGACCAAATCCCAACAATCCCCTCCCAAAGACTGCGGCAAAGATCTCGCCTCCGGTGGCTTGGCAACCTCCGCTATCCGCCAAACTTCCGCCGCTTCTAACGCCAACTTCTTCAGCGTCGCGTCACGCCACCTCTCGATTCCGGCCGCCCAAAGAACCTACACCCTTGATTCAGTCCATTTTTACCTCGGGCCCGCCACCTGGCAACATACCCTTCACTGGTCCACCCAAAGAACCTACACCTTCGATTCCGTCCGTTTACCTCATTGCGCCAAAGATCTTAGTTCCACCGCTCCCGGCAACCTCCATCGCAGCGTGCTTCCAAGGGAATTCGAACTCGTGACTCGCTCCGATACCAGTTGTTGGACCTCTAGCGCTACTCGGATTTGACGGTGTCCCCCACAAACCAACACGAGTATTTTCTAGCGCGCTTTGTCCTCACTCACGCCGCACTCGGAAAACTTCCCGGGGGTCACCCATCCCATGTCTACTCCAGCGCCAAACACGCTTAACCTCGTAGTTTCTATATAATGGGCACTTAAAATAAGATGCATCTGTTGGTATAGGTAGTCCAAATCAAATCATTTAAGCTATCCTTTAACTATGCAATACAACGCTCACAAGTTCGAATCGTGGGCCGCCGCGCGCCTCTTTTAAAGCCCATTGCGGGCGGGATGTTGGACCAAATCCCAACACACACAAACATTTACAATTTGATGTGCACATGAACTAGTAAATCTAAGAATTGAGGAAGAATTAAATGAAATTTTAAAGTTGATTTAACTACTGGGAAATTTTAATGTACTCCCTAACTATGCATGATTTTTACATTACCTCTAAACTATTTTTTTCTACTTAACCCCATGAACTACACGAAAAATTCTACGGCCCCATCTCTTCCACCGTCGGTGAATCTGATCGGAATATTCCGCCGCGGGGAGGAGAGATGGGACCGTAGAAATTTTCATGTAGTTCAGAGGGCTAAATAGAAAAGAAAATTAGTTTATGGGGTAATGCAGAAAATCGCGTATAGTTTGGGGGGTTTATTAATTTTTCCTCTAATTGTTCAAGGTGTAATAACTATAGACAATCCACCAAGAATGAGGGTAAATTTGGAAATTATAAGCTTAGTCCAACAATTTGCAAAGTTCAGGAGGTAACGTAGAACAATTCAAAGTTATGTGGGCAAAGTAGAAAATCACGCATAGTTTGGAGACAAATTAAAATTACCTCTGAAATTTATGTCCATTTTTCCTTTAAGGAAAATAATGGCAAATTTTTCAGTCATACCTCGGAATAACTCAAAGTACAATCAACAAGATTTTAACTTCACCTCCTATTTCTTTTAATATGTGAGATGTCTTCACTTATAATCAAGATGATGAGATGAGAGAAAACATCATTCGAAAGTCTACAAAGGAACAAATGTTCGCTAGCCAAATTTCTCTTAAAGAGTCTTGTTTGTCTAAACAATAGATATTTAATTTTTAATCACTAAGAGCATCTCTAAGAGAATGATTTATCTTCAATTTGAAGCAAAAACTTGTTACATCACTGCAGCAGAGCCTGCGCTATTTGAAAATGTGAACAGTTTGGTAACAGAAATAGCGCAACACTACACCACATCATTTCCTTTTTTTGTTATAAATTAATGATTATAGTGTGAAAATATGCAACAAATGGAATATTATAGAACATTCCTTTATAGTGCAAAATTTACTACAAACTATTGGAGGTAGAGCACAGATTTTGCACTAAATAGTGCACACTAAAATGGATCAAACTGCGTAGCGTGGATTCCTTACATTCCTGTATCTCTTTTTTCTGATATTTGCATATGTTTTTATAATTGAGTTAGTTGTTCGGCTTTGTGAACAACACATTTTTATATTAGATCTATATTTAAAAAAAATTGCGTAAATTCTCAACATAACCAGTTGAAACATTATAAAAATACGAAATCATGTTTACTACAAGTCTGCAACGATCCTTCTCATAAGCTACCTTAGCTAGTTATATGAGTGGACAAATGGAACCGAAATCGGGTTTCAAATCGGAATTGTTGACCAGAACCACGTTCCAAAATCGTAACTAGAACCGTGTAAGCTTTTTCCTCGGTGTCAAAAATCGTAGATCCGGCGGTTTTAACGTTAATGGAACATGTGGTTTTAACCGCCAAGTTCATTGTTAAACTGATGATTTTTATTTTGTATTGGGTAAAAATATGCTAGAAGAAATATTAAATATTTATTATGATATTTTATATTGGCAAACTGCATTTGACACGTCTTAAACCAAATGTTGTAAGCGAACTACATGGACTTTGATTCATCTGTACATTAAGATGATACATAGGAAGATTTTATTATTAATATTAATCCAAAACTCATTATCATTATGAATATTAAGTCCAAGCCTTTTCATTTTTTCCTTTTTCCTTTTTTTCGTAATTGAAATTAATAAATTATTTTAAAAATAAATAAAAAATTAACAAAAGAAAGGAAAACTCCGGTTACACCGAAATCTAAAACCGTAGAGGAATCGTGTTCCGATTTAGAACCAGAATCGTCAGTTCTAGTTCTAAAACCGGAACCGTGAGGCTCGATCCTTCATTTTGAAGGATTCATAATCAGCGATTTTAGAATCGGAACCAACAGTTATTTTCCAACTTCTAAACAACCCCCAAACCAAGCATGTCTCACTTCATCTTTTCTAATCAATGCATCTTTGTTTAATAATTTGTACTCGGTAAATGTAGTAGCACTTACTCTTTTCGGCAATTGGCATGGTTATATAGTTAATTACGTTTTCCCCATGGCGTGTGAAAATGGTAAATGTGGCTATATTGATTGTCATCTTATTTCCAAAATTTTTATTATTGAGAGAAAATATTTGTAGGTTATGTAATTGTTTGTGAAAAAAAAAAATGAACTTTTTTTTATAATGAAAACTTCATTCCTATCAAAAATCAACTAATTTTCTCTTCATCTCTCACATTTCCCAATAATCCAACTATCCTATTTATTTCTCTCTCATCCCCTATTCATATAAAGAATTTCAGTAATTTTTTAACTTATCATCATTTTCATTATTTTTCTCTTAATCTTGATAACAAAAGGGATACAATGAGTTCTCCGCTTCTTTTTTGTGTGGGTGAGGAAGTGTTGGAATTTTCGCTAATCGTCGCATCTCATCGCCTTTATGCCTTTTGTTGCTCGCTGAATATACATTTTCCTTCTACGATGTTGTATCCGATGATATCGTCATCCTTTGTGTGGCTAAATCGTAGGGTTCTTCGTTTCTATGCCTTTGTTTGGGCGGTGTTTAGTCCTAACAAATCAAAGGTGTTTTTCGGGGCTTCCGTTTCCGTGCACGCGTAAATCGGGTTCAAGCTATTATTGGTATTCGAGAGGGTGATTTTCCTACATCATATCTTGGTGTTCCATTGTTTAAAGGGGCTCCTAAGAAGCGGCTTTTGACAAAGTTCGATCAAGTTCAAACGATGGAAGGGATCTTTCTTTTTCTTCTTTGGCAAAGCATGTGTTTGGTGAATTCCGTGATAACAAGCTCTCTCGTTCACACTATGATGGTGTATAAATAGCCGATTACCATTCTCAAGCGAGTTGGAGACAGCCATGCATAACTTCATCCGGACCGTGACATCAATCGAGAATGGCAATCATGTGGGCAATGGACACGTTGTTGTACCCTAGGAAAGAAGCGGGGCCCGAGGGTTCGTTCTATTATCACGGCTAATCAAGCTTACCTCATGAAGTTGGGTTGGAAGATTCTCACCTCGAGAATCTATTGTGCACACCACCCTTCGCAAGCGTTATTTCTTAGCTAATGGGCGATTAGATACACGTTCCTTCCTTCCTCGATATGGGTGGTCTCCATCCTATGGTTCAAAGTTGTTTATCGGAGTCTCATTGGGTTCCGGGGCGCACTCGTCGGTTAGCTTTTGGAACGATAATTGGCTTGGTTACGTTATTGCGGACCGAATTGGCATTCATCCTTTGTACCGTACTCACTTCCGAGGATATGATCTCGATTTCTTTTAGGATAACACTTGGCATTTCACGACTTCTTTTGTGAGGGCTTACTTGGATATTGTTCGGGATATTGTCCGATGTCCCCTTCCCCCAAAGTCAGTGGATAAACGTGTCACGGACGCATTCTATGGATGGAAGGGTCTCTTCTAAAGAGGTTTACTCGTTTTGCGACCTTCTCTTCCGGTGGTTAGATGGGGTTCTTGGATTTGGTCTCCGAACATCCTGCAGAGGCGCTCGGTGGTTGTTTGAGAGCGATATTCGGACATCTTGCGGTCCTGGATGTCATGCGTTCTCGAGGACTTCATTAGGCCGACCTTTTGTAGCCTATGTTTCTCTCACGCGGATTCTATTGATCATCTTTTTGTGTCTTTGTGTTTTGCGGGGACTCGTGGGGTGGATGGTTGATTCCTTCTTTGTCACTCGCATCTTACTCATAGTTTCAACGAATTTCTAATCTATGTAATGGGTTTCCATTTGGTGACAAGTGGCTTTTTTTTGGAAAGTGGCGATTATTTAGGATCCGGCTACTTTGGCATATTCGTAATGACATTATTTTCAATGACAACATATGGTCACTGGATGCGGCGTTGGTTCAACTTCGGGCGATGATTTTGGAATCCGCTAGTCTGGATAAGGGGTGTATGAATAACACGCAAGAGGATCTCCTTTGTCTTCGCCGGCTCAAGGTCCAGGGTCGCACATCGCGGGCTCCCACTATTATCTCTCGTTCTTGGCATCTTCTACGAGGTTGGATCAAAGTTAACACGAATGGCGGTCTTCTTGGTGCACACAGGCGTCTTGTGGCTGCCCGGGTATACCGTACGGCAATGGGCTTCTTCAGAGGTTGTTTTGTTGAACAATGCGGGACGAGACATGCTTTTGAGGCGGAATTAATTGCGGTTATTAGGGCTGTTTCCTACGCCTTCAACAAAAGATGGACGAATCTTTGGGTGGAGTCAGACTCGAGTTTTGTGGTAGATCTCTTTCGTAATCGTGCAGGTTCTATCCTGTGGCGTCATCTGGGTCTTTGGCATCTTTTATAGTATATGATTTCGCAAATGAATTTTGTTATTTCTCACATCTATCGGGAGGGAAATCGTGTGGCGGACTCTCTCAGTAAGTTATCGGACTCCAGATGGTGGGATAATCCTCCGGCTAACATTATACCCCTTCTCACTGATGATTATATCGACGTACACAATATAGATTTGTTAGATGATTTACATTTTCGGGCTTTTGTGTATTTTTCGACTTTGCCCCACGGAGGTACTCTTTTCCTATTGGGGATTTTTCCTTGAAGGGTGGGTTTTACTCCAAAGAGATTTTTAACGAGGCCTCATACATTGCGCTACCGATCGACTTGTGATCGGACTTTCTTTTCTTTAATCCTATTTCAATCTTATTAAAAAAATAAATCCAAAAGTCCACCTCAAAATTCCTCTAAAATAAGCAATCAATCTCTATCACTATACTTAGTTTTACGACATTACCTTCATATGTGAACTAAACCGTGGACCTACACACATTATTGACGAAGGCGGCAAGGCGGCTATGTGACCCCATAAATCGTTATAATGGTTCTTTGAGCATTAATTTTTTTAATAGGTTGGAGTAGTGGTTGGAGGTGAGGGATAAATTTCAAAAAATCAAAGATACAGGATTTGAACCCTGGTCAACACCCTTACAAAGAGTTAAGCGATACCACTTGAACTACATGCTTGTGGTGGTATTCTTTGAGCATTAATTATTGATTCATGGATACACGTTTTTATATAGAAGCATATTACTCAATTTTTTTGAGTACAATGGGGAAATTGGGGAGGGGACACATGCACTCGCATGTGACCGAACTCAAGTCATACACTCTTACAACATATGTCTCAACCACTAGAAAGACAAGATTAATCTCAAGTATTTTACTTAATTAATTTTTTTTTTTTCATATTACAAAGGGATTGCGAGAGTGAAGAATTAAATTATTAACAAAGGGTCTATGACTCTAACCAGGATGCTATCAAACAACATGGGGCTAGCTTGGCTGTTCCTCAATTAAACTCGATTCTTCTAATATCCCAAATTAAATATTCAGAAATATTTTGACTTATTAGTTTTGCCAATTATTATAAATTTAACATTACTATATTAATATCAGGTATTAATTAATATTCTTCATATTACTTAACATTTTTTAATTAATTGATATCAAATACAATTATTCTTTACTATATTTAGAAAAATAATCATTCAATTACAGCAGGAGCCATTTATTGGGTCGAGGAGAGTGAGTGTTAATTAGTTCTTCCATTCCAATATTAAAGCTCCCCATTTGATAAACGGAAGTTCAAAGTTGAAAATTTTATTTTTTATTGAGAAAAAAAAATTGGCCTCGGAACTATTCGAGTTTTTCAACTTTGTCACTTAAACTTTTTTTTGTGAAACACTTTACCTCCTGAAGTTAACGAGTTTTGCACATAGCCTCCTAGGACTCACATTTCGCTAGGTGGAATATTCGACCAAAATTTTGTCATGTGCCATGTGGGGGCAAAATTGTCATTGGACTCAAATTATACTAATGGTATTGCACTTTGTCATCTAAACATTGTGCGCTTATCAATTTGCCATATGAACTTTAAGTGATTTACACTTTGCACCTCGATTAAAAAAATAAATCAAAAATTTATATGTATATATATTTATTTTATATCTTTTTTAAATTTCTTAATAAAAAATAAAAAAGTAAACTAGTATTAAGTTCAATGAAATATATCAATACAATTATTTTATAATATATTCCTTTTTAACTTATTTAATTTTGTTTTTCACATAAAAATTACGAAAATAACTATTATTACAAATTTTGAAGTGAAAAAAATTATAAATATACACCAATATCACTTTTATAATAGTATAATGCATTTTAAAAGCAATTTTATAAATTCAAGTAAATTTAAAAATATAAAAATATTGCAACTTTAATGAATTGCATTATTTATACTTTTAAAATATTATATAGAATTTTTAACATACTTCAAACTTATTATTACCTAATTTATTTTATTTTATTTTTGCTTAAGTTAAGACTAATTTATTTATGAAAATTCATTCTAATATATTAGAATTTATATTTTTCCTACGTATATTATTTTATTTGCCTCAAAATGAATAAATAATTATTTATGTATACATATTAATTATGTGTAATTTGATAAAATAGATTAATATTAATTTCATACTTTTTAAGTTTATAAATTAATAAAGTAAATCAAGGAAGTAAAATATAATTCTACAAGAAAGTAAAAAAAAATTATAAAATAATCTTATTGAGAATATATTTTATTGAAATGAATACTAGTTAATTTTTTTATCAATAAATTTTAAAAATAAAAATAAATTTATACATATAAATTTTGGATTTTTTTAAACTTAAGTGGCAAAGTGTAAATCGTTCGAAGTTTATATGGTAAATTAACAATCGTCCAAAGTTCAGATGACAAATTGCAGTAACTTTATTATAATTTCAGTCAAATGACAATTTTGCCCCATGTGCATAACACTTGACAAGATTCCGGTGGAATATCCCACCGGTGGCGAGTCCCATGAGGCAATGTGCAAAACCCGTAAACTTTAGGAAATAAAGTGTCCAAAGAAAAGTTTAGGTGACAAAGTTGAAAAAACCAAATAGTTCAGATTGCCAAAAAAAAAATCCTCTTTTTTATTTTATTATTCATAAAGGAGAAAAAGTCAGTGAATGAATTTTTTTAATGATATGACATTTTTGAGGAAATAGTTCAAAATACTATCTTCTAAAAAATTATAAGTAAAAATATATTGCAAAAGAAAGAATTTCAATATGTTTTGGCAGAAAATATGGTAGTCAAACATATGGTTTTTGCCAGACACTCGAAGAGTGTGAAATGCTGACACTTAGGGGACCGCCATTGGCCGACATGGATGACCACCGGTTCACCACCACCCCTATTTTCTTTTTGGATTCTCCGACACATCACGTCATTTGCATTTACTATTTCTAGATTGGTACATAAATACATACGACTAAATTTTTTTTAAAAAAAAAGCAAAAGGAAAAGATTGATTTTAAAGTTAACAAAGTGATGTGAAATATATAACATGAAAAGAGAATGACTTTTAAGTTAAGGGAAAAATGCAAAATTAGTCCTCCATGTATATGAGTGTTGCAATATCAGTACTATAATTTTTGAAATTATGATTTTAGTCTTATATATTTTACAGTTTTGGTTTAGTGAATTTTAGGTATTGCAAATTTTTGAAATTACGATTTTAGTCTTGTATATTTTGTAGTTTTGGTTGATAGAATTTTAGGTTTGTGCAATTTTGGTCCTACAAATATTAATTGATGCAAATTTGGGTCTATCGGTTATTTCAATTATATTATTCCCAAATCGCTCTTGATAGTCAAATTAATCAATATATTTATGATCAAGTGTAAAATGGTATTAGAGCCTATATTTTATTTACTTAAGTTGAATTTATTTATTATTTATACTATAAATTGCCCAATGAATGAAGAATTTTAGATTTATGAATATGGATCAAAACCCAAGATACGAGTTCTATATGTATTAGTTATTTCAAAATTATGAAAATACAAAAACATGTGCAAATTTGGCAAAATCAGTTATTTTGAATAATAAGATGGAAATTGCCACATAAAATACTAAAATTGTTAAATCCTAAATTTCATATAATTAAAATTATTATTTTTGCTAAAGAGCAAAATTGTCACATGACTATAATTATAGAACTAATGTTGTGATACCTCTACAGACACATGACCTATTTTGCAATTTTCCCTTAAAGTTAACAAGGTTTCCCAACAGCCTAGATATGATTTTTGTTGGCTCCATTTTTTTTTTTTTTTTTTTTTTTTGAGAATGTTGTTGGCTCCATTTAAAGGTAAGGGAATTAATCAGTTTTATGAGTGAATTTCACGAATTATCTATTTTTAAAAACTAAGGCATTTTTTTTTTTTTTCGAACGATAGTATTATATTATAACAACTCAAAAACTAAAATTACAACTACAATCGTAGCCAACGGGCTAAGAGCCGACAAGACTAACTAAGAGCCAAGCGGGGAATTGGTAAGACCAATTCGGATTCACAACATGGACTAAAAAAACTACCCACCCCAAACTAAAACCACTCCACGCCGGGAGACTTCAGACTCCTTAAAGGAGACTGTAACACACTAAAAAAATCGAAATCGGGCACGAGCAACCACTACGTACTGCAGAACAGAAAAAACTGATCCGCCTACGAGTTTCGCAAATCAACCGGGAAAATAAAATACAAACCAAATAAGAAAACAACAACTATAGCTAAAAAACGAGAGAAAAAAATAAAAAAATAAAACAAAAATGTCTCTCCTTCACCCAAATCATCGACGCAACCCATCGTCTACTCGGCTCCGAGACACTCCGTGGAGCTCCGAACCGCTTTCACCCGGGACTAAAAATTCCGCCACCTTCGGACTCCCAAAGGACCGCTATTGTTCGCCCTCCAATAGAAAACATGGAGGGGAGGGGAAGGAGAGGGAGAGAGGGGAGGGGGAGAGAGAGGGGCGGCTGTAAAATTGGGGGAGGGACGGGAGAAATCGAACAAATTACAAAAAAACACCACAAAAACTACAACAAACCCAACTAAAAATCGAACAAAATACAAATAAAAAGTGAAAAACAAAAATACGGAAAACAAACAAGAAAAAGGAAAAAGAAAGGAAAAAAACAAAACAAACACGGCCTCTCCCTCTCCTACGTCCACTTCCGCGGCCAACACCACCTCCACGGGTGACACAACGACAAAATATCGTACCCAAAAAGGCCGACTCGAGATCTCTGTCTTAGCAAAACCGAGCCTTCTCTAACAAACCACATCAAGAACCGATCTAGAATATGAGCACACAAGCTAGATCTCGAAAAAATAGCCATGGCAAAGAGAGAAGAAGAGATGATGAAGGAAGGAAAGAGGGAGGGAGAGGGAGGAGGAGAACTGGGAAGCTTTTTTTTTTTTCTTCTAGGGAGGGAGGCGAGAGGAAAGTAGGGCTCTGACCCATTGAGGCATTAAGTGTCGGTTTTTGTCACATTGAATTTTTCCCCATTTTTTTATTATATTTTTCCCAAAGGATAGTATTATTATTAGGGAAAATTAGAAAATTAGTCCTCTAAGTTGGCCTTTTCGGACTTTTGTCTCGAAGTTGGCTTGTTTGAAAATTAGTCATCTAAGTTATGGAATTTCGGACTTTTGGTCCTCTAAGTTGCTTTGTTTGAAAATTAGTCCTCTAAGTTATAAAATTTTGAAATTTCATCCGATTTTCAGGAAATTTTTCAATCCATCGAAATTGCCGACTAGGATCTAAAACGACGTTAGACGAGCACAATTCTCTTTCAAGAGTATGCAAAACATCGCCTTCCACGCTGGCAACCATAAAATCTTCTTCTCGGATTATCAATCGCCCAAGAAATCGTGACATTTTGCGCTTCGGTTTTATGGTTGATAATCCGAGAAGAAAATTTTATGGTTGTCGGCAGCGTGGAAGGTGATGTTTTGCATACTCTTGAAAGAGAATTATCTTCGAACGACGCTCGTTTTAGATCCTAGTCAGAATTTCGATGGATTGAAAAATTTTCGGTGAAAATCGGACGAAATTTCGAAATTTTATAACTTAGAGGACTAATTTTCAAACTAACCAACTTAGAGGACCAAAAGTCTGAAATTTCATTAACTTAGAGGACTAATTTTCAAACAGCCAACTAGATGACTAAAAAGCCTAAATGCGCCAACTTATGATCAATTTTCTAATTTTCCTTATTATTAAACTTCAACAACAAATTTACATTGCCAAATGGCATAAGGACCACCTTGAACGGATAAATTCCTCACGAAAGACAAAAAGACACTCCTCGAAAATAGAAAAAAGCAAAGACTCCAATAAAACCAAAACACTCTGACATAGGGGATTAAGCATTCCGAATGAGACCCACAACTGAACCAAATAGAACCAAACCGAGCACGAACAACACCCCACAACTGAACTACTTTTTACTATTTTAGATGCGTAAATAATTACGTTTTATTTAATCACTTTAATTGGAATTGTCCACTTTTAAAATTCCCATTACCAATTTCAACTATATATTTTCAATTCTCACAGTATGTCCGAAGAGGTATGGTCTAGTATTCTTCCCAATTATTCTAATTTGAAAGATATTTTAATGTCCTTTTTATCCAATAGTATTCATCCCAATTATTCTGATTGAAAGATATTTCAATGTCCTTTTTATCTAGTAAAGATGTTTGTCCATGAGGAACTCAATCCTATATTACATAATTAAGACTCATTACATGCCATGATTTAATTTTAACATTATATGAGATAAGTGATCCATTATTACCATCCACATCCACATCCACATAAATTATCATCGGTAAATTAAATTTTAGAAAATCACCACTATCAACTTTATCCATTAAAAATCATGGACGCATTCTCATATTTCTTTTTATCTCTCTGCTTTTTTTTTTTTTCCTCCATTCTCACTAAAAAAATAAAACCCTACTCTTTTCTCTCTCTACTTTTCCTTTTTTTCCCGTTTTCTTTGTAGTTTGTTTGGGTTGTTGTAATTTTCTTGCTTTTTTTTTTTGTGGGTGTACTTGTTTTCGAGGTTGATTTATGAAACCCGTAGGGGTCAATAGTTTTTGTCTTACAAACATGATGTAGCTCGTCGTGCCCATTTTGTTCCACTTGTGGGCTCCTTAAGGAGTGTCTAGTCCTCCTTTTGTGGTTTAGTCTCATGTAAGAGTGTTTTGTTTTTCTTTTGTTTTGTTGTTTTTGTTTTCTCCTCGAGAAATGATAGTTTCCTCTCATGCGGAGCTTTCCCTTAACATTTATATTTGTTCAAGTTGACATTTTTGTCGAGTTAGCATGTAATTTTGTTATTGAGTTTTGAATATATTTGCTATCGTTTCTATAAAAAAAAAAAAAATCAACTTCATACATTAGTTATGTATCATTAATTTTTAAACAACTTCATTTAAGTGAGTATCACCATTTACATATCATCTATATAAATTATCATTTTATCGTATTTTCAATGAGAAAAATTAAAGAAGCAAAAAAAAAAAAAAAAAAAAGATACTAAAGCAAACAAAATCTCATTTTACACTATAAATTCTTTATTAATTTTTTTATAATCAAATATATTTTTATTTCTACATAAAATACCATTAAAAGTTTTAGAAATTCATTTCAATGTGTTGGAAAACGAGATGCCTCGATGAGATGAAAATCATAAAAGCCCAAGAAATTATGATTGTATTTCAAAGATTAGGTCATTTATGAAGTTAAATATCTATAATTGATTATATACGACGCCATTAATTGTGATTCTACATGTCTATTTAAATTTTTATTTGTAATTAAATCGCTATATCAAATTTAAAAAGTTTTTGTCCATTTTTAGGACAGAGAAGAGTTTAAATTCTACTTGTACTCAAGTGTACGATTAATGTCCCCAAAAATTATCAAGTGTAATATAGTATTCGCACTTTCTCACGCATGCGGTGTGACATAGCGGCTATGTTAGTTTGAAACTTTTGTTTGTTTAATTATTAATTATAATAAATAAACTATGTCCTGTGCAAGACGAATCCAAAAAATTGCCCTTTTTTGAGGTTAATTCAATATAATAATAATAATCAGTCATTCATATTCCGCTTTGATCAATTTGAAAATATGACATCTTAACCAGGGTGGCAGCTTATCCCGGCCACCACAAGAATTGTGGGGTGGAGTCGGGGGTTCTTATCATCGCTCCATCAAATTGCTCCCAGGGCATATGCGAGGTAGTGAAGATTTGGTGGTGAACTCATCTTGAATAGCATCCGTGTGGGTTCGATTTGGGGAGAGATCGTTATTAGTAGATTGGGGTCGAACATAATTGTTCTCTTTACCAGGAGGATCTCGGTTGTACGTCCGAGACCCGCCGTAACACTGGCCAGATGCGTGCACATCCGCGGTTTACCTTGGCGGCAAAGAATGAGGAGCCGGAGTTGTTGTCCTCAGGCATAGTCAGGCGTAAGCCTGGAAGCTGAGTTATCAAAAAAAAAAAAAAATATGACATCGTAATATATCACATGGGCTCGGCTGACAAAAGCGCGAATTGGGCCCGTCAGATGTAATTATCTGGCCCACTTGCTCATTATTGTCAGTGCCGGTGGACATTATTGATAAAAAAGGGGAAGAAAATGAAACAAGAAAAACAAAAGAGCCGGTAGCCAATCTCTTTTGTTTATGGGATTAGCAGATTAGTCCTTATGGCTGCGTTTGGTTGCCTTCCTTGAATGGGTTTGGGTTAGGGGTGACAATTTGGATTGAGTTTGGATTAATGGGTCAAAATCAGCAAACTCGTACCCGGTCTATTTAATTATTAATGTTAGAATCTTTAACTCAGATTCGACCTGTTTTTTTCACAAGTAATCCGGACCGACTTGTTAACCCGTATAATAAAATTAATTTTATGTACATTTAATGGTTTCAACTGAATAAATTTATTTTTTATAATCAACCAGTATGAAAATCTATCAATCAATAAAAAATATCACAATTCACAATGTATAAAAAATAAACATAATTGCATAAATAACATAGTATACTAATCATATTTTGAGGACAACATATAAAAAACATGCAAAATAATAAGATACATAATTAATGAGGTTTTAGCATTTAAGTTTTAAGAACATGTCTTGTTTTTTTGTCTTTTTTCTTACAATTAATTATTTACTTAGTTTTTTTTTAAATTTACAAACGTCATAATAGGTTGACCCGAACCTGACGTGTTTAATTAATGGGTTATTCAGGTTCGACCTGATTTCAACGGATCCATGACGTCTAAACTCATACCTATTAATTTCATGTTAGGTTTGTGTTGGGTTTTGCGTGTTGGGTCCGGAATTTACACCCTAGGTTGCATTAATAGTTAAATACCCATAAGTATTTCATTGGTTTATCCAATGTCACCAATCGATCCTATTAACTTGTTTGGTTTTGTGATTGAGCTATAGGATATCAATCACATTAAATAATAAGAAGTTTGATTGGGTATAATAGCAACATTCTAAATTGAGGTTTTACCTTTGTGACCTCCATTATAAGTTGATTTACCAATTTTACCCCCAAATTAAAATTGATCTAGGTTATTCAGCTATTCACGCACACTGTTAATAAATATTGGACATCTTATACGAATAAAAATAATGTAAGTTTTTTCTATTTATGTTTCTTTTTTTTTATGTCTTTGTTATGTAGCAATATGGGTGATATTAGAGTAGTCAGTTACAATTCTGTTAGCCTAACTAACTTTCTGTTATGGCAGTTAGATTAGTTACAGTGACAGCTCATGAGTCAGTTTTGTAATTCTCTATAAATACCACATTCAGTGCTAATAATAAACAAGTCAGTTATATCTCTCAAAATATCTTTCTGTTATCAGTATAACTCTTAGCATGGTATCATGAGCTAGGAGATTTTTTTTCTGGATTTCTTTTCTCCGACCATTTCTTCTGTGAATTTTTCATGGCTACTGCATCTATTCCTACACTTCCCCCTGTTTCCATCCGATTGGATAGGAATAATTACCATTTCTGGCGCACTCAGGTTACTGCTATAGTAAAGGCGTATGGTTTTGATGATCTTTTGTTTGGTAATTCACCGTCTCCAACACTGTTTTTGGCTGAAGCTTCTTCTACTACTGCTCGTGTCTCCAATCCGGAGTATTTGTTATGGATGCGTAGAGATCAGTTGTTGTTCAGCTGGATTCTCTCTTCGATTCTGGAATCTATGATCGGACACATTACACGCTGCACTTCGTCATCTCAGGTATGGTCTGAGCTTGAAACTCTGTTTCGAACTCATTCTCGAGCACGTCGATTACATTTTCAGTACCAATTACATAATACGAAGAAATGAGACTTATCAATTGAAGAATACATTCTAAAAATGAAAACTATTGCAGATAATTTCATTGCCGGAGGGGAATCACTCTCGGATAGTGATTTGATTGACTACATTCTCGAAGGACTTGGTCCGGAGTTTGAAGCCGTGGTTGTGAATCTAGCCTCTCGATCTGAAAATTTGACATTACATGATGTGCAATTTGCATTACAGACTCATGAGTTGAGAATGCTCCAATTTTCTACTGCTTCTTCTGTAAAATCTGAGTTTCAGTTACCTGCTGCTCATGTTGCTTCAAATTCTGCTAATTTTGGGAAAAGTTTCTTTACTCCTGAATCTGGTGTGAATCGTGGTGGAAATTCGTTTGTTCATCGAGGAGGTGGTTTTCGTGGTGGTCAAGGTAGAGGACGTTTTGGTCGATTCAAGCCTTCATGTCAAATATGTGGTAAAAATAATCACATCGCATCAAAATGCTTCAAACGTTTTGATGTTCATTTTCCTGGAATAAATCTTTCCTCTGCCTAAGCTCATGTGGTTACTACACCTAGTCACATTCATGATTCTCAGTCCTCTACTGGTTTTCAGAATTCTGTTGCTATTCCTTCGTTTAATTCATCACTTGCAGGGTTACCTTTGGTCGCTCTCGATATGCACTCTTTCCCGATTACATCGACTCTTCTTGCTTTTCTTTGGTTATTCTTCTAATACTTCAACAGACATGATAATCGGTGGTTTGTTGATAGCGGCACGACCAACCACATCATCGGAGACCTTGGCAAACTTAGTCTTGATCGCCTACACTGGTCCGAATAAGCTCACCATAATGGTTCACAACTTTCAATTTCTCATATTGGTACTTCTTCTTTTCACAACTCTTCTTTCTCTAAACCTCTTGTTCTCAAACATATCATTTGTATCCCGACATTATAAAGAACTTATTGAGTATATCCAAGTTTACAAAAGATAATGGAGTTTTTGTTGAATTTCACTATGATTCTTGTCTTGTCAAGGACACAACCACTCATCGAATCCCGCCGGGGGCACTCTTAAGGATGGTCTATATCGGTTGGATCTCAATGGCTTTGGTGCTCCCTCGTCTCCTCACATTCCTCACATCCTCCATCGGGCTTTGCTCCCATGTACTCATTTGTTTCCACAACAAATAATGTAAACTTGTGGCATCAAAGACTTGGCCACCCATGTAATAATGTACTCTCTATTGTCTTTGAAACAATTACATCTTTCTCCATCCTTGTCTCATCTTAAATTGTGTAATGCATGCAAAATGGGCAAAATACACAACATGCATTTTCTTCTAGTGATTCTAAAGTTAATGCTCCTTTTGACATAGTGTACTCTGATCTCTGGGGGCCTGCCTTTACTCCTTCTTTAAATGGCTTTAAATATTACATGCATTTTGTTGATGAATTTACCGAGATATAAATGGATATGCCCTTTACAAACGAAGTCCAAGCTTTGCCCACACTTAAACACTTTCACAAACCTTGTCCAAACTCGGTTCCATACCACTATTAAAACTTTTCAATGTGACGGGGGTGAATATAAGCCAATTTATACATTTCTCCATTCTCTCAGGGGTTCATGTTCGACATCCTTGTCCATATACTCATCAACAAAATGGTAAACCGGAAAAGAAAACATCAACATATAACTGAAATGGTGCTTACTATGTTAGCAATGGCAGGTCTTCCTATGAAATTTTGGTGGGATGCTTTTGTCAGTTCTGTGTACACTATAAATCGCCTACCAACTCCTGTTCTAGCCAATGCCTCTCATTTTCAAAAACTTTATGGCTATCTGCCAGATTATTCCATGTTCAAAGTATTTGGCTGTGCTTGTTTTCCATATTTGAGACCATATAATCATCACAAACTTCAACTTCGATCTCAAAAATGTGTCTTCCTTGGATATAGTCCTTTCCATAAAGGCTATAGATGTTTACATCCCTCTGGTAGAATTTTTATTGCTCGCCTTTGTTAGTTTTAATGAAGGTGAATTTCTTATGAACAACTCTTCTCCACACCGCTCCTTCACCTCGGTCACACTCCTCCTGGCCACTCTTATTCTTTTGCTCATCTCCTTCTTTCTCCCCTCCGATTCTTACCCCTGTTTGCTCCTTTATCCCTTGTTGCTCATTTATTCCCTATTGCTTCCTTATCTCCTCGCCGCTTCCTTATCTCAATTGTCTTCTTGTCTCGACTTTTGATAATTCTTATCAACCCTCCTCTTCTCACATACCTCCATCCCTAGCCTCCGATTCTATTCCTATTCTATCGAAAACACTCATTCTATGATCACTCGGCCAAGAATGGCATTTTCAGACACCTAAATCCTTCACTTTCTTTGTCCATTCTTCTTGTGAACCATTCGTGAATGAGGCTTTATCCAATCCTCGGTGGAAAGCAACCATGGAGACTGAATTCCAAGCTCTCATTAAAAATCAAACTTGGCATCCGGTTCCTTTTCCTTGACATGAAGGTGTTGGATCATAAATGGATTTTTAAGGTGAAGAATAAACGATGGTAGTATTGATCGATTCAAAGATCATTTGGTTGCCAAGGGGTTTCAACAAATGCCCAACATTGATTATTTTGAGACATTTAGTCCCGTTGTTAAGCCCATTACCATCGAAATGTTCTCTCTAGCAAAGTGCTGAGGTTGGAAGATTCAACAAGTAGACATTAGCAATGCGTTTCTTAATGGAGACTTGGAGAAAACGGTTTATATGTCTCAGCCTCAGGGTTTTGTTGATCTGCATAAGTCCTCTCATGTGTGCAAACTTAGAAAAGCTCTGTATGGCCAACAGGGACCCCGCTTTTGGTCTGATAAACTTAAAAAATTTCTACTATCACAGGGCTTCCAGGTTTCTCTGTCTGATGCATCTTTATTCTATCAGAATCAACATGGAAAATTTTCCTCATTTTGGTGTATGTCGATGACATATTAATTACTGGGGATGATGTAGCTTATGTAAATCAATTGATTCAGTCGCTTAATCAAACCTTTTCTCTCAAACACTCGGGTGAAGTTCATTATTTCTTAGGCATCGAGGCACATAAACTGGGGTCAGGCATCTTGTTGAATCAAACAAAGTATGTTTATGACTTGTTGAAAAGGGCCAATATGGTGGATTGTAAGCCTACAGACAGCCCTTACAATTCCAACCAGAAGCTTGCACTTAAAGATGGTGATTTTTTTGAATATCCTTCTGTTTATCGTAGCATTGTGGGGGCACTCCAGTATCTTACTCTTACCCGACCAGATATAGCTTTCATGGTGAATAAATTGAGTCAGTTTTTGCATGAGCCCACTTAGAATCATTGGCAGGCCTGTAAGTGGGTTCTCAGGTTTTTAAAGCGTAACTCTGCCACGTGTCTTATTTTTCAACCCTCCTCGCATTTGATTCTTGAAGGTTTCTCGGATGCCGATTGGGCTAGCTCATTGGATGACAGAAAATCTACCACAGGTTTCTGTGTTTTCCTTGGCCGCAATCTCATTTCTTGGGGTTCTAAGAAGCAGGATGTAGCACCGAAGCAGAGTATCGTTCACTTGCTACAGCAGTCACTGAACTCATCTGGATAAAATCTCTTTTTCAGGAACTTGGTCTCTCTCTTACCTCTCCCTCTACTTTGTGGTGTGATAACATTTGCGCCATATCCCTTGCCTCTAATCCCGTATTTCATGCCCGCACAAAACACATCGAAGTCGACATCCATTATGTTCGTGAGCAGGTCAAACGCAATGAAGTTGACGTTCGTTTCCTTGCATCCAAGACCCGGTTAGCGGATGTTCTTACAAAACCGGTTTCTATTTCAGATTCAAGTCCTTGTGTCCTAAATTCTCTCTAATTAGCTCCCGACTTAGTTTGTGGGGGTGTATTAGAGTAGTCGATTCATAATTATGTTAGCTTTAACTAACTTTCTGTTATGGCGATTAGATTAGTTCTGATGTACTCATGAGTCGATTTTGTAATTCTCTATAAATACCACATTGAGTGCTAATAATAAACAAGTCCGTTCTATCTCTCAAAATATCTTTATGTTATCAAGTATAACTCTTGCAGATGATCCGATTATTCAATTGCACCAAAATACCAAGCGCCAGATGGTCCATATTATGAGATAATGCATAATGGTCACGAATTTTAAGTGGTACAAATGAAAATACATAAATTTTTATATATTAGTTCTATTCTTTATATGTTGAGTTAACATTTTGCAAATTAGAAAATTGAAATTCCAATTTGATATTCATTTATTTGTTTACTTTTTATTTTTATCTGCAGCAGCCTTCTCAAGATTCTTATTAACTACAAGACTGAACATCAACTTACTACAACATCACAACCTGAATTATATTAATTAAGTGTTCATATCTTCTGCAAGGATTTATGAGCAGGATCTGTTGGAAACATTAATTAAAGTCACATCACAATTTAGTTAATACATGGCACAAATATGTAAATGCCAAAACAACAAAGTGAACTTAACATGATTTTTTCCAGTGTTTTAAAACTCGCTAGGCAGTTGTCAGGCGCCAGACAAGAGCCTAGGGCCTAGAGCGCCTAGACGGGAACTAAACGGGGCCTAGAATTAAGGCATAATTACATGGTTTTTTATTTTTCTTAAAATTAAAACATTTTTAACAAAATTAAACCATTAGAAAATATGATCAAATAAACTAAAAAATTAAAAATAATGATAACTTTTACAAGATTAAACTCCTATAACCTGATTGAAGTTTGCTGTGTTCATTTCATCACACGAGATCTTATGCTCTAATTATTCAAATAGCACATCCACCCAATCATTTATACTCTTATAACCTATTACCCATTGATGGCTCTCACATATTCTATTTTTCAATCAAAGAAAATACAATTTTTATGGCAGAAAAATCTTTTTAGAAAAAATTAAAAAAACAACTCATGTATAATAAACTTGAAATGATTCAAATGAATACCCCTTCAGCCGAAAAAGTCTTATTCGTGATTTGGTATTTGGGTGATAGGGTTTTAGGTTTTAGCTTACGGGTGGTTAGGGATTGGGGTTTTGAAAAAGTAGGCTTATTATTAAAAAGCTGATTTTTTTTTTTAAAAAAGGAACCAAAACGACGTCGTTTTGGTGAACAGATTTTTTTTAAAAAAAGAACACATCTCGCCGCTGGGCCCCGACTTGAGCGACTAGGCGCCGACTTGAGCGCCCGCCCGATTTGTTGGCCGATTTGCAAATTTTCTCCTCGGTTAGGTGGCACCTAGCGTCTAGACGGGGCTGCCTAGGCGCATACTTGAGCGCCCTTCCGATTTGTTGGCCGATTTGCAAGTTTTCTCCTCGGTTAGGTGGACCTAGCCCGAGTTTTAGAACACTTATTTTTTCTATCTCAAAATTTTTTTTTTTTAGCAAAACCTCAAATTGAATTTTGAATGCAAAGAATACAAATATTTCCGGTAGATATTTAAGGAGTTGTTCCGGCTTTTGCATTACATATAATCCTTGCTAAAACTATAAGAGTGTGTTTGCAAACTCTAAAAATAAATGATTCTCATCTTATAACCTAAAAAAATAGTTCACAAACGAACAAAAGGATGAAATCAGAATCATTTTATCATATGAGCGTAAAGAGCTTGAAACCTATAGTTGTTCTATATGATGTCAGATCATATACAAATCATAACTTCTATATTTAATGATAAGTGTATTTTTATTCACATTTTTATAACTCTTTTTCGACAATTTCTTTAACTTTTTAGTTTATTAATCAACAAATTCAAGAAAAATCACATTGGCTTGTTTTAAATGATGAAGGTAAAGACTTGAAGCAAACTCATATGGATTTCGTATGAAAATACGAACAAAAATGAAGTCCAACATTGATAAAAAAAAAGAAGGCAAAAAGACTTAATTTCATGCAAAATACACCCCTAGTGTGTTGGGAAACATGGCCATGCTTCAAAGAGAAGAAAAAAACAAAAGCGAAAAAAACACACCCGGGCCGTGCTTTCAAAGCACGGCCGTGTTCGGCATGTCGTCAAAGAAAACACGGCTTAGAAGCACACCCTGCCACAATCCCCAAAAGACGTGAAAAACACGGCCCTGCCGTGCTTCTGAAGCACGGTCGTGTTCGTCATTTTTGACGAACACGGCCTGGTCGTGCTTTTAAGCACGACCGTGCTTTTTCTCCAGCTCAAATTTTTCTTTTGGCGGCAACTATGGAAGCTTTTTCTTTTTGCTTTTTGACAACTTTTGTACAACTTTTACATCTCATTTTGCTGCATTAAGCCCCATTATTCCCTCAATTATCATATGAAAACAAGGATTCAACAAGCCAACTATGGTAGTAGAGCAATTATTTCCAAGAGATGACATTGTTAATGTGTTCTTTCACAAAAACAATGTCTATAAAAGTCAAGAGTTTGGGATGGGGGATTCATTCATTCGGGCTAAGTTTCAAAGCAAAATATATTGAGAGGATAAAAGAGAGGTAGAGTTGGAAGTTGAAGAGCATTAGAGGAGAAGGCTTGGAGCTCAACGTCATTGCAATCAACCAAGGAAGAAGTCTTGTATTGGTCTTGAACAAGAGCTAAGTACACCATGTTCATTTTATTCAAATCTTCTTGTGTAGTATAGTCTTTTATCAAAGCCATGTGTAGCTAAATTTCTAGTATTTGAATGTAATGAACTCTAGAATGAATTTGTGATTAAGGTTTGTGTGTTTTAATAAAATCTTCATGTTTTGTGTGATTCACTTATATTACGCTTTATTTATTCAAGTTAATATTTCTGGTATATTAATTTGAAGTCTATTCCTCATCGAGTAATCGAGAGATTTATGGTGAGAAAGAACCTATATAAGTGAAAAGAGTTGCATGCAATCCTAGATATAGACGCGACATAAATCTTACGGATTAAGGTCAAACCTAATATGGGAATTCACAAATCGTTGTAATGCAATCTTGGGGTTTTAACTAGAAAGTGATTCCAGTTAATCAACTTGAGATTATGAGTTTTTCACCTTGAGAAATGGTTTAACTTAAATCGGGAATTTTTACGGTCCACAAAATATGAGAGTTTATTAAAAGAGGATGATTTTTGCTTAAGGGATTTTGGTTGTATTTTTATCTTGTTGAATCACAAAAATATTCTAGAGGGATTTACATTCAAACACATTTCTAGCTCTTAATTTTTTTATTCTACAATCTCCTTTTATTTGATCTATTGTAAGTTGTAATTATTTCAAATTCTTTATTTTTCATTTCCTAGTTTTACCCAATAAAAACTCGAAAATTGCTAGATTAGATAACAAAAAACGGTAATTATTAGTACTTACCATCCTCATGGGAATGACACTTGGTACTCAATAATCTATACTACAAAACGATAAGTGCACTTGCCTACGGTTTTCTAGAGTAGCTTTTGAGCCATCAAGTTTTTGCGCATTCTTGGGGATTGTAATATTAAGAACGCTTTATTTTTGTTAATCTAATCGTTTTTTATTTTTTTATTTATTTCCTTTCATTTTATTTATCCTTGTACGCCTTGGATTACACTTATTCACTTTATTTACCGCAGTGAAATGCCTACTCGTGCCCGAATTTGGAAGCGCGAGACCGCCGGTAGCAACACAGAGGAAAGCACTAATACAGACCACGAGGAGGATATTAACGAAGGCAAGGATCCTGTCATGGCGGATGAATAACAAAGAACCATGTACGACTACGCCAAGCCATCTATGGACGGCGCGTCATCAAGTATCGTAAGGCCCACTGTTGCCGCCAATAATTTTAAGATCAAACCAAATGTTATTCAAATGGTGCAACAGTTTGTCCAATTCGACGGCCTCCCAGATGAAGATCCGAGTAACTATATCGCGAATTTCCTCGAAATTTGCGATACCTTCAAGATCAATAGGGTCTCTGACGATGTCATCCGTTTACGCTTATTCCCATTTACTCTTCGGGGACGAGCTAAACAGTGGCTAAATACTTTACCAAATGGGACAATCACAACATGGAGCATTATGGTCGAAAAGTTCCTTTTAAAGTATTTTCCACCAGCCAAAACCGCACGATTGAGGAATGAAATCTCTTCATTCACTCAAGAAGATGATCAGACCTTGTACGACACCTGGGAAAGATTCAAAGAATTGTTGCAGAAATGCCCACATCATGACCTTCCTATCTGGATGCAAGTCCAAACATTTTACAATGGGCTACTCTCGTGAACGAGGCAAATGATTGATGCGGCGGCTGGGGAAACTTTGAACAATAAAACACCAGAAGCCGCCCAAGATCTAATAGAGGGAATGGCCATGAATGGCTATCAATGGCAATCCGTACGAGGTAAAACTAACAGAACGGTGGGTGTATACAATGCAGACGCGGTAGTTACACTAGCCGCACAAGTCGAAGCTCTGGCTCAAAAAATTGACGAGTTGGCGGCTCTGAAACCACCACAACAAGTCTTCTCATGCGAAACTTGTAGAGGATCACACAATCACCAAGAGTGCCCCCACGCAATACCACCACATGAGCACGTGGATTATCTAGGTAACCAATCTCGACTTTCTCAACATAATCCTTTCAGTAACACCTACAATCCAGGTTGGCGTCAGCACCCGAAATTCAATTGGAGCAATCAAGGTCAACAACGGCCTAATCCGAACGCACTCCCCAACTCGTCTGCACGTCTCGGTTTCCAACCGCGAAAACCAAGTTTGGAGGACTTATTGTCCAAGTTCGTCCAAACAACAGAAACCCATTTAACGGCCACCGAAACATCATTAAGGAACCAAGAAGCGTCCAATCGCAACTTGGAAAATCAAATTAGCCAAATTGCCAAAATGATTTCCGAAAGGCCACAAGGGAGTTTACCCAACAATACCAAACCAAATCTGCGAGAACAGGTAAAAGCAATCACTTTAAGAAGCGGAACAAAGCTAGACGAGGTACGGATGCCGGAAGATGAGCCCACCCCCGTACAACAAAAAGGCGAACAGTACTCAAGGAAACAAAGAAAATGGTACCAGAATTCCAACCACCTATCCCATATCCAAGCTGATTGCAAAAGGGAAAACATGATGATCAATTCGGTAAGTTTTTGGATTTGTTTAAACAGTTGCACATCAATATTACTTTTGTTGAAGCCCTTTCACAGATGCCAAAATATGCCAAGTTCTTAAAAGATCTCCTTTCAAATAAAAAGAAGCTTGAAGAGCTATCCATGGTACAATTGAATGAGGAGTGCTCGGCAATTTTGCAAAATAAGTTACCTCAGAAAATCAAAGATCTAGGGAGTTTTACTATTCCTTGCAATGTTGGTAATTATTTCGTTGATCGGGCATCGATGATCTAGGGGCTAGCATTAATTTGATGCCTTATGATTTATTCAAACAAATGGGTCAGGGAACCAAAACCTACTAGGATGAGCTTACAATTAGCTGATAGGTCCATCAAATATCCTAGAGGCATTGTTGAGGATGTTTTGGTCAAGGTCGATAAATTTATAGTTCTTGTCGATTTTGTAATCCTTGACATGCATACCGACGTCGAAGTCCCTTAATCCTAGGGCGTCCATTTTTAGCTACTGCTAAGGCAATCATTGACGTGCATGATGGCAAACTAATTTTACGAGTCGAAGATGAACAAGTCATTTTTAAAATTGCTATATCGATGAAAAATATGATAGATAAAGATGACTTTTGTTTTGCTATTAATCTTGTTGATATGGAGATAACCAATTCCTTACCAAACACGATTTCTAACGAATTTTTGGAGACTTGTATTGTTCAAGGTGCATGTATAGTGGAGGAAAATTCCTTTCTTAGGGAATCTGTACTTGCATTGGAGGAAAACACACCAACAGAACGACAAAAAGAGTTCGAAAAAATTGAAAACTCTCAAGTGGGGCATAGAAAACCATCCATTGAGGACCCACCACTATTGGAGTTAAAAGAACTATGCGTTTCTAGCCGATAACTCCAAACTCCCCGTGATTATTTCCTCCAATTTATCCTCACATCAAAAGGATAGATTGTTGGCAATATTACGGGAACACAAAAAGACCATCGCTTGGAAAATCACCGACATTCAAGGGATCAATCCTTCCTTTTGCACTCATAAAATTTTGATGGAGGAGAATTTCAAGCCGGTTGTTCTACCTCAACGTTGCTTAAATCCAAACATGAAAGAGGTAGTCAAGGCAGAAGTAATCAAACTATTGATGCTGGGCTCATTTACCCAATCTTTGACAGTAATTAGGTAAGCCCAGTCCAAGTGGTCCCAAAGAAAGGTGCGATGACGGTGGTACCGAATGAGAAGAATGAACTTATTCCAATGCGAACGGTAACAGGTTGGCGAGTTTGCATCGATTATCGATGACTTAATGATGCTACTCTCAAAGACCATTTTCCTTTGCCTTTTATTGATCAAATGCTTGAACGATTATTTGGTCACCTTTATTATTGCTTCGTTGATGGTATGCCAAGTTATTTTCAGATCCCAATAGCACCGAAAGACCAAGAGAAAACCACTTTCACTTGTCCCTACGGTACTTTCGCCTATCGACGCATGCCTTTCGGGTTGTGCAATGCACCGACGACCTTTCAACGTTGCATGCTCGCCATCTTCGACGAACTTGTAGAAGAAATCATGGAAGTCTTCATGGATGACTTATCGGTTTTTGGGGACTCCTTTGATCTTTGTCTTGCAAATCTTGAAAAAGTCCTTTGTTCGTTGCGAAGAAACTAAACTGGTTCTTAATCGGGAAAAATGCCACTTCATGGTACAAGAAGGAATTATTTTGGGACATAAAATCTCTTGCGGGGGCATTGAAGTGGACAAGGCAAAGGTTGACACAATTTCCAAATTGCCACCACCCGCCTCAGTGAAGGCGATCTAAGCTTTTTGGGGCACGCCGGGTATTATAGACGCTTCATCAAAGATTTTTCCAAAATCGCCCGGCCACTTACTCGTCTCTTAGAGAAGGATGCAGTTTTTGATATCAATGATGAATGCCTTCAAGCATTCAATACTTTAAAAGAAAAACTCACCACTTCTCCCATCATGGTGGCTCGGATTGGTCTCAACCATTCGAACTCATGTGTGATGCCAACGACTATGCGGTAGGGGGGTACTCGGCAACGAAAAGATAAACACTTCGACCAATTTACTATGCAAGTAAAACTCCGAATCTGCTCAATCCAATTATACAACTACCAAAAAGGAGTTACTTGCAGTGGTTTTCGCCTTTGACAAATTCCACTCATACTTGATCCTATCAAAAGTCATTGTCTATATGGATCACTCCGCCTTACGCTATTTGCTTGACAAAAATGATACAAAGCCACGATTAATTCGATGGGTTCACTTACTCCAAGAATTCGATGTGGAGATCAAAGATAAACGGGGTGCCGAAAATCTTGCCGCTGATCACCTATCTCGGCTTGAGCACTCCGGCTTTAGGGGTGATCACGGTGCGATTTTGCGGTTTTTTGCACTATATTGAAACCGAATTGCCATTAGCGGTTTTTCTAAAACTATAATTCAAATTGCAGTTTTATAAAGAAAAATCGAAAGTGTGGTTTTAGACGGTTGCGGGCGGTGGCGGGCGGTTTTGCGGTTTTAATCGATATGCAATAAAAAATAATTCGTATTACTAATAATAAGTTATTGCAACAATTGTATCAAAATCAATAAAATGCAAAGCAATAGTTTGATTGGTTTTAAATTAATCGCGATTATTAAACATCTATTTTTTTCACAATATAATTTATAATGAAATTTTCCTTAGGTTTGCAAATTACGATTCCAAAAGTAAAAACACATATTGTTGAGGTAAAACTAGTTCATACATTGTCTGCATATCAAAATCCAAAAATTATTGTGCCTTCATTATTCCATACACTGTATTAAGGAAATAATCATTAATCTGTAATGGATTTTGTTATCCTAATCATCATTATTAAATAGGATGAGAAATCGGTCCTCAGTCCTGATTTGAGCACTGAAATGGTTAGGAAGATTATAGTTTTGTAGAGATAATATGTTTTTCAAGATCTAGAAATATAAAAGATTATATGAAGATTATAGGAAGAATATATTGTTATCCATAAATGGTTAGAAAGATTATATGATATAGGCGGTCGGTTTTGGGCGGTCGGTTTGTCTTCAAAACCGTAAATTGCACCGCTTTAGCGGTGCGGTTTTTCATTAACATTTTTAATCGCGGTTTTTAGGATAAATCGATTTTGACGGTGCAGTGCGGCGCGGTGCGGGCGATTATTTAAAATTTATGATCACCCCTACCGGCACCGACAAGCAACACAATGGACATATCAACGATTCTTGTCACAAGGGGCCCATCGGTAGACACTACCAAGCAAATACCACGGCACGCAAGGTCCTTGAGTCAGGTTTTTATTGGCCCACACATTTCAAAGACACAAAACGGTATGTTGAAACTTGTGATAATTGCCAACGAACAGAGAATATTTCTCGAAAAAATGAATTGCCCCAAAATGGTATTCTTGTTTGTGAAATTTTTGATGTTTGTGGTATTGATTTTATGGGTCCTTTTTCTGCGTCGTTTGGCAATAAATACATTTTAGTAGCTGTTGACTATGTGTCTAAATGGGTAGAAGCTCAAACCTTGCCTAAAAATGATGCTCGAGTGGTGATACATTTTCTCAAAAAACTTTTCACCCGATTCGGTACACCACGAGCCATCATTAGTGATAGAGGCATCCACTTTTGCAACAGTCAATTTGACAAAGTGTTAAAACGTTATGGTGTCACACACCGAGTCGCCACCGCCTATCACCCCCAAACTAGTGGTCAAGTCGAAGTGTCAAACCGAGAATTAAAACAAATTTTAGAAAAAACGGTTGGACAAAATTATGTAAGTCTTCTGTACATTGGATAAAATTATGCAATTTCTATACGTGAGTAGATATAGAACAACATGGTTAGTCTAAGCCCCGTTTAAGCTCTGATACAATTTTTTTTTTGGCTTAAGCTCTGATACACTCTGTAAACAGATATGTAAAGAACAAGAATGTTATGATCAATAAAAGATCGATTCTAAACATACATTCGTGGTTCTACATTTGTCCGTATGTATCTTTCTTTGTTAAATAATTGTATGGATGTTTTAAGTTTTGGCATCATCAAAAAGGGGGAAATTGTTGGGAAATTATTTTGTAGATTTTGATGAATGCCATGTAAAACTTAGAATAGGATGTTGGCACCCCATTTTTCTTGTAAACTGCATTGTAATAGATAGGGTGAGCCGAGTTGAGTTAAGTCGGCTATGCCTAAGCATGTAAGAAGACAATGGAGACTAGAAGGAAAACTCATTGCAAGGCGGTGAGTATGGCAAAGAAGAGAAGACGGGAACTCGATGAAGATGCACGGTGAGATGCGGCTAAGTGAAGTATCAGTCAAGTCAACTCAAGACAACCAAGTCTCAAGGTTGAAGTGACAGAAGAGTCATCAAATGATTGGAAGCTGACTCGAAGTCACCTGGGGATGTTAAGAAAATGCAGTCAAGTCAAGACAACTGAAAGAGATCCGTTGCACAAAAATCAAGAGAATTACTTAAACAAGTAATACCTCCATACTACCTTTCTTGAAGTGCTCAGTTCCAGAAGCGTGCAAAAGGAATAAACCAATGGGAAGCTCTGCACCATGTCGAACTACGAAAAGTCAAGAATCATTCATACGAGGAAATGGAAATTCCAAGGACTGCAACAAGACAAGCCAACGACCACAAGTGACTTTCAAAAATAAACCTATCTCTTCAACGGGCAGATTTTTGAAAGATCACTATAAAAGGCTGAGGAATAACTCTGAGAGAAGGTTACCTGAACCACGAACATTCAAGCAAATATTTGAACTGTAACCTAAAACATTCTCAAGTCATTCAAGATTAATCCTCAAGCCTACATTACGAAGGAAATCAATCCAACACTCACCTGTGAAGGAAAGATAACTTCAATCAGTTGAAGAGGAAGCTTTTGAAGAATCAAGGGGTCCACATTCCACGGAGGATTGTAGGAAGGTTCAAGGTCGAACCAGTCTCAAGCTATTGGAGGGCTTCGTGATCAAGTCCAAGAAGCTTGAGCAAGTGGGCTGTAGTAGCAAGGCAGCTGCCCTGTGAAGAAGCTGAGTCGTACGAGAAGCCAGCTGAGTGACCAAGGCATCTCCAGATTGAGTCCCAAAGGATCAAGTCAGTTGTGTGATCAAGACTTGTATCTGGAATGTTAACCACTCTGTATATTGATCAATACTTAGTGGATTCATCCAGGAGCTGGAGAAGAGATGAGTAGAAGAATTACCCCTTCGAACCTCTATAAAAACTTATTGTGTCATTTACATTTCAAAGAATTTAGTTTTCGCATCTTATTTTTATATCTCACGATAAACTTGCTATCCAATTGATAATCAACTCGAGTGCAAAAACCTAGCATTAAAACAAACTTAACCAAATTCAAGGGTGTTAAGTCTTCCATCGAAAACAAATCACAATCGAGTTAAGTCTTTAGTCAAAACAATTTGAGTTATTCTATCAACGGCTCGATCAGTCGTTGAGTGACTAACTCTATTTGATTAACTAACTTTTGTCCATCAAGGACACAAGCGTGAAGTATAAACTCGAATATTTAAAAGGACTAAATCGAAAAGTTGGTAAGGTTTATTCAACCCCCACTTCTAAACCTTACACTCACACCCCTTGGGACCTACAAGTGGTATCAGAGCGGTTGGTTCATTGAACCTTCCGCACTGGTTACTGAACTAGATCTCCAATTTTTTTTAAAAAAATCTGTTTTAGTACTTGATCTTTCAAAACTCTTTTTACCAAAGAAAAGTTATTATCATGGAAGCAAATTTGACACGCATCCCTATGTTCACAATTGAAGAATTTGATGATTGAAACTTCGTATGCAGGCTCATCTATCAAAGATTACATGATGGGATGTGGATAATGATAGAGGATGGGCCACTGCAAATTTTGAAGGTGAACACTGTAAGGAGAGCTGCAGCTGAAGGTGAAGAGGATGTTGCTCCCAGACCAGCTATGGTTGAAAAACCAAGAGCTGAATGGACAAATGATGACAGAAAAAGATATAACTTGGACAATGTGTCCAAGGACATTCTTTACAAAACATTGGACAAAGCCATGTTCAATAAAGTCAAATCATGCAAAACGGCTAAAGAAATGCGGGACAAGTTAACATTGATTTGTGAAGGCTCGTGAGCAAATCAAGGAAGATAAACTATCGGTTCTTTGTCTGAGTAAATTTGAGAATTTTAAAATGCTTGCAGGAGAGACCTTGGATCACAATTTGGATGCTCGGTTCACGTAAATTACCAACGAGCTATCGCACTTGGAAAAGAATATACACGAAGGAAATGTGTATGAAGATTCTAAGAAGTCTCCCGGTGAATGGGAAATGAAGGTCATGGGCGAGACATTCCATGGACCTATCCAAGACATCCAACCATGAACTATTCTCGGATCTCAAAGCCTATGAATTTGGTGAGAAGAAAAGACCAGGAGAGAGACAAGTGTGCCCAAAACAAGCTCTAATTGTTAAGGATGGCAAAAAGAGCCGAGGTCAAAGAAGTCATTGACCAAGAGGAAATAGCCACGATGGTTAAAAGGTTTAACAAGTTCTTCAATAAGAACTACAAGAGAGGCAAGGGCGAATCCTCGAGGAAGACACTCGGCTCCTCCAAGTCAAGGGAAGATAGGCCAACCAAGAGAGCGAGCATCAAAAAGTTGAATATCAAAGGGGTGACAATCCAAGAATGGAAAGAGTGATCAAAAGGTTGAAAATCTATGCTGGGCGGGCAGACAACCAGGTCACTATGCCATTGATTGCCCATATCCTGCGATCAACAAATACGGGAATGAAGATGAAAGAAAGGTCCTCGAGAAGAAAGAAGACAAGAAAAAAAAAAGACAATGTTGGCTGCAGAGATCTGCCTGAGACAGTCAAGTCAAGAGACACATCGATTCGAGAGTAGTGAAGCCGACTACTCAAGTGACTCGAAGAAGAAGCCTTGATCTGTTTAATGGCCAAGGAACAAGATCAAACTGACCAAGAAGATGAGGTACACTCTAATTCATCACTCTCGCATTCTAGTGATAGTGATGTGACACACACACTTCATCACCCACTCGATCTTTATGATTCATTTGGCAAAATGATGAAAGATTTTGAACACATTAAATCCTCACACACACTACTAAATGAGGAAAACAAGCCTACTCAAATGAAAACTCAAACTCACGGTGACTAAGGAGCCGAGTACCCTAAGTCAAATAGCCGATGAGAATGAAAGTCTAAAGGCTGAAAATGCTAAGCTAATAGCGAGAGATAATGCTATAGAAAAGAGGGAGAATGATCTTAAAAATGTGATTGCCTCATTCACTAAGGCATCTAAATCATTGGATGATCTTATTATGAGCCAAAGAGAATGTGGAGACAAGACAAAGGCTTAGGATTTAATTCCCTCGTGCTATGTCAAGCTCCAAAAGTTATTTTGGAAAAAGGATCTTCAAGCAATGAAGTATCTCTAAAATCCAAAACTCCAAATGGTGCACACACTTATTCCAAAGCACAATCACAAGCAAGCGGCCTTGGCTATAAAGGAAAAGGAAAACGGCCGATTAAGTGTCTTGAGAGGACGATTGAGAAGAAATCCGGCCCGAGTTTCTCGGCAAACTCCAAACAGAAATACTCGCAAAGAAAAACAGAGCTACCAAAAACCTCGGAAGTTCTATAAAAGAAACACATATGATGAAATGGTAGAAAGTACCCAAGCCAAGTGATTGGGATAATGTGAACTTTCAGCAAAGACCTATGGAATATAAGTCTAAGTGGCAAAGGCCTAGAATTTAGCAAAGGCCATTCCAAAGGAATAAGAGCTTTCATCAACACACATATGCACCTAGGCACTACACTCAGAAGTGTCACAGCTACCCAAAGAAGACAATTGCTAAAACACCTACACATGCATACAGACAAAAGAGATAGCTGTATGAACCTAGAACCTCCAAGCAATTTGCCAAACTTAATTATGATTATGGCACTGATAGATGGCAACCCCTTAGAGTCAAATCATTTGGCTATAGGTTGGTTGGATCATCTTACAATCCTAACCCCTCGGGACCAGGCAAGTATGGGTACCTAAAACTTAATTTCCTTGATTGCAGGTTCAAGGAATAGTGAGTGCCAATGAACCTGGTACATGGATAGTGGATGTTCCAGGCACATGACAGAAACAAGAAACATCTATCAAAATTCAAGGATGTTAGAGGTGCAAAAGTCATATTTGGAGGAAATGAAGCTCCAGGAGAAATAAAAGGCATTGGATCCATCAAGAAAAATGGATTAGAAATCACGGATGTTGCATATGTTGAAGGACTCAAATTCAATCGCTAAGTATTAGTGTAGGTCCCAAGGGGTGTGAGTGTAAGGTTTAGAAGGGGGTTGAATAAACCTTACCAAATTTTCGATTTAGTCCTTTTAAATCTACTGAGTTGATTCACAGTTGTGTCCTTGATGGATGATCGAATTAGTCACTCAAGTAGAGTTAATCTCTCAATGAGACTGGTGCTATTGATGGAGTAACTCATTTGTTGGCTACAATTTAACTCAAGCGTGGTTTTATTTTAGCGGAAGACTTAACACCCTTAAGTTTGATTAAGCAAGATTTTAGAACTTGATTTAGTACTTGTAAATTATCAAATGGATAGCAAATTTATCACAGATATAAGCAATTAAAAGTGCGGGAATTTAAATCTTTGAAATGTAAATGACACAAAGTAAAGTTTTTATAGAGGTTCGAAGATGGGGTAATTCTTCTACTCCTCTCTTCTCCAACTCCTGGAGGAATCCACTAAGTAATGATCAGTTTACAAAGTGGTAACAGTCCGGATACAAGTCTTGATCACAAGCCGACTTGATCCTTAGGGACTCGATCGAGACGCCTTGATCACTCGGTGGCTTCTCGTATGACTCGGCTTCTTCTTCAGGCATTTGCCTTGTTACTACTGACTTACTTGCTCAAGCTCTTTGGATTTGATCACGAAGCCCTCCAAAAGCTTAAGACTTGGTTCAACCTTGAACCTTTCTACAATCCTTCCTGGAATGTAGACCCCTTGTTTTCAGAAGTTTCCTCTTCAACTGATTGAAGTTCTCTTTCCTTCACAGGTGAGTGTTGGATTGAAGTACTTCGAAATGTGGGCTTGAGGATAGAGATTGTTTTAGTTTTTCTAATAAGCTTGTCTATCTCACGTGTGTGTCATGTTACTCAAACAAACTCCTCAGCCTTTTATAGTGAACTTTCAAAAATTTGCCCGTTGAAGAGATATGCTTATTTTTGAAAGTCACTTTGCAGTCGTTGGCTTGCGATTCTTGGAATTGCCGTTTCCTCGTATGAATTGTTCTTTCACCTTTTGAGTTCGACACGGTGTAGTGCTTCCCATTGGTTCATTCCTTTTGCACGCGCTCGGGTGAGCACTCCAAGAAAGGTGGTATGGAGATATTACTTGTTTAAGTAAATCTCTTGATTTCGTGCAACGGTTCTTTTCTGATTATCTCGACTTATTTCGCATTTCCTTGCTTTCCCAGGTGACTTAGAGTCACTTCCAATCATTGGATGACTCTTCTCCGTCACTTCAACTTGAGACTTGGCTTTTCTTGAGTTGACTTGTCGATGCTCCACTCACCGTATCTCACCGCTTCTTGATAGAGTTCCCGTCTCACTGCTTTGCCATACTCATTGTCTCGCAGCAGAGTCTTCCTTCCGTCTTGATTGTCTTCTTGCATGTTAGGGCGTAGGCGACTTAACTCACCTTGGCACTCTATTCATTACAATGCATTTTACAACAAGAATTGGGGTGCCAACTTTCTATTCTAAGTTTTACATGGCATTCATCAAAATCCAAACAATAAACTTCCTAACAATTTCCCCCTTTTTGATGATGCCAAAACTTAAACCATACAAAGATGCAAATAACAAAGATACATACAGATAGTGTATTAACATAGAATGTATGCGCAGAATCAATCTTTTTATTGATCATATCATTCTTGTACTTAACACATTGTTTACAAGGTGTATCGAGTATATAATTGTCTTCAACAAAAAAAAAAATTATAGCTTTATTACGAAGACTTACATTGTATGTAATTACATGATAAACTACACGAAGGGTTGACAAAGAACACTTCATCTCCTTATTGTCTCCTTCTTTCATCTTGATCAAGATCTTCTTCTCTTCTTCTCTTTTTCTCGTCACCGCCTTCTTTTTCTTCTCATATGCTTTCTGGCAGCCTTCATCTTTTCTTAATCTTTCTGTCTCTCCGCCATAGCGATTTTGTCTCTTGTTTTCTTCTTCTAATCTCTTTGCATACTCGGCGTTAGATTTAGCCACTTTTAAATTTGCCACTTGGTCAAGCCAAAAGATAGATCCCTCCTTTCTTCCCTGGATCTACGTATTCAATATTCTTGGGCGAGAGGCCTAGGTCCAAGCTTCTTCCTCCACTCGCTTCTTCCTCTACCCTCGGGCGTATCTTTGTCTTTCGGGGTCTTCTTCTTCCCCTGGTGAGTGAAGAGGATGGGAAGTCTGTGCTGTCGCCTCTTCTTCACATAACGTGAGACCCTTTTCCCAAGACAAGTCCCAAGCTTGAGCCATGGACATATTTGCAAAATATCCTTGATTCGAGCGTTTTGAATTCGTCAATCGATCGTGGCTCTGTCCCGACATCCGAAATGGCATACGTGTCTCTGTCAACCGGAATGCCTCTATGTTCTTTCAAGATGTTCATCACCCTGGCATCCATTCTTCCTTCCACTTCCTTCATCCCCGCTTCAATTGCTTTTCTCTTCTCGGCCATAGATACAAAGCAGAGTGTTGGAGTGGCAGAGTCACTGGGAGTTTTTCGCTTATAATGTCGGTGTGTGAGGACCTTGTTGGGGGTTTGTGCAATCATTAATGTCACATCTGTGATCTTTCCCCTCAACAAGCTTTCCTTTCTTCTGTTTCAAGACTTCCTCGGTGATTTTCCCTTCTCATTTTGCTCCTTTCTTTTCAAACTTCAGATTTTCTTTGCTTTAAGGTATTCCTCTTCCCCCTTTTTGGCATCATCAAAGGATAGAGGAACCCCAGGGAACATCTTTGGCAAGCATGAAGTCGAGTCTTCGATGGTTGAGTTCGCTCCACTCACCGTATCTCACCGCTTCTTGAGAGAGTTCCCGTCTACTACTGCTTTGCCATACTCAATTTGTTGCCTCGCAGTGAGTCTTCCTTCCGATCTTGATTGTCTTCTTGCATGTTAGGGCGTAGTGACTTAACTCGGCTTGGCCACTCTATTCATTACAATGCATTTTACAACAAGAATTGGGGTGCCAACTTTCTATTCTAAGTTTTACATGGCATTCATCAAAATCCAAACAATAAACTTCCTAACAATTAGCCAACTCGTGACAAAGGCTACAATGTTGGATTCAACATGGGTATATGCCAAATCAAGGACATCAATCCAATGAAGTTGTGTTGCAAGGATGCGAGACAAAAGAACATGTATGTGGTAGATTGGTCAATTGCAACACCAAACACTTGTCCACTAGCAAAAAGAGCACAATTTGAATCAAGTTGGTGGCACAAAAAGCCGAGTCACTTGAATTTCAAAACAATTAACAAGCTTGCGTAAGCGATCTTGTAGAAGGACTTCCGGACTCAAGTATACAAGAAGGAAAGTGTATGTGATGCATGCGGATGGGAAAACAAATTAAATCATCATTCAAAGAAAAGACATGTCCATCTTCAACAAGAATATTGCACCGCTACATATGGATCTATTTGGTCCAGTTGAACCACTAGCATAAGTGGAAAGAAATACACCTTAGTGGTAGTAGATGACTACTCAAGATATACATGGACAATATTCATGTGTAAGAAGAAAGAAACTCTACGAAACTACCACAACTGGTGATGAAGAGGATTCAAAATGAGAAAAGTCAAACCATTATCAAAATAAGATCGACAGAGAACCGAGTTTGTCAATAATATAATCACTCAACACTTTGTATTGAAAATGGTATTGATCATGAATTATCTCGCAGCAAGGACTCCACATCGAGAATGGAGTTGCGAGAAAGAAGGAATAGAACTCTCAAAAAAGCGGCAAGGACCATGTTAGGTCAACGGGGCTACCTAAAAGATTTTGGGTGAAGCAATAAACACAACATGCTATACTCAAAATAGATGCATGATAAAAGCAGACCGGTGACAAAGACTCTCTATGAGATTTGGACAGGAGAAAGCCAAATGTTGCATATTTTAAAATATTTGGATGCAAATGCTTCATCCATAACAATGGCAAAGATAATTTAAAGGCTTTTGATGCTAAAGATGATGAAGGTATCTTCTTGGGATACTCAATCGAAAGCAAAGCCTACAGAGTACTCAACCAACCATGTAGAAGAGTCCCTATCTTTCAAGTGAAGCCTGGAATTATAAACCGGATGAAGATAAGATAGTGAGTCTCAAAAGCAGTTGGAAAATCTGCGGCTAAGTGATGATGAGAGTGATCAAAGCAACACGGTGCAAGACGATGAATTGACTAACTTACTCCAACTTTGATGTAAGATGGGCGAGAGACCATCCACGAACTAGTCATTGGAGATGTAAAAGAAGGTGTCAAAACGAGATCGAACTCAACAAGTAACAATGTTCACATGCTTCATCTCACAAATAGAGCCTAAAGATGTGTCACAAGCATTGGATGACACACATTGGATTCAAGCCATGCAAGAAGAGTCAATCGGTTTGAAAGAAATAAAGTGTGGGAATTGGTTCAAAGACCTACCCATCAAAATGTTATTGGCACTAAATGGGTATTCGAGAAAGAAGATGAATAAGGAAGGTTACGTGGTAAGAAACAAAGCAAGATTGGTAGCCAAAGGATATTGCCAAGAAGAAGGGATAGATTTTGATGAAACATTTGCCCCTGTGGCAAGATTGGAAGCCATAATGATGTTTCTTGCCTATGCACTCACAAGAACTTTATTGTGTATCAAATGGATGTAAATAGTGCATTTCTTAATGGTTTATTAGAAGAAGAAGTGTATGTTGAACAACCTCCAGGATTTGAAGAGAAGACTCTTGGAGACAAAGTATACAAACTCAAGAAAGCTCTATATGGGTTGAAACAGCACCTAGATCATGGTATGATACATAGTCACAATTCTTGATTGGGAACGGATTCACAAAAGGCAAAGTGGATGAGAACACTCTTGAATTCGGGATAGGAAGAGTATCGCTTGTTCAAATATATGTGGATGATATCATCTTTGGATCCACAAACAAAGTTGTGTGATAAATTTTCAAATCTTATGCAAAGCAAATTCGAAATGAGCATGATGGGAGAGCTAACATTCTTCCTTGGACTCCAAGTGAAACAAATTTGAAGGATGGAACCTTCATAAGTTAGACAAAATACACCGAGAGATTTAATGAAGAAATTTGGTGTGGAAGAGAAGTCTTCGTGAAAATACCAATGAATACATCGGTCAAATTGGATATGGATGCACGGATGGCAAGCACTGTAGATCAAACAAGATACATAGCACTTATTGGATCATTGCTTTATCTTAAAGCCAGCGGCCGTACATCACCTTTCTGTAGGTGTATGTGCAAGATTTCAATCGCTCTAAAAGAAAGCCACATGATTGCCGATAGGATCTTGAGATATTTGAAAGTAAGCCAAGAAGTTGGCTTATGGTATCCAAAGGAAAGCGGATTCAAGCTAATTGGTTATTCGGACTACGACTATCTTTGGATGTAGAGTTGACAGAAAAGCACCTCGAGGCACATGTCAAATGCTTGGAAATAGGCTAATTTCTGGTTTAGCAAAAAGCAAAATTCAATAGCTACTTCTACAAATTTGGCGAGAATACATAGCTGCGGGCAATTTGTTGTGCCCAAGTCCTTTGGATGAGACAACGGTGAGAGACTATGAAGTTGAAGAAAAGGAAATTCCAATCATGTGTGATAACACAAGTGCAATTGCAATCACTCAAAATCCTGTGTTGCACTCAAGAACAAAGCATATCGATGTCAGATATCACTTCATAAGAGATCATGTTGAAAAGAAGGACATCACCTTGGAATATATTTCAAGCGATAAGCGGTTGGCTGACATATTCACAAAACCATTATGTGAGTCAAGATTTGAAGAACTCAAGCATGAGTTAGGGTTAATTGAGCTGAGTTGACACTCAGAAGACTCAAAGAAAAGAAATGAAACACGAAAATAAGAAAAAGAGTTGAACTCTTAAATCAGCTAAGTGAATCAGCAGTATCGGAAAGACAGTTGTACCGAGTTAGTTCACAGCTGAATATTTACATACGAGGAGAGGAGAGTTAAATCAGCTAAGGGACAAGCTGAGTCATTTATGAGCAAAGTGACAAAAACGCGTTGATCGTTTTTACTAAGCGGGAATGTTTTTAAGAATGCGTCAAAGATAATTATGACGTATACATGCAAAAGCTGCACACCAAGCTTATGATTGGATATAAATGCTGCCGTATTAAATACGAGACATTAAATGCAAATCGACGTGCAAGATCTAAGCCGTTGATTTTGATCGCATTTCAAAAACCACCCGCACGTCCTTTCATGAAACCATACTTAAACCATTTCGTCCGTTTTCTCTCACTTTACCAAAAGCTGTTCATCATCTCTCTCGAAAGCAAAAGCAAAAATTTTCTCTCAAAACCCTTTCAATCCTCGGATCATTCTCTAAGTTTCGTTCGGTAAAAATCGAGAAATGGCATCCACTCATGATTTTGTCAAGCTAGGAAAGCAAATCCACACCGGGTCTCTTTGTGGATTTCGATGGTATGGTGAAACAAGGGTCCGATGACACCCTAGTGCGAAGATTCTTTGAGAAATTAGAAACGCCTGGGTGAAACCATTTCGCGTTGGAATTTCCGATGACCTATGTGGAAGAGGTCGTATAGTTCTACGTGAACGCCGAGGTTCACGATGAGGGCATCAAGTCCTCTGTTCATGGGAAGGAGTTCATCATTACTTCCAAGGATTTGGCGAACACGCTTGTTATTCTGCAGGCGGAAGGAGTGTCGGAAATTAATGAAGGCGATGTTGACCGATCACTTTGCTTGGAAGGAAGTAGCCAAGACCATGCCAGAAAGTAGTCTACACTGACTAATAAGAGGTTTCTTTGAAGGAGGACTACTACAAGTTCTTTGGACATCGTTGCCAAATGCATAGATATCAAATTTGGCGGCTTTGACCAAACTATCAAAAGCAAAGTTGATCGTAATGGTTGCGATCATTGAAGAACGAGAAAATGAACTAGGCTAAGTTTGTCTACGGCAGACTCCGCCAATACGTTGGGAACAAATCCTTCAAGGAGGATGGAACATTTGGAGGTTCCCTAGGATACGGCCTGGTGATTGGTCGGTGATGGAGGTAAAAGGAGTCCTCTTCGACATGGAAAGGCGTTCCATGTAAACAAGAGGATGTTCGAGATCAAACCTATCCGGCGCCTGAAGAGAGCATACGCCAAGAGGGTCGATCACGAGTGAGGGGGAATCGGTGACCACGAAGATACAACCGTCTCCTCTCCACCAAAGAAGAAGGCCGCTGCCTGCTGCAGTGCTAAGAAGATTCGCCCCTGCGCAAAGAAAGAAAAAGAAATCTGCTCCCGCCCTGCAGCCAAGTCACCTGCCCCGCAACATCATCTCCGCCCTCGCGGCCTGGGCGGAGAAGGAATCTCAAATACCTTCTCCCGGTCGCCAAGAAAAGGAGAATCGATAAGCCAAGACGGCCAGCTCCTCGAAGAAGACAAAGACGGCCCCGCCACCCACCGGGACTCGAAGAGACCCTATCCAGAACAGTAAATCCCTCCGGTTCAAACAAAAAAAGAAGAAGAATTTTCAAGCGTTCGAGCTTGAGAAACCGGGCCGAGTCGACCACTCGGTGGAGAAGATACCCGAGACTATTGGAGAAGTAGAGTCTCTAGCGTGATCGATGAAATGGCCAAGTCTGCGAGGCCGATCGCAGAGGCAACTCAAGACCCAACTATAGACAGAACAACCGAGGAACAAGGAATGGCCGAGACAACCACATCACTGTTGACAAGGTTGTTTCTCCACCACTGAAGGCCACCGAGGATGTCGGCAAAATGAAGAATGCTACCCTTAATCCCCTCGGAAACAAGGGCGAGCAAGAGAATGATGACGACAATGTAATCATGTCCTCTCCATTGTATCCAGACATCCAAAATCGTCTGAGAGTGGAGAAAATGGAAGTCGAGCCTATCCAGTGCGGTTTGAAAGACCGAGTTCATTTTTGAAGAAGAAGAACTCTTGAGGTTCCTTGAGGTTGACACAGTCTTTGCAAGCCCTTGATGAGGATAATTGTATCAATATCTGCAGATTCGAAAAGAAAACGAAGCAGTGCTAAAGCGGTGAGGACGCGAGAGGCACGTGAGAAGGCCAAAGATCCGCCCTCTCACCGGCACCACATATCATACACACCCTCACCTTGACGCCCTATCGAAAGTGATGAGGATCGGGACCTTGTTCTTTGCCATAGAAGAGTTGCAAATGCAGCAAGCAATGCAAGAGTCGAGAATCCTACATGAGCAAAGAATGATGGAGGGACCAGGAGAGTCCTCCAAATCACACGCGGTGGAAATAGATCCTATGGGAGAAAAAAGATATTGCCATGTTGTCGCTGCCACCACTTCCCCGCTCATTCGGAGAAAGGTGTTAAGGCTGGCGATGAACGGGATAGTGGGGACCGGTCGAGCCAACCCCTAATGAAGGTGTCTTACCACCGCCCCAACTACGGTGAATACTCAATGGGAACAATGAGTCTGGAGACGAGTGACCCCATTCCAAGTCACTCGGTTGGTGTGCCGGTGAGGGGAAACTCCCTCCCCTGCGCAGCAAGGTCGGAGGATGCTGCGGTGACTCCACAACGAATCTCGGGAGGCGAAGTGGATTAGGAACAACAATGAATACGAGCAAGTTGTCGACGCGAGGCTCAGACGTTATGATCGTCTCAGCTGAAGTGCCAAGCAACCTCTGCAGCCAATGACGCCGATGCGGTTGAGGCACAGGGAAGGAAGCGCCCGGGAGTTAACACTCTGGGCAATGAAAGTGCAATCCATGGAGTTGAGACTCTAGTGGATGCCACCTCAGAAGACCCCAAGACCGTGACATTGTCGAAAGGGATGTCCAGGCCTCGCTGCAGATTGAGGCTGCAGGAGGTAATGAAGGCCAACATGAGGTTGAGACTTCCGGGTAGAGAAAGCGAAGCACGAGAACATCCCTCTCGCTATCATTGATCCATCGAGAAAAAGGAGATAAGTGCTCTTCACGATTCCCAGGATAATCTCGATGTAACCTTTTCGGGATCGGAAGGAGACAATGAAGTCGAGTCATCCCCTCGTGATAGATCCCAAAGACTCAGCTGAGGATGTTCCAACCACGAGTAAGTCTGACCTCAAGACTACTCGCCAATCCTTCAACTTTGATGAGCCACCCATGGAAATCTCATCATCGTCCGATGACGCTTCGATAAGGCGGAGGACGATCAACTCATTTGAAAAAACCGGTGATACCGACGAAGTTGTTGAGACAGTGAGGCTCGGCAAGTCGGGTCGACTTCACAATGGACCACGGTGAAACAGAGTCCACTGCGCAGGCTCCCCAAGTTGCAGCAGGTTCGACTCCACAAGGGACTTCACGAACACCAATTATCATTGAACAAATTCCAGTTGCCCGTGATGATCCTTTTGTAGAATCATTTCCTTATCTCTTGAGGTATTGCGACCTCCTTGAAGAATCGACTAAAGATCATGAGCGCTTCCACACTCCGATCCCGTTATTCCATCGACACCATTGTTCCAAAGACACTATGACTTTGATTTGCTTGGCCGTCAGTGAAACAGAGGTGACAATTTGAAGTTCGGGAGGTGTTCAAAGCCTTATTTCTTTGAAATAGAAAAAATGGAGAGGCACCAGGCCTCACTTGGATATGAGGTGGACAACGAGAGATGCAAACCATGCTGGCGATTTGCGTGGCATAATAGTCGAGGATCCGTGAGTGGTGGAAACAAAGAACAAACAATGCGTGTGGAACAAGCTCGATATTTTAGGACATTGTTCAACAAGTTGTTAGTCGGCATGGCTGAGAATGCGATGCAAAGACAAAATTGCAAGAGCACATTGAACAAATGCATGAATCTCATACTACGAGAGATAAAGATCTTTGCGTGAACATAATAAGAACGAGCTCTGCGTGTGGAAGAGAATATGGATCGAAAATTCGGTCTCCTCATGGTGAGATGAAGTTGTTAGTTAGGTGAATCCAACGCCACCCGCTACGAGTTCCGTGCGGCTTACTCCGCAGCAGATTCGAAGCAGAAGTCAACTATCACAGACTAGACTTCTTGCTTGCTAGCTTGTTCCCAGTGTTCTCTCTCCTTTGATGATGCCAAAAAGGGGAAGAGGAATACCTAAAAGCGCTGAAGGGATCTGAAGCTAAGAAGGAGGAAGCAGTTGTGAAGGGAAAGACAACTGAGGAAGTAATAAGAGAGAAGAAATGGAAGTCTGTTGAGGGGGAAGGTTCGAAAGATGTGACCTTGATGATCGCAAAACCCTCAACAAGGTCTTGTCACGGTGATATTATCAAAGCAAACTCCCGATGACTCGCCACTCCAACACACTGCTTTGTACCAATGGGTGAAAAAGAAAACAGTTGAAGCATGGATGAAGGAAGTGGAAGAAAGGATGAATGCCCGAGTTATGGATATTCAAACAACATGGAGGCATTCCAATAGACAGAGACACCTATGCCATTTTGGATGCCGGAATCGAGCCAAGATCTGTTGATGAATTCAAGACGCCGCATCTGAAGGTTATTTCGCAAACATGTCCATGGCTCAAGCCTGGGATTTTATCTTGGGAAAAAGGTCTCACATTATGTGAAGAAGCCGACGAGCTGACAAACCTTTGGCGATGCCACTCTGTGGTCACTCATTTGGAAAAAAAGGCCCAGAGACAATACACACCCAGAGGCGAGGAAGAAGCGAGTGGTGGAGGAAGAGGTTTGGACCTAAAACTCCGCCCAAAAAACATTGAGTACATAGATCCAGGCAAGAAAGGAGGGATCTACTCATTTCGGATTTGACGAAATAACCAACCCGCAAGTGGCAAAGAACAATCCGAGTATGTTAAGAGAATTGAGGAAGAAAATAAAAGACAAACTCATTTGTGGGAGGAAAGACAAGAAAAAGCGAGAAGAGATGAAGGCGCGAGGAAAGGCGTATGAAAAGAAGAAGAAGAAGGGTCAAGATGAGAAAAAGAGAAAAAGGTCGAGAAGATGACAGAGTGAAGAAGATGAAAGAAGGAGGGTGAAGGAGATGAGAGTGTTGTTGTCCACCCTTCATGTATTTTACTATGTAAATACACTTTATGTAAGTCTTACGTACATTGGATAAAATTATGCAATTTCTATACGTGAGTAGATATAGAACAACATGCTTAGTCTAAGCCCCGTTTAAGCTCGATACAATTTTTTTTTTTGGCTTAAGCTCGATACACTCAGAAAAACAGATATGTAAAGAACAAGAATGTTATGATCAATAAAAGATCGATTTTAAACATACATTCGTGGTTCTACATTTGTCGTATGTATCTTTCTTTGTTAAATAATTGTATGAATGTTTTAAGTTTTGGCATCATCAAAAAGGGGGAAATTGTTGGGAAATTATTTTGTAGATTTTGATGAATGCCATGTAAAACTTAGAATAGGATGTTGGCACCCCATTTTTCTTGTAAATCGCATTGTAATAGATATGGTCGGTCGAGTGAGTTAAGTCGGCTATGCCTAAGCATGCAAGAAGACAATGGAGACTAGAAGGAAAACTCCGCTACAAGGCACCGAGTATGGCAAAGAAGAGAAGACGGGAACTCGATCAAGATGTAGCCGAGATGCGGTGAGTGAAGTATCGATCAAGTCAACTCAAGAAATGACCAAGTCTCAAGGTTGAAGTGAGAAGAGTCATCAAATGATTGGAAGTCGACTCGAAGTCACCAGGGGATGTTAAGAAAATGCGGTCAAGTCAAGACAATCGAAAGAGATCCGTTTACGTAAATCAAGAGAATTACTTAAACAAGTAATACCTCCATACTACCTTTCTTGAAGTGCTCGGTTCGAGGAAGCGTGCAAAAGGAATAAACCAATGGGGAGCTCGCACCATGTCGAGGACTCGAAAAGTGAAGAATCATTCATACGAGGAAATGGAAATTCCAAGGATCGCAACAAGACAAGCCAACGACCACAAGTGACTTTCAAAAATAATCCTATCTCTTCAACGGGCAGATTTTTGAAAGATCACTATAAAAGGCTGAGGAATAACTCTGAGGAAAGGTTACCCGAACCACGAACATTCAAGCAAATATTTGAACTGTAACCTAAAACATTCTCAAGTCATTCAAGATTAATCCTCAAGCCTACATTATGAAGGAAATCAATCCAACACTCACCTGTGAAGGAAAGTGATGGCTCGGAAGCTACTCCTAAAAATGGCCTAGGCAAGTGCACCTATCGTTTATAGCAAAGCTAAGCGAGTATCGATTGTCATTCCCACGAGGACTATGATTACTAGTAATTACCGTCTTTTTATTATCTATCCTACAAATTCGTCAAATAGTTTGTTGCAAAATAAAAATAAAATAAAAGCAAATAAAAGTGGAAGAGGCAACTAAGAACACGAAAGATATCAGATACACTCGGATTGGAAGATGTTGGATATAAATATGCTTGAATGTGAATCCCTCTATAACGTCTTTGTGATTTTACCAAAATAAATACAACCATAACCCTTAAGTTTTAACCATCCCTTAACATATTTTCATGTTTCATGGACCGTAGGCATTCCTAAATTAAGTTAAACCTTTTCTCAAGGCGAAAAACTCCTAACCTCAAGTTGATTAACTGAAATCTCTTTCTAGTTAAAACCCCCAAGATTGCATTAACGATTTGTGAATTCCCATATTAGGTTTGACCCCTAATCCGAAAGATTTATGTCGTCATATATCTAGGATTTCATGCAAATCCTTTCACTTATGTTGGTTCTATTTCACCATGAATCTCTCGATTTCCCGGTGAAAAATAAACTTCAAATCAATATTGCGCATATACCAATTCGAATAAACAAGCATAACATAAGTGACTCGCATAAAAACATAAGAAAATATATTAAAACATTCAAACCAATGATCAAAAATAAGTTCTAGAGTTTATCACATTCAAACACTAGCGATTTAACTCATGATGGATTTGAGAATGAAAACAACAATTAAACAAGAAGTTTCTTTCGAAATCAACATGAATACTTGAAGTTAAAACTTCCAAAACCAACATAAGACTCCTGTTGGAAGTATGATGATGAAGTGGTGGAGTTCATCTTCTTCTCCGAGCGATCTTCAATCCTTGTGCCTTAGCGCTCTCCGTGGTGATCCAAGCCTTCTAACTCTCTACCTCACTACAATATGTGTTTTCTCCTCTCCAAAATATGAACTTTCATCCCTAAAATTTGATTTCTATGTATATCAATGAATGAATCCATCTCTCATTCAACCCATACTTTTGGCTTTTATAGACATTATTTTGGAGAAAGTATTCCTTAATAATGTCATCTTTTGATAGTTTAATGCTCAACTTTATGAGTTGGGTTGTTGGGATCATTATTTCCATGTGATCATGTGGGAAAGTAAGGAATTAATACAACAAAATGAGGTGTAAATGTGCTCAAAAGTTGTCAAAAAGCTTGGTTGGTGAGTTTTCCATAATTTTCGCATGGAAAAGTTGCAAAAAGATGCCGGACACGGCCATGTCGCCAAAACGCCCGGCCGTCTTTGCCGCTTGAATTTTTTGAAAATTGGTCCGACATGGCGTGTTGGACAACACGGCCAGGCCGTGTTCGAGGCTATCCCAGCCTAAAAATTGTGATTTTTCGCCCTGTTTGAACATGGCCGTGTTGACCGACACCCCCTGGCCGTGTTTAGCTAAAAAGGCCCCGAAATGACGCCAGCGTTTGGCTTGGGATTTCGAGCGTTTTGCATCCTTAAAACCCCCAAGTATGTTTTGACATGAATCCATGGTCCAAAATTCACCAAAATTAGCCCCGAATGGTCAATCTACACCAATAAAAGCACTCACGCAATTAGTATGAACAATATACAATCAAAAACTAACAAAACTAACAACAAAATAACTCAATTTCTACTCAAATACACATATAAAACATGCATAAAAAGACACTTATCAGAAAGATAACTTCAATCAGTTGAAGAGGAAGCTTTTGAAGAATCAAGGGTCCACATTCCACGGAGGATTGTAGGAAGGTTCAAGGTCGAACCAGTCTCAAGCTATTGAAGGGCTTCGTGATCAAGTCCAAGAAGCTTGAGCAAGTGGGCTGTAGTAGCAAGGCAACTGCCCTGTGAAGAAGCTGAGTCGTACGTGAAGCCAGCTGAGTGACCAAGGCATCTCGATCGAGTCCCAAAGGATCAAGTCACTGTGTGATCAAGACTTGTATCGGGTGATAACCACTCTGTATATTGATCAATACTTAGTGGATTCATCCAGGAGTTGGAGAAGAGAGGAGTAGAAGAATTACCCCATCTTCGAACCTCTATAAAAACTTATTGTGTCATTTACATTTCAGCACTTTAATTTCTGCATCTTATTTTTATATCTGCTGATAAACTTGCTATCCAATTGATAATCAACTGAGTGCAAAAACCTAGCATTAAAACAAACTTAACCAAATTCAAGGGTGTTAAGTCTTCCGCTGAAAACAAATCACAGTCGAGTTAAGTCTTTAGTCAAAACAGCTGAGTTATTCTATCAACAGCTCAGTCGAGTCTGTTGAGTGACTAACTCTGCTGATTAACTAACTTAGCTGTCCATCAAGGACACAGCTGTGAAGTATTAACTCTGAATATTTAAAAGGACTAAATCGAAAAGTTGGTAAGGTTTATTCAACCCCCCCTTCTAAACCTTACACTCACACCCCTTGGGACCTACAAATTTGTCAAGTGGAGGAAATAAACGTTTATTGTAGATTAACGAACTCGAAGAATGGCGAAATTCGGCATCCGAGAATTTGAAAATTTACAAAAAGAACGAACACATCAATGGCATGACAAACGCATTAAAAGCGAGGGAATTTCAACCTAGTGATCAAGTGTTATTATTCAATTCTCGACTTTGACTATTCCGGGTAAGTTAAAATCTAGGTGGTCCGCCCATTTACTATCACTCGGGTGTTCTCTTACGGGACTATTGAAATCATGCACAAAGAAATGAGTACATTTAAGGTAAATGAAGCTCTATTTTGGGGGCACCATCGATGACAGTTATCGAGTTTCCATCCATCTTGAAGCTCCCCCAAACACTCCACACGATTAGAGGTAAAATGGTCTAGCTATACGACGTTAAGCGCTATCAGGGAGGCAACCCGACATTTTGTGTGCATTTTCTTTTGCTTCATTTTTTTAATTTGGTTGCTTGGGGATGTTTTATTTTATTGTTTTTAAAAAAAAAAACAAGAAAACACAAAGGGCGGGCCGTGTTTGACAAACACAACCGTGTTCATCCTCCCTTTCGCGAACATACCCCGATTGTGTTCAACGATCCAGGCCATATTGGAAATTTGCGTGCAAACCACGGCCGGGCGTGTTATTTAACACGACCATGTTTTATTTTTAAAAAAAGGGTGGAGGAATTGTAAAATTCGTAAGAAACACGTCAGGCGTGTTTAAGAACACGCCCATGTGTTAATTCGAAAAAAAAAAAGAAAAATGGCTGAGTTAGAAATTTCGTATGAAACACGGGTAAGATGTTAAGTTGGTTTTATACCAACGTATTGAGTATTCTAGACTAGGATCTTGTGTTGTTTTCGGGTATTTTTGTGTCATTTGAGTCGAACTAATGTAATTAGTTGTCGTTTGAGAGTTGGGACAGTCTTGGATGCCGAAATTGAGAAAAATGGTGAAAAATGTGTTTTGAACAGCGCGAAAGTGCAAGCACCATCCATGGTGCGGCAGTGGCAAGAACAATGTTAGGGGGGACGGTTTTAGTGGCGAATCGGCGCTTCGAGCAAGGCTGCAGCGCCGGCGCAATGTGCGAGAGAGGATTACAAACAACGGCAGATGATGTTTGTGGCCGTAGCGCTTCGACCAAAGCGAGAGGAGGGACGAGTCTTTTGCCGGCCAGCCAGCGCAAACGGGAAAAATAAATCTAGGCTTTATTTTTGTGGGCTTTTGGACGTATTTTGAGGGCTTCGACTTATAAATACACCACGGAGGTGTACGGGGACGACGGGTCGGACATTATTTTGAGCACAACACAAGGCAAGAGACACATAGCTAGGGTTCGAGACGACAATTGTAGGCACTTATCGTGTGGACATAGAGAGAATTCCTTCTCTTTTCTTCTCAATTCTTTCTTTGTTTTTCTTTGTCGATTCCTTGAGATGTATAATTATTTCTTCATGAGTTTTTGTACATCCAATATGAGCTACACCCATTTTTCTAGGGGATTGATGTAACTTACGTTTAAACCTATGATTTGATTGCCACGTTATGAAATTCGCATGTTATAATTTAATCTATTTGTGCTATTTGATTTGATTGCATCTGAATTATCTGATCAATAGTTTAGATTATTTGGCGTGTTTGATTTGACGCTCGACAGAGGTAATTGAACGCCTGGCAATAGAATAGCACAACCTAGGGTTTCATAGAACCGAGAGGTTTATGAATCTTTTGAAACCTGTGATAGAATATTCTTTGAGCGTATTAGGGTTTAATTTATGATTTTTATAGAGATGTCGAAATCAGAAATTGGAACCTAAAATCACTTGGCACTCGAGAGAGGAAGTGATAAACGGTAGGAATATTGGCTTATAGATTGATAACTTGTGATTAATAAACTGGATTGAAAACATAGGGGATAACTAGGTGAAATCAACCCTCTAGAATTCATATTCTACGTGTTTGATTAATTGTCTGAACCAATTTATTTGCTTATTTTTAGTTTTATTTTTAGTTTAATAAATCTTCATCTCTTTTTGATTTCTAGATAGAGTTAAGCTATTTTAATTATAGTACTTAGTATAAAATTCGATAACAATCCCCGTGGAGACTATAACCCTACTTTCAAAACCTATACTAAAACTTGACACCGTACGCTTGCGGTAAGAATCTCGCGATTAAGTTTTTGGCGAGGCACCAGAAAGGGCAATCCGGGATTACTTTCTGCCGACCGTGAACCAGAATTACTCCAAAATTGTGCGCCAGCCCATAAATGCGAATAATTTTGAATTGAAACCGGGCCTCATAAGCATGGTTGAGCAGAATCAATTTGGGGAGAGTCCAGTGGATGATCCGAATACACATCTGGCCACGTTCTTGGAAATTTGCGACACCATCAAGATGAATGGTGTGACTGATGAGGCCATTAGATTGAGGCTTTTCCCATTTTCACTCTGCGATAAGGCCAGGCAGTGGTTACATACGTTCGCCCCCCAGGAGTATTACAGTAGGATGATCGACTCAAAATTCTTAGCAAAATTCTTCTCTCCCGGAAGACACTCCAGCTGAAGAGCGAGATAGTCCAATTCCAACAGATTGATTTTGAGCCGTTATACGAAGCTTGAGAGCGATTTAAAGATCTGTTGCGGAGATGCCCACATCATGGCTATGCAGACTGGCAGAGGGTTCAGTATTTTTATAATGGGCTGAATGGGCATACGAGGACGATACTAGATGCGGCATCAGGAGGTACATTGATGGCTAAATATCGATTGAGGCCTTACTTCTACTGAAAGAAATGGCCACAAACAGCTATCAATGGCCCTCCGAGAGATCAGTGCCGAAGCCAGTTGTCGGTGTTCTTGAGCTTGATACAATGTCAGCTTTGGCAGCTCAAATCTCGAGTCTGACAAAGCAATTGGCAATCATGAATACCGGCTGCACACCACAGTAAGTCGCACTTCCACCCGCAGCCGTTCACGCAGCCGCCACACACGAGGCCGAGCAAGTCAATTATGTGAATAACAGGGATTTTAATAACCGAGGTAATTCATTACCAACTCATTATCACCCGGGACTTCGCAATCATGAGAATCTCTCTTATAGCAACAATAGGAACGTATTGAATCCACCTAAAGGTTATCCAAACCCATCCGATTCCATTGCACTCGGAGGTGAAAAGCGATCGCTTGAAGAGATACTCGGCTCATTCATCGGAGAGACCAGGAATCGAATGAATAGGAGTGAGGCGCAGATTGATGGTCTGAATACTAAGATGAGCACAATGGAGATGCATATTACGTCGATCGAGACATAAATGGGTTAGTTGGCTACAGCCGTAAATTCATTGCAGCAAAAGGGAAAGTTCCCAAGTGATACAGAAGTTAATCCGAGAGAGCACTGTAATGCCGTTTATGTGAAAAAGGAAGCAAAAATTCAGCCTGCTCCTGCAGAATCACCTATTTATGTGAAACCAGTGGAATCCAAGAAAATGAAGTTGGAAGATTTTGAGACTGTCTATTTGATGAGAGGAATGTAGTGCAATAGTCGAGTAAACTACCTCTAGAAAATGAAGGATCCAGGGAGTTTTACTATTCCTTGTACTATTGGAGGAGTTTTCTTTGAGAAACCACTTTGTGATCTTGGGTCCAAAGATGAATCTTATCTCTTTCGATGTGACAAAGTTTGGGCTCGGGAGGTGAAGCCGTCAATATCACTTTGCGGTTTGTCGATCGATCTATCGCCTTTATCCATGGGGAATCATTGAAGACGTGTTGGTAAGAATTAAGAAATTTTTTTTTTTCCTGTGGATTTTGTAGTGTTGACGCGAACAAGGACAAGAAAATACCTATCATCTTTGGGCGACCATTTTTAGCTAGCTTTGATCGATGTAGAAACGGGGGAGCTAACATTGCAGGTACATAAGGAGAAAGTTGTATTCACCATCCATCCAACCAACAGGCTAAAATTTGAATTGAATGATGGTAAGCAGATGGTTGGGAATATAGCTGAAGACATTGGAGGTTGGGAAGTTTCTAAGGGAAATGTGGATAACGTGCCTATTGGAGCCCCAACTTGAGGATAATCGACATAGTCCGGTCAAGATAAACTTAGCGCTTTCTGGGAGGCAACCCAAGCCCCTTTTATTACTTTCTTAGTTTTAATTTAGTTTAGTAGTTGTTTTTGTTTTTTTGAATTTTTTGCATTCTTAGGAGTAGTAAGTTGCATCACACTCCTCCCCTCTTTTTTGTGCAAATCCCACATATCCCACTCCATCTTCACAAAAGATCACTCTAACACCACATACCATCTTCATCTCATCCACTCATTATTTGGTAAGTTTGCAACTTCCAAACCCCACCCCATGGTTTTCCCTTCTCGTGATTTTTGTGTGATTGGATTGTAGAAATGCTAGGATAACTGTTGTTGATTTGTGGTTTGTGGATTGGTTGATCATGCTAGACTTAGGCTTGGTATTGAATTTTGGAATTGAATTGAGTTATCCATTGCATTTACTATCTTTGCCCAAATTCATGCATATGAGGTGTTTGATTAAATGCCCCAATGATAGTTTCAAATTGTTTAGTGCTATCTTGCATTTTTATGCTTATCTTTTTGACATGACACTATATTTTTTACTTGGGTGCATTATGTATGGGCTTTGATTTTCGATTTCTCACCCATAACCGAATTTCGTGGTTCCACAAGTTTTGTTTTCTTGTCTACCTTGTTAGGTTGCAAAAATGCGAAGCCAAAAATGGGCGGGGACCAAGGCGAATGGGAAGAACAAGACCACACCTCGGAGGCATACAACACCCACGAGCTTGTGCACTAGGATGCATTGTGAGCTTATACGAGACACCTCATACATGTAGTAGTACCACATGACTTAAGGAGCCTTCGCTCCTTGGCTACTAGGAAAGTTCTTTTTCCCACCTCTCCATTAGGGACAATGTCGTTTAAGTTTGGGGGTGAAGTCAATTTTTATTCATCGAGTCGGGTCTTGAGTCCAAAAAAAATGAAAATAGAGTCTTTAGTCGAGTCGGGTCATCGGTAAAACTATGAAACCGCATGACTAAGTTAATTTGTTGAATATGAGTTGAAGCTGTCAAGAGAGCATGTGTTTGAGCGTGATTTATTCTTCTTTCCATTAATTCCATCTATGTGCTTAACTCGGTTGATTTATTTGGGGATGATTTATGCGGTTGAGTGTTTCTTTTATGATCACGGATTCTAGAACTTGTCGATCACTAGTCGGCGAAATCCTAGGTGAAGTAACATTAAGGAAGTGATTTAGGCCATCTTTGAACAAGCCAGAGCCTAGAATGCCTACCTTTGTATTATATTTTCCCTAGTGTCCCCTTTTGAGCCTTATAAACCCGTTTCTTTGGCAACCAATCTAATACCCAGAGCATAAATGTGAATATCCTAATTACCCATCACTCATACACACAAAGTATAGAAAAATATTGGAAGTTGAGGAGGGTATGATGAGAAGGGTGTGTATTTAATTGAATGAAGTTGCCCGAGAAAAGAAAATATGAAACCCCATGTACGCAAAACAATAAGTTTGGGGGTTTCGAAAAAAAAATGTGAAAACAAATGAGAAAAATCAGCGGGATTGAAGGTTCATAAACATTGGGGATGTCAAAAGTGAAGGGTAGTTGCCCTCTTGATAATTTGAAGTGTTAATTGTGTGTTTGGGTGATTCGAGCCACTTAATCCCATATTTTCCTACCTTACCCTAAGCCCACATTACAAGCTTTAAAAGTCCTATTGATCCTTGTGTTACATTAGCCTACATTACTGGAGATTAGTGTGAAAGACAAGCCTATGGGCGTCTCATCTCTATATTCAAAAAGTGGACCATTTTGAAAACACTTGATTGCGTGAATCTATCCGGATAATGAAAGCGGGGTTGGCATGAATATTCCACCTTCATGATCACATTGTGAAAATACGCGCTTGATTGATAGTGAAGCGAAATTTGACGAATGAGTTTGGTTGTGAAGTTTTGCGGTTAGTCCGTTTGAGTCGGTTGTCTTTAATTTTTTGTTTCCTTCATGTTTGTTGATTTTTAGAGTCTGTAATTGCTTGAGGACAAGCAAGCGTCTAAGTTTGGGGGTATTTGTTAAATTGGTTTTATACCAACGTGTTGAGTATTCTAGACTAGGATTTTGAGTAGTTTTCGGGTATTTTTAGGGTCGTTTGAGTCGAATTCATGTAATTAGTTGTCATTTAAGAGTCGAGATAGTCTTGTATGCGGGGAGGTGAGAAAAAATGGTGAAAAACGTGTTTAGAAGGCGAAATTCGCAATTTAGAAGCGGAAAAACAGAAAAATATTGAGCAAGATCGAGCGCCGCAGCGCCAAAACCCCCGTGCCACAGCGCGGGGGTCGAAAACGGTACAGTAGCCAAATTTTAGTGGCTGCTGCAGCCGATCGCCGCATCTTAGCAAAAAAAAACGGCATTGTGACTGCGGAGGGGATGTCTTAGCGGGCGCTGTAGCGCCCGGCGCAATGTGCAGCAGAGGATTACAACGATGGCGAATGGCGTTGATGCGGCTGCGGCCGCCCAAACCAGCAGCGAGAGGGGCAACGGCGCGTTTTGCAGCGCGCCATTTCAGCAAAAGCTGCGATGCGCAACGACGGGCTGAAATTTGGGCTTTATTTTCATGGGCTTTTGGACGCATTTTGAGGGCTTCGACTTATAAATACACCACGGAGGCGCACGGGATAGGGTCGGACATTATTTTGAGCACAACACAAGGCAAGAGATACATAGCTAGGGTTCGAGACGGTAATTGGAGGCATTTCATGCGGACAAAAAAGAGAATTCCTTCTCTTTTCTTCTCAATTCTTTCTTTGTTTTTCTTTGTCGATTTCTTGAGATGTATAATTATTTCTTCATGAATTTTTGTACATCCAATATGAGCTAAACCCATTTTTCTAGGGGATTGATGTAACTTACGTTTGAACCTATGTTTTGATTTCACTTTATGAAATTCGCATGTTATTTAATCTATTTGTGCTATTTGATTTGATTGCATCCGAATTATCGATCAATAGTTTAGATTGTTTGGCGTGTTTGATTTGACGCTCGAGAGAGGTAATTGAATGCCTGATCATAGAATAGCACAACCTAGGGTTTCATAGAACCGACAGGTTTATGAATCTTTTGAATCCAGTGATAGAATTTTCATTGAGCGTATTAGGGTTTAATTTAAGATTTTATAGAGATATCGAAATCAGAAATTGGAACCTAAAATCACTTGGCACTTTCGAGAGAGGAAGTGATAAACGGTAGGAATATTGGCTTATAGATTGATAACTTGTGATTAATAAATGGATTGAACACATAGGGGATAACTAGGTGAAATCAACCCTCTAGAATTCATATTCTACGTGTTTGATTAATTATGCGAACCAATTTATTTGCTCATTTTTAGTTTAATAAATTTTCATCTCTTTTCGATTTCTAGATAGAGTTAAGCTATTTTAATTATAGTACTTAGTATAAAATTCGATAACAATCCTGTGGAGACGATAACCCTACTTTAAAAACCTATACTAAAACTTGACACCGTACGCTTGCGGTAAGAATCTCGCTCATAGGGCTGTTTAAAAACACGCCTGTGTTTTAATTCGAAAAAAAAAGAATCCTGGACAAGGCGTGCGAACATGGCCACAGGTGTTCTTGGAAAGCACGGCCGTGTTCGGACACGTCTTAAAACAGGGGCCCGATTTTCTTCCCTTTTCTCTCCCAAAACCCTTCTTCTTCTTCTTCCCCACTCTCCCCTTTCTCTCAAAACCTTCCCTCACATCCCCAAATTTCTTCTTTCTTCTCTCAATTTCTTCGCTCACACCACACCACACACCTTCCCACCACAAGGTTCCTACTCCCTCTCCTCACAATGCAACCAAGGTATGTGTTTTTGCTCTTTTCTTTGCTTTTTCAATTTTGCTTTCAATTTGAATTTTTTTCTTGTTTTATTTAAAAGTTTTCTTCTTTTGTGTGTTGTGAAGTTTCTCCCATATTGTAATTAAGAAATTCATGAATATATGCTATCAATTTTCATGCCCTAGAAATTGGAATTAGGAAATTGAAATTGGGATATATGTTGTTCAATGCTATCATCATGAATCCTTTATTATGATATGTTTCTAGTGCCATTTGTGAGATTTATTGGGTTTGTTTGTAGTAATTTCTTGTTTATTGTGATAATGGTGGAAATTGTCCTTTTGCTAATTGTGGTCATCTTGTTAAAATAAGGAATTGGTCATATGTTCTTGTTCTTCATGAGATAAGTTTGTGGAATTGATATTGGGGTTATATGCTAAAAATATAGTAGTTGAAGATTGATATTCTTGAATTGTTGTTGCCAAGGGGATTTTTGTTGGAGAACACAAGTTAATTCTCAACTAAGCTTTCCATCTTTGCCTATCATTCTTGTTGAATACTTATGTTGATATAGTGGAATTTTAGATGAATTGGTGATTTTTCATGCTTGGGTTTGCTTGAAATATTGTCTCTGTCTCTTTGAATGATTTTTCACGCTGTTGTAAGTTTCTATTGACATAGGAATCCCAGGTCAAAACGCAGTCGTACCGGTGGTGCTTCATCCTCCGCGCCCCGCACCAGCGGCAGCCGCTGCTGGCCATGCTGACCCACCCTCGCCAACCCATATGGCATCTCTTTTCGGGATGCCGATCATGAAACTCAATATCACCGTCTAGCTCAACGCCAAATTCTTAATATGCGATTCTCGGATAATTTCACGTTGGATGGATTCGGCCTACGTTCAGATGTGGAATGGATGTTCGTGCAGATTGGGTGTGGATATTTAATGAATTTATGCATGTCCACCTACATCCGTCTCACATTGGAGTTCCTTAGTTCTTATAATGGCGACCGTGTTTGGCATGTCTTTAAAGAAAACACGGATTAGAAGCACACCGCCGCCAATCCCCAAAAAGCGTGAAAAACACGGCCCGTGCTTCAAGACGGCTTTGTTTGATAAATGGTTTTATCATGATTTTGATGATTTTGTTTTTATACCAAAACAATGGTTTTAAAGGTTGTCCAAATACTCCTAAATGATTTAAAAGGGTTTTAATATTATCCGGAGTATTTCCTCAAGTCTATTTTCGATAATATTGGACAACACTTTCAATGATATTATGTCAATAGGTTTGTACATTGAAACTATGTTTCTAAATGTTGTCCTAATGCTCTGATTGGTCTAAAAAGCTTTTACTATTTTTTGGAGTATTTATTGGAATTTATATCGGACAACACATTTTGTGTTAATGTGTTATTTCATCAAAACTATATTTCTAATGTTGTCCTAAATACTCCCGATCGGTTTAAAATGTTTTTACGAATTTTTGAATATTTCTTGAGGTTTATTTTCGACAAAAATTGGACAACATTTCATTTAGGAGGTCGACCAGGCACTGTAGAGATGAGAACTCGGCCGTATCTCAAATATATTGAAGGGTGACGGTCCCTATGGGGGCGACAGTCGGACCCCCGGACCTGGTCAACCAGATGTTAAATTTGTTGTATTCTTTTTCTAATCTTATCGATCTTGCGACCGGTCGCCCTCAAGTTTGACAAACAAAATTTAACCGTTGCAAAGACAACATTTCCCGATTTGTGGGATTGATTTCTAATGACTATAATCTTGATTTTAATTGCAATTTTTTGTAGATATCAGATTCCAAGAGGAGCCTTTCAAGTATCAATCATCTCCTATAAATAGAGGAAGATTTGAAGCACAAAGAATAAGAGAAAACTACAACACAACAAGATACACTCAAGAATATACTTGTTCTTACATTGTCTTATTTCTTGTTGTAATTTGCCTAGCTATTCACTTTCACATCCTTGAGGTCTAGGCTATTCTTGATTACACTTTGCACTCATATTCTAATATTCATTATTGAGTTGTAATCTTGATTTTTGGTCATCATTCAACACAAGACATCCTTGTGAGTATTCTTGTGGTAAGAATACACTTGGGTGATCTAGGTGATAGGAGTTTCAAGAGTGTGGTGCTCTTGAGGTGTTGAAGAAGTTGGTATTCTTCAAAATTGAAGATTGTGGTGATCTTCAAAGGTGCCGTTGAAGGAAGATTGTGGTAATCTTCAAAGGAGATTGTGGTAATCTCCAAAGGTGGTGTTGAAGAAGAGTGTGGTGCTTTTCAAGGTGTTGTAAGTTGAGTTTGTATTAATTTTGGTAATTAATAAAATTCTTTTTCTTTTTGAAATCCATCCCGGATATAATGGGGTGGTAGAGGATTAGGCCCTAGGTGGGTTGAACCTCTATAAATCGACGTGTGTTGTTTACATTCCGCACCTTTATTATTGTATTGGCTTGTTTTGTTCGAAAAAGAGGGTAAAATCAAAAGATGGAGATAATCTATTCACCCCCTCTAGATTATCGTAGCGCTTGGACTTACAAGTGGTATCAAAGCCAAACTCTTTGGCAAGCTCGTTTCATATCGTGAGTGAAGAGAAACGATCGTCGACTACGAATGAAGCTCATCTATCAAGCACCTCCACCACTAAGCCACCACTATTTGATTCCAAAAATTTATATTTTGGAAAGAGAGAATGGAATGTTATTTACAAGGTTGAGGATTCGACATTTGGAACACCGCCATAAATGGAGAATCCATTCCAATGAAAGACACACCACACACCTCCAAAGGCCTCAAAGAGCTAAATGATGAAGAGAAGAAAATCATCTCCTTAAATGGTAAAGCTCTCAATATTTTGTATTGTTCACTTACTAATTTGGAATATGAACATATTGTAGGAATTCAATCGGCACATTAAGTATGGCAAAAATTAGAAGCCATCTATGGAGTATATGCAAATCAAAGAAGTCAAACAAAAGCATCTACTTCTCAAAGGGATACAATGTCACATCTAAGGAACAAGCCTCTTTACAACTTCCAACTATGAAGAAGTTGAACATTGTCTTATGGGCATCGAAGAAAAACGAGGTATGTCTTAAACCCTCTACTTCTTATGATATTGTTATTCAAAATGATTATAGTGATTTGCAAAATGATTTTGATGATCTTCAAAATGAATTCCAAAATTTACTTGTTAAATACAAAAATTTGAAAAAGGAATTCATTGTTTTGAAAAATGAAAAGGATAGTTTATTTACTTCCTATGAATCACTATCATGCGTTCACACCACCACACTTGACAAGGTTAGAAACCTTGAAAAACAAAATAGTACTCTTGTTGAGGATATGAATTGCATAAAAAATGATTTATCAAAATCAAACTTGAGTACCAATAAGTTGCCCAATATTGTGAATGTTAATGGTTGTGATAATTTGAATAGTGAACTTGATTATGAGCCTAATATTGTCAAGTATATGAAAAATAATTGAGTTCCTATGCATGTTAGTAATGTTACTTGCTTATATTGCGGTAAGAAGGGACACGCCGTAAATACTTGTCGGGCCAGAAATAGCTCAAATTATTATTGGAGACCTAAAAGTCTCAAAGCTAATCCCAAAGGACCCAAACACTTGAGGGTACCACAAAACAATGTTATATTAGGTACCCGGTGAAATAATAATCGAAGAAAATTCATACCGCCAAAAAGACATCAAATGACCATTTCATTTGATCAAAGGAGAAAACACCTTCAACAAAGTCATTTTCCAAGAAGAGGAAATAATCAAAAATGGGATGAACAAAATCCTTGGAAATGGCAAAGACATCATCAACAAGATGATCTTCCAAGAGAAAGACACTTTCAAAAATGGGAAGGCCACAATGCTTGGAAATGGAACAATTGGAGAAGCTATCATCAACAAGATGATTTTCAAAGGGGAGGATATCATCAAAAATGGGAACGACACAACCCATGGAAATGGCGAATTGGTAAACCGTATCTCCCTATTTAAATATGCATTTTATTTTCTTTGCATGTTTTTATTTGTGTCTTTATTGCAATATGAGTTTTCATATTTAGGTCTTCAATATATTTGTGAGTTTCAAAATATTGTTGAAAAGAAGACCTTGCATGATGTTTCTAAAACTCTTGTGCATTTAATTAGACTTATGTGGTTTATTATCTCCTATGTAGTTATATAGCACAAGCATGCTTAAGATATCTCTTATTGTTTAGCCTACACATGTATTATTGTGTTTGTGCAAAATTTGGTTTAAGAATTGAATAGGATTTACATATCTCTACATATGGTTATCTACTCGTAATATATCAAGAGAAACATGAACTATCGAGGTACGCTCATTATTGTTATCCATCTCATAGACTCGATACATGTTGTGCCATATGCTTATGTGCTTATTTTATACAAGTGCCTTTAAGAGGATGTTTTGATTTTTGTGAAGGCATTATTTAACATAGCTTGTTTTATCTAAGATTTTTAAAGGATTATATTTTGTTTTGATAAAAAATTGATCTTCTAGTTATGCATTTTATTGCACATATAAATGTCATTATTCTTGGATGCTTATGTCAAAGCTCTTGTTCATATGATTCTTGTGAATGAGGTCTCTACTATGTGCTCTCTTATTGTCAAATTTCAAAAGAGACCTTATGTAGCTTTCTTAAGGTTATTTGAACTTGAATGATTTATTAGACTCTTGATGATGCATAGTATGTGGTGCTTAAAATAGTGTATCCATTATTCGATATTACTATGCTCGTGTGCAAAATATCTTGTTAAGATTTTGCGAGAAATTTGTGATATTTCGCAACAAGTTTGATGAACAAGACAAGGTTAGTAGCTCAATGATATTGTCAAGAAGAAGATAATGATTTTGATGTAATATTTGCACTCATAGCACATTTAGAAGTTATTTGCACTTTACTTGCCCATTCTTGTTTTGAGAAAATTTCAAGCTTTACCAAATGGATATTAAATCCAATTTTCTAAATGGTTTTATTCAAATAGAAGTCTATCGGAGTTTAAAATTTTAGGCCAAATGATTTTTTTTTAAAAAAGGCCTTGTCTGGTTGATACAAGTATCCCGTATATGGTTTGATAGACTTAGCTATTTTTGCAAAATGATTTTATAAGAGGTAAAGTTGATACTACATTTTTGAAAAAGGGCAAGATTGTTTACTTGTGCAAATTTATGTTGATATTTTGGTGCTACTAATGAATATTTGTGCAAGATATTTTTTCAAGTCAATGCAAGGTGAACCTAAGATGATCATGATGAGGAAGCTCAAATTCGATCATTGGAATTCAAGTTCAACAATGCCAAGAAGGTGGTTATATTCCACATTCAAAGTATAGAAAAGAAAAAAATGAGGCATTGAAAAAGAAAGAACCATCTCAACCTCTATGATTACCATGTAAAGATTGACGAAGGTTGAGGAAGGCAAATCGGTCGACAAACAAATTTGAGGTATGTTCATTCACTTTTATTACTCCCATAGACTCGACATTCCATATGCCTTACGTCTATATGCTCGACTTCAAAAACTATCCCAATGAATCTCATTAAAGTGCCGTTAAAAGAAATTTTCAAATATTTGAAAGGCACTTTTTTATGACTTGTTGTATCTAAAGTCTTAAAACATTCTTATTTTCGGGATAACAAGTCCGGTGATAATAATTTTTCAAAATATGGTTCATCATAATCGAACTAAACATATTGAGATTCGATATCTTTTTCTAAGGGATTGCATGTTTAACAAAAACTTGAGATGTGTTTAATTCCGTCTCAAGGATAACTCGCGGACTTTTTAATCGTACACCACCGAGTATTTTAATCCATTTCGAGCGTGATTATGACATAATGTATATTGAATAAAGTCTATGTTTGCATTTTGCACGTTTCTAAAACTTAGGGGCGAAAAATCGGATTTTTGGTTGAAAATTCGGATTTTATTAAAGCGGCAAGACAGTGGGTGATGAGGTTGAGGGAAACCGGTCTCCTAAGCAAAATTTTGGATTAAAACCGTTCTGTCTCATGCCTTAGTCATTTTAACCCATTTTTGCCATTTTTCGTCCCTTTGCCAAATTCACACAAATTTCACTCAAAATTTGTTTTCATGCATTCAATTCATATCTTGGACCTTATATAGCATGTTTATCATCATCATTGCTCATCTTTACCGATCAAATGGTAAGAATTTTCCTTTCTTTGCTCAATTGGGTTGAACCCTTGAGCTTGTGGCTTTCTTGTATATTTCTTGATGAAATTATCTTATGATCATGATGAGCTTAGTTGTTATGTTGTATTGTATGATGTTTGATGTGAATTGGTGATGAAAATATTTGGTTTGATTCATTTAGAAGGGCTCTGACAACTTCTTTTAATTTTTACGCCCACAAAGTGTTCGATAAAACGTTTCAATGAAAAATTCATCACCTACATGATTCTCTAGTTTCCAAATGTCTTATATATTTATAGAGATCGTGTTTTGCAAATCAAATGAGTTTTCATAAGTTTCTACAAGTCATATGATCGACTTTTTCCTCCTATTTGGTCTATAAGCCTTAATGTTCAAATAGCTCGATAAATCGGTAAAATTGTGCACTTTGATATGATGTTTTTATCGTGCTAACATTCTTTTTGATGATTCCAAAGGAGGAGAAAACAAGTTATAAGCTTATTAGCTCAAAGAAGCTAAGATAAGCTCAAACGAAAAGAAGCTATGTTGTGGATCATATTTATGTCCACTTGATGTATTATGGTTATGTATGATTCTTGGTCCATTGGTTGTAGTATGGACTTATATACGTTTCTAATGATGTCTCTTTGACGGGGGGAGCTTTTAAGTTTTTGATACTTAAGCTCAATATCGAAAAGCTAAGATTTTAGCTTATGTTTAAGTTGCTTCTGTATAACTCTTGTTATGCATATTGATAGGGAGAACTTTCGCTATATGTGTTTGAATATCTCTACTCCCATTCTAGTGATTATATTGCGTGGAATGTTGTTGCTCACAATGGATAGTTCCTTTAAACCGGTAAAATTGTTTTGTTTTCAAAATCGACCTCGTTAAAATTGCTTTGGTTTGTAATCATCAAAAAGGGGGAGATTGTTTGATAAATGGTTTTATCATGATTTTGATGATTTTGTTTTTATACCAAAATAATGGTTTTAAAGGTTGTCCAAATACTCCTAAATGATTTAAAAGGGTTTTAATATTTTCCGGAGTATTTTCTCAAGTCTATTTTCGATAATATTGGACAACACTTTCAATGATTTTATGTCAACGGGTTTTTACATTGAAACTATGTTTCTAAATGTTGTCCTAATACTCCCGATTGGTCTAAAAAGCTTTTACTATTTTTGGAGTATTTATTGAATTTATATCGGACAACACTTTTTGTGTTAATGTGTTATTTCATCAAAACTATATTTCTAATGTTGTCCTAAATACTCCCGATCGGTTTAAAATGTTTTTACGAATTTTTCGGAGTATTTCTTGAGGTTTATTTTCGACAAAAATCGGACAATATTTCATTTAGAGGTCGAAGGTCAACCAAAGGGCGACCAGTACTGAAGAGATGAGAACTCGTATCTCAAATATATTGAAGGGTGACCGGTCCTATGTTGGGGTTGACTGTCGAACCCATGGTCGACGGTCGGACCCCTGGACCGGTCAAGTGTTAAATTTGTTGTATTCTTTTTCTAATCTTATCGGTCTGTGACCAAACGTCGCCTCTCAAGTTTGACAAAATTCTAACGTTGTGCGTGACGACTTTTCCTTATTTGTGGGATTGATTTCTAACAGCTATAATCTTGATTTTAATTGCAATTTTTTGTAGATATCATATTCCAAGAGGAGCCTATCAAGTATCAACCATCTCCTATAAATAGAGGAAGATTTGAAGCACAACAATAAGAGAGAAAACTACAACACAACAATATACACTCAAGAATATACTTGTTCTTACATTGTCTTATTTCTTGTTGTAATTTGCCTAGCTATTCGCTTTCACATCCTTGAGGTCTAGGCTATTCTTGATTACACTTTGCACTCATATTGTAATATTCATTATTGAGTTGTAATCTTGATTTTTGGTCATCATTCAACACAAGACATCCTTGTGAGTATTCTTGTGGTAAGAATACACTTGGGTGATCTAGGTGATAGGAGTTTCAAGAGTGTGGTGCTCTTGAGGTGTTGAAGAATTCGGTGTTCTTCAAAATTAAAGATTGGGTGATCTTCAAAGGTGCCATTAAAGGGAGATTGTGGTAATCTTCAAAGGGAGATTGTGGTAATCTCCAAAGGTGGTGTTGAAGAAGAGTGTGGTGCTCTTCAAGGTGTTGTAAGTTGAGTTTGTATTAATTTTGGTAATTAATAAAATTCTTTTTCTTTTTGAAATCCATCCCGGATATAATGGGGTGGTAGAGGATTAGGCCCTAGGTGGGTTGAACCTCTATAAATCGATGTGTGTTGTTTACATTCCGCACCTTTATTATTGTCTTGGCTTGTTTTGTTCGAAAAAGAGGGTAAAATCGAAAAGATGGAGATAATCTATTCACCCCCCCTCTAGATTATCGTAGCCGCTTGGACTTACACGGCCGTGTTCGTCATTTTTACGAACACGGCCTTTGCATTTTTAAGCACGACCGTGCTTTTTCTCCACCAAATTTTTCTTTTAAGCGGAAATTATGGAAGCTTTTCCTTTTTGCTTTTGGCAACTATTGTACAACTTTTACATCTCGTTTTGCTGCATTAAGCCCCATTATTCCCTCAATTATTATATGAAAACAAGGATTCAACAAACCAACTATGGTAGTGGAGCAATTATTTCCAAGAGATGGCATTGTTAATGTGTTCTTTCATAAAAACAATGGCTATAAAAGCCAAGAGTTTGGGATGGGGGATTCATTCATTCACTCTAAGTTTCAAAGCAAAATACATTGAGAGGATAAAAGAGAGGTAGAGTTGGAAGTTGAAGAGCATTAGAGGAGAAGGCTTGGAGCTCAACATCATTGCAATCAACCAAGGAGGAAGTCTTGTATTGGTCTTGAATAAGAGCTAAGTACACCATGTTCATTTTATTCAAATCTTCTTGTGTAGTATACTCTTTTATCAAAGCCATGTGTAGCTAAATTTCTAGTGTTTGAATGTAATGAACTCTAGAATGAATTTGTGATTAAGGTTTGTGTGTTTTTAATAAAATCTTCATGTTTTGTGTGATTCACTTATATTACGCTTTATTTATTCGAGTTAATATTTTCGGTATATTAATTTGAAGTCTATTCCTCATCGGGTAATCGAGAGATTTATGGTGAGAAGGAACCTATATATGTGAAAAGAGTTGCATGCAATCCTAGATATAGGACGACATAAATCTTATGGATTATGGTCAAACCTAATATAGGAATTCACAAATCGTTTTAATGCAATCTTGGAGGTTTTAACTAGAAAGAGATTTCAGTTAATCAACTTGAGATTAGGAGTTTTTCACCTTGAGAAATTGTTTAACTTAAATCGGGAATTTCTACAGTACACAAAACATGAGAGTTTATTAAAAGATGATGATTTTTGCTTAAGGGATTTTGGTTGTATTTTTATCTTGTTGAATCACAAAAATATTCTAGAGGGATTTACATTCAAATACATTTCTAGCTCTTGATTTCTTATTCTACAATCTCCTTTTATTTGATCTATTATAAGTTGTAATTATTTCAAATTCTTTATTTTTCATTTCCTAGTTTTACCCAACAAAAACTCTGAAAATTGCTAGATTAGATAACAAAAAGACTGTAATTATTAGTACTTACAGTCCTCGTGAGAATGACACTCGGTACTCAATAATCTATACTATAAAACGATAGGTGCACTTGCCTATGGTTTTCTAGAATAGTTTTTGAGCCATCATTCAACACAAAACTGATCAGCAGAACAAATTGGAAAACCAATCTACATTCACTTCTAATTCTTCGATAATAACTAGAAGGGTATTATGAAGGAATAATTTACATGAATTTTCCATATATACATTTTCAGTGGAGAATGAAATGCTGCAAAAAAAATCATAAAAGAAAATTAAACAATATGGTAGAAAGTCATATATTTAAAAAAACAAAAATTCTCTGGACAACATTCACGAGTCATGATAATGGTTATGATAGCCCAAATGGAAAATCACATATGCAAAATATGTCAACCTTTAGGCATCAGAAAATATGTGTTAAGTAAGCTTATCAACAAAATAAGATAGACAACAACTTGTACACCACAAAAGGCAATGATGTGTTTGATAGTTTGACCAATGTTCATCAAGCCACCTAACACTAGCCATTAAAAAGGGTCCGAACATGCAAACTCGATTGTGATGCGTTAGTTGAATTCGAGATCTGTTGCGAATTCTCTTCATAATGATGTTCATTTGGAAAACACCTTCAAGCATAATTTCTTTTATTTATTAGAAATATCTTGCTTTTCTCCTCAAAACTTTAGCCATCTTTGTATTCCAAGCTACAATGCAAATTAAGATAGTTACACCTTATTCGGTATTCAAACAACAATGCATATTCACATAATACACGTTATTGATTAGCTTGTATACGGCGGTTTCATCAGTAACTCAATTTCAACAAATTTGAAAACACTTTGTATATATGACATTCTTGGAATCTGGTAATAAGTGAAGACCTCACTCCTTGTATTTTGGATACATTAAGTTTCTTTGAGCTATATTTGACCCCTTGATGATATCACAATGAAGATTTTAACAAAATATTCATTCTCTAGCGTATTTTTCATTATAATTTTTTTTTCAAACACCTTTTCATAATTATGTTTGGATGGTTTTGAACAATTTATACGCCCCTTAACCTTGGACAAGTTGGCAACATATTTACCAATAATTGAATGAAGCAACTCTATTCTACTAAGTTCGAGAATCATTCTAACTTGTTTTATTTTGTTTGTGAGAAATAACGGCCACTTAAAAGTTAATGCTGTTTTATACAACAACAAATATTGATACACACTACACATTGGACATTGGGCATTAACAAAGTGCAACACTTACAAATCAAGGGTACTTACAAATCAAGGGTACACAACAGGAAAACACTTACAAATAAATGTTATTAACATAATGATATCATATGAATGCTATTCACAACAACAATCAATGAAGTTCAAAGATTCAGGAAAATTATTCATCTTTACAAGGAAAGAACATACAAATGAAATAATCCAAACAAAAATAAAACATAAAATTTAAATAATAACGTGTTTAACTTATAAACTTGTAAAATTCATTCACAGAAGCTGAAATAAAGGAGATCAACCTAAGATGACCCTAAATATTGCTTACAAACAGGGGCGAATCCTTTCATGGTCTGCTGGGCTTCAAATTGATCCAAATCTTACTAAGCCCAATGACTAGTATGGTTTTCTATTGTTTTTATCATCATTAGCCCACCCACAATTTTCCAAGCCCACCACTTTTCATTTTGAAAACCAACTAACCCGTTTTTAATGTACTGCAGTATTTAACAAACAGAAGCTAAATACCACAACTCAATAATCATAATAGGATTTCACCTATTCCACCTTCACGTCTATGTTTTTCCCCAAATCCCAATCTCACTGATTTTCTTTAAAAATCAACTAAGAATTTTCATGATAATTAGATAATCATTGGTCATAATTAACTTTGTATTGTTTTTATTTTTGGTATCCACTAATTTCTAGCTTCAATTTCTTTAAGACTTCAACATCAAAATCAAATGTTTATGCTATGTGGACTAGATTAATTCACGCTATTTCTACTACCACAACTATAATAGTATTTTCAGGCTTCAGGAATGAAACATGTGAAGATAGCACTTCGTAACAATTTGGAGGATGATTTTCTTGAATATTGTTTAATACTCTATATTGCACGAGATTTTGTTGACAATATAGATGTATTTTCCATTCTTGATGAATTTTATGCTTTGAAGCTTCCTAGGGCACAACTTTAATGAATATTTAAAAATATATATTTGTTATATATATATATATATATATATATATTCAGGGGCATAGCCAAGGAGGTCTCCGAGCCCTCACACCCCAATTTTTTTTATGTCCCGATTTTTCTATGGAAAAAATAAAAAAAAAAAGTTATATATTTTTGTTGGAATTGGTATTTGATAAATAGGGTGTTGACCCGATTTTGACCAATTAATTAAGTGGTTTCCATTTGTGAAAAATGGAATTAAATTATTTGTAAAAATTCTACTTAGAGAGTAGATGAGAATAGCATTTGGAATTTCTCAAAACCGATTCGGGTGAATGAGAAATTAATGCTAGAAGTTAGCCACTTAATACAAATAAATGGTATGAAAAATGGGAAATGTGGGGGAGGAGAGATGCTCCATCCCACATAGGAAAAATGAGGTAAAGTTGCACACTTTATTTATCCTAAGTTAGACAAATGGGTTTGGGCCTTCGGGGGCACCCAAGTTTTTAAAGGGGAGAGGACCTACATGCTTGTGGGTTTGGTCAGCACACACTTACGGGCCTTGGCCGTCCGGCCGGCCAGGCTTGGGCTTGGGCTTGGGCTTCAAGGCCCTTATTCTTTTGGACCAAAAACCTTTTAAAAATTAAATATTTAATTAATTTTTGTAATTAATTAAATAGATTTAATTAATTTTCGGCCCAAGACGGCGGAGCACTGGCCGTGCGGTCGGGTCGTCTACTGCCGAGAGTCGCGCCTACACGCACGGGCGGAGTGCGTCGTTCGGACAAAAATGTGCCTTTTCGAGCCTACAGACGCGATTTTCGTCGGGCACGCCGTTGCCTATAATATTGAAGCCCCGCAGATGATTTGTACACGAGAAAACTCGGATAATAACTGTCATTTGCATCATACGAGCATATTGAATTTCCCTTTCGTTCAAAGCTTGAAAGTTGACGTTTAGTTGTTATTTGTGTTTCAGTTTGCAAGTCTTGTAAACTCGAGACGTAAAAAGTCGTTGTATCTTAGAGGCGAACGCCGAACCGTAAGCACTCGGTGTACGGGCGTTTTTAGTCTTGCGGAGGCTGATTCAAATCAGGCCTCGACTTAAACCATACACTAAATCCAGCCATTTTCCAAAAAGCAGAAACCATACACGGGAAAATTTTACCCAACAATTTTTTCTTAAAAGGAAAAAATAGATGAGCTAGGGAAAAAAATTTTTGGGCGGCTAAGGGTACCATGCGGGTTAGCTAGCCTCTGTATATATTTGTGGTGAAATTTTTATTTTTTAGCCCACCCTACTACTAATTCCTGGATCCGCCACTGCTTACAAAGTACAATATCTCAAAGTACTAACCTCAACTAAACATGTAACTCTATTAACCAGGAGAACTTGCAATTTAAGAAAAGACAAAAAAGAGGCTCCAATTCAGTAAGATGCAGATTGCAGAGTTCTACATAGGGTTAAGAAATAAATGAAAGAAGGGGAAAATATTGAAATAATTGATCGTGCCCAAACGGTGTTTGGAATCCCAACCATGGACACCTACTATACCAAAAGCGATGTCATTCCTCCCGTTGTTCGACAACAACTAGGCTTCATTTTCGACTTCTCGAGTTTCATAATCATTCTGGTAATTTTTCTTCACTAGATTTGGGTAATGCCATTTATACCGAGGGCATTCAGGTAAAATCAGAACTAAGAAAATGGGCTAAACAGAAGCAATATAGTAGAAAGTGACAATAATGGAAAACTCAAAAATGTTATATTCAACCCAGACTCTATATACTGCCAATTTTCGCATTGGAGATGTGTATAAATACTTTGGAAACACTACATAAATAACTACAAGATGATGCACAAATACTTCACCATCATATGTCATAAAACTATACAACAAATATCAACTAATTATGAATTATCTAAGAAAAAACTAACAATATTTATCTCCCATGAGCGGAATTAAGAATCACACTATCTTTAAGAACGACATTTAAATGATCCAAAAAAATGTAAAATTAATGAAAAATCTGCCTCTAAAATCACACCAATAACTAAAGTAGTTACTTTTTATCAAACAAAAGCTGATATTTGTAATTACATAACTAACTCCCATTAAAATCCAATAATTAGTAAAATTGCTGAAATAACCCTATTAAAAAAACAATTTTTTTTCTTGCCTAAAATATGGGTAAAATCAAAGCCATCCAAAATTTTCAATCATTGATCAATAGTAGTCCCATGGTCTTACTTGGAAAATTGGTTTCATTTGAACAATTCATATATATATATATATATATATATATATATACATATATATATATATACATATATATATATATATATAGGGATGAGATCTCATGTGATGACCTCTTACCATGTGGCGGTGTGGACATATCCCATCCATCCATTCTAATCAATCAATGGTTGATTAGGCCTAGAAATATACCATTCTACATTTATTTTGTATGTAAAAAGGGCAAGTCGGTAACTATCAAAATGGAGTAAAATAATACCATAATTAAATACATATAATCAAGGGATGTATTGATTATCAGCTTTCCATAACAGAAACGTTGAATCAGGCGCAAAAATAACGGTTTCAGGATTCTTCTCTCACCATTCATTAACCAAAAACAGCAGGAAAAAAGGAAATCTGCATCAAATTCAAACAATCTTATTCGCCATTTTTGAACAACAAAGAAGGTGTTCGACATGTGAGATATGCGTATTTTGGTATACAAATGTTTATAATATTGTGCTCTGGACGCATTATTTCGTGTATAGATATGTATATTTTGGTGCTAATATAACATGAAATATGACGTGTTTGGATGTTTATTTGAGACTAAATATTGGTAGTTAAATTGGTATAAAAATATTGACAATATTGTACATCGGAAGCATATTTTGGTATATATATGTGCATACTTTGGTGCTTTATAATCATAAAAATATAGTATAAAAATAATTCCATTACGGTACCACTGAAATCATATTTTGGTGTCCACTTGTCCAATATTTGGTGATAATATAAGTATTCAGTAGTGCATTGTTAGATGTTTAATTGAGAATATTGTATACTAATATTGACAATATTGTATATTTTGAAACTTATTTTGTGTATACATTTGACTGATTTGGTGTACAAATATGCAATTTTTTCAACATTACGCGTAGCGTCCGATAACACCCACGTGCTTGCAAAAATCAAGAGAATAGATCCAGTGAAAAACACATAAAACAAAATTGCCGGAAAAAAAACAATGTTAACATCAAACAAGTCAACCAAAAAAAGGAAAAAGATGTAGCAAATGCATTTGTGTGTCGCATAAAAACTAACTGTATACCAACAATTACCTAACTGTATACCAATCTAAAGCTAAGTTTTCATCAATTCATATCCACAATTAAAATAAAAACAACTGAACTAATTGTATACCAACAATTTACTAAATTTATACCAACTTATAGCTAATTTTTCATCAATTCATTTCCATGGGTACAATAAAACAAAATGGGCCAAAAAAATATATGCTACAATTTCCTCAGTTTGGGCATCGAAGATTTCAAAGCAGATTTGGCAGTCTTGGACCTCTTGTTAACACTACGTGCACCCTCGCTTGGCCCTGGAGATGCAGGTCTTTTCATGTTTCCTCTTGCCATTGAAAATTATAAACCTGGTATTGAGAAACATGAACTAATTAAAGAATGCGGAACTGAAGCACAATATATAAAAAAAAATACACCAATTAAACTAATTGGGCACTATATGAACTCTTGTATATGAAAATAATGTTATTAAACATCATTCGTCATTATGCATTGCATGGACATTATATACTCATTGTCAAACTTATCAATGCATCAAAACACATATCCATGTCGTTATAACAATGTAAAAAATGCACCAATATATATATCCATGGCTCTTTTTTTTCCAGGTGCGAGGGGATTAAACAAAACACCACAATAGATTTACTATATACCAAAGATAAGAAAACATATATCATTCCTAAGTAAAATGTACACCATAATAACAATGACTGATTCACCAATAACAAAACAAAACTAATTTAGCACTGCATGAACTTTAATTGTATACCAAAATAATATTATTTAAACACTGTTTGTCATTATGGATTTCAAGGGCCAGTATATACATATATCTCTTTTTTTTTTTCCTAATGTAGGGATTGGACAAAAAAATAAAAATATAATTCGAGAAGCAAAAACCCTAGAAAATTCAAAATAAAAAAAAGCGTCCTCTACCTAGTGCAACTAACTCCAAAACACCCGTAAAACGTCATCGTGATTGAAAAACAAACGGACGAAAAAATAAGGAAAAAACCCTTTCCACAAGAATCTACAAACCAAAAATTGAAAAAATCAAACCAGGGACTTACCTTCAACAATATTACCGACGTCGTTTTGGAGTTTTGATGTCGAGCAATTCGGCCAAGCACTGAGATCGACAATGAATTTTTCTCCGGGCGCTCGAAGGTTAGAGAGAAGAAGAAAATGGCCAGACGTTGGAGTGGGGTAGTGAATAAGGAGGAGGCGAAAAAGAAGGGGTTTTTGATGAATAAGGAGGAGAAGATTAATTGAAATCCCAAAAAGGGGGGGGATTGTGGGAGGTTACCAAAAGCGTCGTTTTCTAATAGGTACAAAATGTCTATTGTGCCCTTAAATGGCGTGTACAATTTTAAAAAAAAATCGAAAAAAATTGGCCTTAGAGTTAAACATGGTAACGGCTTAGATTTGTCCACACCGCCATATGGTAAAACCCTTGCCACATATGATCTTATACCTTATATATATATATATATATATATATATATATATATATCACCTAGATGCAAAATACTCTTAGTTGATTATTTTCCCCGCACTTTTTTAAAGTAAAACAACATGGGTTTTGGTACGAGACCAAATTCTTATATCTACGTAGAATAAATAACTTGTTAATATAAGATTTTTATCTTGTATTTTGTATTATCACTAAGTTTTTTATCTTATATTTTGTATTATTAAGGCATATTATTTATGAAAAAAGCCTTATCAATTTATATATTAGATATAATATTAAGTACATGAGAATTATATTATGATATATAATATATATGCAAAATATCGATTAAATATTAAAAATTAATAAATATTAGGCGGGACGGGTACCACGAGGGCGAGATGATATCTAGACCCGCCCCGTTCAAACGAGGCGGTCAAATTCCCATCCATATTGAAAAGTAATAGCATAAAAAAATCAATTCTACTAAATATCTTATTGTTCGAACTTTTTTGAAAATTTGTCGACCTTGGAGATATTATTTGAATTTGATTTGATTGTTAAATGAATCTAATTGTGGCACGACCCAAAAAATACCACCTAATTTTGATTATTTACATATGTATCGTCCCATGTTGTAATCTAGTACATGTTGGTATTAGACATCCCACCTTTGTGATCCGACCTAGAATACTACCTATTTTTAGGGATGTCAATGGCGGGCACGGAGTTGGTGTGGGATATACTATCCCCGTCCTCAAATCGCATTTCAAATACTATACCCATACCATTCTCCATTTTGGACATTTGGTACGGGGATGGGTGTTTTATATGTTTTTGTGTGTGAATTTTGTGTGATTTCTATTCTTCGTATGAGTGATTGTGCGTATTTTTGTGTCTTTTCGCCCCATTTTATATTGTCATATATTACGTATGGTATTTTTGGTTGTTTCGTAGGTTTTTCGTAAAAAAGAGAACTTAAAAATGGGCTAAACAGTCAAAAACGGACATTAAGGGCGAAAAGACGGTCAAGGCGTACGACGTTGTCTGGCAGCAGCAAGAGAGCATTTGGCGCGCAACGTCAAGATTGAGCGTAATTGAGCGCGCCGCGCACACAACATAAATGAAGGTGGGCTCGCACTAGCGCGCGCAATCGCGCACAAGGAAGGCCGCGGCGCGCGCAAGGAAGGCCGCGCACAAGCACGCACGCCCGCCGGACGCGCACATGTGCGGCGTCGACTTCTTGTTAAGTTTCAGTTTTTTATTCGTTTTTCCTTGTTCTTTTTGGATTCTTCCACCTTGTATAGGGTTTTAAGCTTATAAATAGCACTTGGGGGATCCATAATTTCGTACACCTTCATTCTTAGCACTTCTAAACTTTAGTTTTGGTATTTTCTCTTCCATTCAACATTGGGATTGCTTGGGTTCTTCCCTTGAAGTTATTTTGCTTCTTAATCAAAGAGTAAGATTTCTTCATCTCTTTTGTCTAATTTCAATTGTTGGGTGATTATTATTATTGCATGATTATGTTTATGATTATATTCTTTCCTTCAATTGAGATTATGATCTCATCCTCAAGCATGAACTAATTTCCTTGTTCTAGGATTAGGATGATTTGATTCAAGCATACAAGCATGAATATTGATTAATTGATTTGCTTTCCTGAATAAGTTGCTTTATTTGATAATTGATTGTCTGATCAACTTTTGATTATTTTGGGGGAATAATTGAGATCAAGAGAAGATATTATTCTGGACTAAATTTATTCAGGGGTTAGATATGAATCGAGAAATGTATTATCTAACCTAAGGCTTAATGAAAATAGCAAATTATGTTGGGATAACCCTAATCTGTGAATACGAAAGTTATCGGACCTAGCCTAGTTTTTACATGTTTGTTATATTTGTTAACCGCATGATCAATTAATTGGTATTCTCGCTTTGCAAGTTTGATGAGATGAATCCATAATCCTAGACTTTCTTCCATATCTTTTTCTCCAAATTTAATCCTCGCTTAGTTTTAATTCGTCTTTTTTTTATTGTTTTCTTTTAGTTTATTTAAAACCAACAAATCTGGTTAGAGTGTTTATAATTTATTTTCATTTATTGTGATACATAATAATTAGTTGCGGCTAAGTCTTCCCGATAGACGACTTGTGGTCAATTTGCTACCCTACGATTGATATCGTTCTCTTGCGAGGATTGCTAGATTTATTATAGGTGTTTAGCGGTCGAACAAAATTTTGCGTAGATTTGCCGGGAAAGGCTTTAGGCGTAATAATTATTGTGTCTATTTTCCGTGTTTCTAGATTAGGATTCTTTTTGTTTATTTTTAGTTTAGGACTCTTTTTGTTTCTTTTCGGTTTTACTTTATTCCTTTGGTGCGTTTGATGCATTTTTCTGGTGTTGTTTATGCAAGGACGTAGAAATCTCAATCGGGACCTTACGCTTTTGTGGACGATATCCATCAAGTGCGAGACGAACAAGGAAAGAAGGGGACGATTCTACGGATAGCGGCGAGGATTCTCGCAATCACATTCGAAAGAAGAACAAAGGCGAATCGAGAGATGGGTGATAATCAAAATGAAAACAACGTGGAGGCACGCCGACGCCCGATGCGTGAGTTTGCACGCCCTTTCATTGGGACTGCGACCTCTTGCATCACATTGGGACAAGCAGCACGGAACTACGAGCTCAAAACAATACACTTTAATCAACTGCCGTCATTCTATGGGATGCCCAATGAAGATCCTCTTAACTTCATTCGGGAATTCTATTCAGTCATTCAAACTTTTCCTCTACAAGGTTTGGATGAAGATCAACTTAGGATGCGTTGTTTACTTTAAACTCTGAAGGACCGGGCGAAAACTTGGCTTATGTCTCTACCTCCTAACTCTCTTTCGATTGGGAGGCGTTGTACAATAAGTTCATGGCGTACTACTACTCTCGTGAAAACTTGGATCTGCGAGGTAAGATAGCTACTTTTAGTCAAATAGAAGGTGAGCCTTTTCATGAGGCCTGGGATCGCTTTAAGGATTTCTGATTAAATGCCCACATCATCAATTCCCATTGGAATTGTTAAACCAATTTTTCTATGATGGATTATCGCATAATTATCAATATATGGTTGACAATAATGCCCATTTGGGGGTGACATGGGTGTACATACAACCCAAGAAATCTATGATATTTTAGAGATGATGGCGATAACTCACAACAAAAAAGTGCCGAGGTAAACGGGTTGTCGTGAATGAAATAGCTCCTAGCTACGATGTGACAAACAATTGGTTGAGTTGACTAAGCAAGTACAATTGTTGGCTACAAGGGGCATCCACATGTTCCCCGCCGCCCGAATCTTGCGGGATTTGTGGCGAAGTTGGTCATGGGGCCAACGTTTGTAATGCTATCTCTCAGACGAACAATTCAGGTTGGCGAAACCATCCCAACTTTAGTTGGGGCAATTCACAAAATCCCTCTCATATCTATCCGAGACTACCGCAACCACAAGGCCACTAACGGCCCCATCTATTGAAGAAAGCTTGAATTCTTTTATTCAAGCCACCAAAGAAACACAAGAAGGTAACACTGACGGTTTGAATCTATGGAAGCTTCTTTTAAGCGTCTTGAGACTCAAGTTGGTCAATTGACGACTCAAGTTGGTGAGATTGCTCGACATATATTCAAGCAGGACACACATCCTAGCCAACCAGCACAAGCTCAATCCATCACCGTTCTTGAATTTGGTGAGATTTCTGATCATGAAAGTGAGATTCCTCTTTCTATTGTCTCATCTAACCCTGCAGGTATCGCGAACATAGAAAATGAAGTTGATGCAGGTGAAGAAGGCATAAATAGGGAGGCAAGCACTGGATCGCCTTCCCATGAACTTTCTATTCTCGCTTCCTAAGTCCATGCCCAAAACAAGATCCGGTAGTTTCACTATCAATATTTCTTTTGGGAATGGTAAGGAAGTCACGCGGTATGCTTGATCTTGGAGCCGGAATTAACCTTTGCCTTACTCTACCTTTAAACAATTAGATTTAGGAAATTAAAGTTCACGGATTACGTTTGCAACTGGCGATAGGTCCATTAGGCATCCTACAGGCATTGTTGAAAATATTTTAGTCCAAGTAGGTGGTCTTAAACTTCTCACCGATTTTGTTGTTTTGGATATGGAAAAGGATAAAGGTAGTCTTAAAGATCATACTATCTTTGTTGGGTAGACCATTCATGGCAACCACTAATACTTTGATCGATGTCAAAAATAGAAAATCCAAAGTATGAATGTCTTGGCTAATCAGAACGTTTTCAATTTTTGATATAGCTCGTAATCCCGCATGTGTTTTGAATGATTATCGATTGTTGTTGGACCAATTTTTGTGACGGATGTCCTATGGCGGGGAACACAATATCGTCGAAGTGGAAAACAACCGGATACAAACTACAAGGTGGTAAATAGGGTTTTGCTCGATGACCCGCCTTGAATCTCTCCATTGACACCGTCAAGCTAATGACGTTAAAAAGCGCTTCTTGGGAGGCAACCCAAATATTTTCTTTGCTTTATTAAAGAAAAAAAAATTTGTGTGTGTGTTTTCATATTTTCATGTGCGTGGTGTTATTATTTTGTTCCCTTCACATGGCTTTTGGCAGATTTGTAGGCGGATATGACTATGGTGCCATTTATCGATCTTCGCATTTCTCGGGGCGTATCTTTTTCCTTCTCTTTTACTTTTACGCATTGAGGTCATTGCGTGATTTAAGTGTGGGGGATGATTAGTCATTGATAAAATATGATGATTGCATGTGGCTATGTTTTACTTTGCCTAGTGATTATCCCAAGTTTAATAATAGTGTTGTTTAGTCAACTTGAAATAGATGTATTAATTTGAGTTTCAAATATGAAATGACTTTGTGAACTTAATACGTAGGATTTGACTAAGTCGTGAATTAGCCTTTGTGGTGAACGAATTAGGTGACGGTAAACAATAATCCGAGTTGTGGGGCTTGAATTATGAGATTTCATTGATGTGAATTAAGTTAAAACCCTATTTTGATTTGTGTGTACACAAAATTGCTAGCCTTGCAAAAAAAAAAAAAGAAAAAAAAGAGAAAAAGAAAAAGAAAAAAAAAACAGAACAATCGAGATTATACTCCGCTGGTTGAGCTACTTAGTAACTAGGAGCATTCATGAGCCCCATGTTTGACTTTTACGTAAAACGGCGGCTCACACATGAGTATGGGAAACCACCCTAGGAGCCTTTGGAAAACATCAAAGTTTATACCTAGTGGAAGAATATCTTGAAGTTCTAGCAAAAAAAAAAGGCTAGTAATTGCGTGATTTGTTGTGTGAATAAAAAGGGTTGCAACTTTTGACACAAATTTGAAATTTAGTAAGGAATGCCAAACATTTTGATTGATATTTAACTTTAGCCGAGTGAGTTTATTGCGAAGGTTGGGCATCGATGAGGAATAATCCGAGGTAGATGGAACATAGTGTTATGGATTAATTGATTCTCAAATTGGACATAATATTTCTTGTTGAGTTTATTATTTGCTTGAGGACAAGCAAAAGGCTAAGTGGGGGAGTTGTTTTATATGTTTTTGTGTGATTTCTATTCTTCGTATGAGTGATTATGCGTATTTTTGTGTCTTTTTACCCCATTTTATATTGTCATATGTTACATATGGTATTTTTGGTTGTTTCGTAGGTTTTTCGTAAAAAGAGAACTTGAAAACGGGCTAAAACAGTCAAAAACGGACATTAAGGGCGAAAGACAGTCAAAGCATACGACGTTGTGCGCGCAAGAGAGCACGGCGCGCAACGTCAAGATTGACGTAATTGAGCGTGCCGCGCAAGTATGTGCGGACGCGCACAATATATATGAAGGCGGGCGCGCACTAGCGCGCGCAAGCGCGCACAAGGAAAGCCGCGGCGCGCAACGGGCGCGCGCAAGGAAGGCCGCGCACAAGGCACGCACTGCCCGGTCAAAAACGGACATTAAGGGCGAAAGACGGTCAACTTTTGATTATTTTGGGGGAATAATTGAGATCGAGAGAAGATATTATTCCTGGACTAAATTTATTCAGGGGGTTAGATATGAATCAGAAATGTATTATCTAACCTAAGGCTTAATGAAAATAGCAAAATATGTTGGGATAACCCTAATCTGTGAATACGAAAGTTATCAGACCTAGGCCTAGTTTTTACATGTTTGTTATATTTGTTAACCGCATGATCAATTAATTGGTATTCTGCTTGCAAGTTTGATGAGATGAATCCATAATCCTAGACTTTCTTCCATATCTTTTTCTCCAAATTTAATCCTGCTTAGTTTTAATTCGTCTTTTTTTATTGTTTTCTTTTAGTTTATTTAAAATCAACAAATCTGGTTAGAGTGTTTAGGATTTATTTTTTGTTTATTGTGATACATAATAATTATTTGCCGGCTAAGTCTTCCTTGATAGACGACTTGTGGTCAATTTGCTACCCTACGATTGATCTCGTTCTCTTGCGAGGATTGCTAGATTTATTATAGGTGTTTAGCGGTCGAACAACGGGAATTCTCATTCGGGGGAACATGGTCCATGCAGAGAATAGGGTCCCGTAAATACAAAAAAAGTAAAAAATGATTTTTTTTTACTTAAAATAGTCAATAATTAAAATTGATAGAAATATCATGAACACTAATCTTATAATAACTCCAAAATATAAAATACCTTAACAAATTTAGTTAAATACGAAAATCTTGAAATACAAAGTCTTGTAATCTTGAAAATAAAAGTCATTACAATATAAAACATATAATTTTTAAGGTTTAATTTTAGGATTTAATAAAATAAAAAATATAAACTTAATTAATATTAATAATATATAAATAATATATATACACACATACACACACATATATATTTACATATATATGTATATATGTCGGTGAAAGGGCATGGGGACGGAAATCTCCATTTTATCTAATCGGGGATGGGGATTGGACAAGGGATATAAATAGGCTAATTTACCAAACTATTGCAAGTTTAAAAAGTGTTATCAAAATACCGTGGAAATTGGTTTTTTATCAATCTAGTGTGAAGAAGACTTTAAAAAGTGTCTTCCAAGTTTTTTCATTTTTTAAAAATCAAGTTTAGAAGACGACCTCTGTTTAAAAGTGTCTTCCTTTTTTAATTTTTTTAAAAAACTACAATCGTCTTCGGTATTTTTTTCAAAAAAATTTCCGGAAGACAACGGTATGAATAGTGGTGGTCAAATGGAACTAAAATCGGGTTCCAAATTAAAACTGGAACCAAAATTTGAAACGTATCACATATAGTTACGAATATAAAATATTATAATAAATATTTAACTTTTCTTCTTGCATATTTTTATCAAAAAAATAAATATTGTTGGTTTTAAACTTGAAATCAAGCGGTTTTAACCGCCGTTTCACAACTGTTCCATATTTTTGAGACCAAAGAACCGAAATCGTCTTGCATATTTTTACCAAAAAAAAAAAAAATAAATATTCTTGATTTTAAACTTGAAACCGATGATTTTAACCGTCGTTTCCGTCATGGTTCCACAGCTTTTTGAGACCAATCGAACCGCCTACAAGCTACGATTCGCTTTCGACCATTGACCGATCAATAGTTCCCAAAATCGTTGATTACGGTTCTGTTTGGTTCCATTAGGCCACCACTATTCATATCACTGTCTTCCAGAAATTATAAAAAAAAAAAAAGAATTAGTGAAGACAGCGATCAAAAAGCTGTCTTCAGTGTAGTTTTTGAAAAAAAATAAAAGTAAAAAAGGAAGACGATCTTACAAAGGTCTGTCTTTTAAATTGATTTTTAAAAAAATGAAAAACTTGGAAGACAGACTTTACAATATTTGTCTTCACACTACATTGATAAAAAACAATTTTCACGGTATTTTGATAACACTTATTTAAATTTGCAATAGTTTGGTAAATTAGCCATATAAATACTATTCCCAGTTTTTAGAAAAGCGGGAATCCTCATCCCAAATTAATCAAGATCTTTCGTCCCATTTTATTCGAGTAGAGGATGGTTCGCGGGCATTTTGCCATCCCTACCTATTTTGTAGCCCATTATAAGAAGTGAAAGGAAAAATAACCCTCACATCAGAACCTAAGAACCACGTTTAGATTATCGAGTTAGAGGAGCTTGGGTCCAAAATTTGAAGAAAATCGTCGTCCACCGGCCGTTGTTATAGAAAAAAATTCTTTTCTGTTTTTCGCTGACCATAAAAAGGGTTTAGGAGAATATGTGCTTACCCAAAGTTTTTATATTTTTGTTTTTGAAAGCTACTATTTTGCCCAAAACATATCAAAAGCTACTAGTTTGCGTATAGGGGTAGAAATAAGCTAGACTATTCGACAAAGGCCTTTGACCCGACCTAATTTGGGCTCGACCCGGCCCGCACTATCTACTAAATAGGCTAGACTTGAGCTTTTAAAGGTCTTTCAAGCCAATAATAGGCCGATTTATTTATGGCTTACAAATATAAAGAACACAATATATATTATATACTTTATTAATATTATTTTTATATATAACTAGTTTAATTATTGTAATAGATAAAATATATATTAAAATAAAATATGTATTGTTTTGTAGGTGAGTTTTTAATATAGGCCGCAGGGCACTATTTATAAAATAGGCGGACTTGATCCTGGAAAAAAATCCTATTATTATGTATAAGGTCGACTTAAACCCAACATACATAAACCAGGCATAGGCTGTTCAACGAAAAACTTAACCTGGATTTCCACCCTAATTTGCAATTAGTGGTTTGCAGAAATCTATAACAATTGTTTTGAAACTTATTTTTGCATTTCAAACCCCCAGTTTGTTTGGTGGGTTAAACTAGGAATTAAATAAATAGTTAAGGGTAGGAATGTAAAATGATATTCTTCTGGATCTGGTATCCTACTTCCTTTTGGATGAACCAAACATTGCTATGGGCTAGATTGAAACCAATGTTAAATGGGCTGACATATATCCAATGGGAAATAATCAAGCCCAATCTCAGTTGCCTCTCTGTGCTCTGAAGAAGACAACCAATTCCGAAATAAACCACCTCGATTTTAACAGTATGAACTCGAAGAAAACTGATTCTTTTGGGGTAATTTAGTGTGGGAGATTGTGTTAGAAATAGTGTGATTTGAGGTGATTCTTTTGGAAATAATTTTGACAATCAGGAGACGAACTCCTTAGGTTGGGGAGTAGGCGCAAGGACAAACTGAGACCACGAATTTCTGTACAAAACCATTGAAAATGGCAAACAGCAAGTACGAGTACGTGAAGTCATTTGAGGTGGAGGATGAGATCATGCCGGAAAATATCATCGTTGTCCGCGTCGATGGACGTGATTTCCGCAGGTATAATTTTGTGCCTAATTTCTACACAAATGTTTGCATTCTGTGTGACATTGTTTTTCTTTTTAATTTTTTTATTATATTTTTCTAAATTTCCTTGGAGTAGATTTTCTGAAGTGCACGAGTTTGAGAAACCAAATGATATAAAAGCACTAGAGTTGATGAATGAGTGTGCGAAGACCGTTTTAGAGCAGTTTCCAGATATTGTATTTGCTTATGGTTATAGTGATGAGTACAGGTAAGCAATGACATATTATATGAATAAACTTTTTCTGTTGTTGCATATGTGTTTTTGGTTTGCTGCTTCATACTTTATTTTTTGTCTGCAGTTTCATATTTAAAAAAGGAACCAAATTTTACCAGCGTCGTGCCAGGTTTATGTTTCTATCATTACTGTCATATAAGATTATTTTTTGTTAAGTCCATATATCTTTTATCTCTCTTAAAATGATACTTGTTTTGCAATAGATGTTGGAATTTATCTAATATGCCATTTGATTTGAAAATTTTACTTACTGAGCCTGTGGAATCATAATACATTCATCAAAGCTGCCTTGTTTACAACTTTTGGAGGCCTCTAGTGAATTAATTTTATTCTTAGAAGAAAAACAACGGGTGAGAAAGATAATGCTAAGCAAATGCAAGTCTAGTTTTTACATATTTTTAAAGAAGTTCATGTAGGTGCTGATGTATATTACTTCTCTTTGTTAAATTGTGTGTTGTTGATAGGTTTACACAATTGGCTCTTGGAAAAAGTGAAAATAAAAGTTAGACACTTGTGTACTTCACACCGAGGGGTTTGCATGATGAGGAGTTGCTTTCTCAGAGTTGTTTTTAATTTCCTACTCAATCGATTTGATTTCAAATACACAGTGAGATGAAGTGTAGAATTTCGAGACACTAATCTATGTGATTGACATATTGGATTTGCAAGCTTTTCCTGGAATTTTCTGTCTTTTTAAAATACCTATATGAGAAACCCTCTATATGGTAAGCCATCTAGCTTGGGTAGTTTCTAATAACTTGGAAGTTAAGTAATCTAAGAGGTGGTTGAAATAATGTGCATTTAACTAATGGTGCTGAGAGGGTTGTCAATGGTTGAATTGGAACTTCAAAAGTAGTCTGAGCATCATTGTAAGAATCAACAATCTTTTACTAGATTTTAGGTCAAATTGTTTCATAGAATTAATTCTGCAACTTCAATTGTACAGTGCCTCATGGAATTGCTATAGGACTTGTTAAGAGTATTAATTTAGTTATACTGTTACTGTTAGTTTTTCACCATCATTCTCTCAATATTCTCGACATAATTATCAGAAAGAGGAGAGTTTTGACAGTAGATGATACTTCAGGTATGTGTCACCATGTGTTGCTTAATTTTCTCACATTTTATCATTACCAAAACTCTGTTATCAGTTCATCTTAGAGATTGGGCTCCACTTTTATGGACTTAAACTCACAAGCTTTAAAAATTAAATTAGGGATGCATTTATGCAATATGAGGTGGATGATCTGCTTGATGAATTAGATTTCCTAAGCATTACGTTGCAACTACCTATGTTAAAGTTCAATCTTGCTGTACAATCAGAAGGAAAAACAAGTTGTCCTCCATGTTGTGGAATATGAGCATTTATAAATGACATGTGTGTTGCCAAATGAACTTTGTCCTACCCCGTGAAATAATATTCCAACATCTGAATTACCGCTGCATTTTTTTAGTTCTGTCAATTTTGTGTCTTTAGTTAAAATGATGTTGGAATGCTGATATCAAATCATTTTGCTTCTTTTCTTCTATTTGAATCATAGTCAAGATTGCTGACTATAAAATGCTTTGCAGCAAAATACACTCTCTCATTGTATCTTTCTTCACATCTGTTTATGTCGTCAAATGGAAGACATTCTTCCCTCAGAAGGACTTGAGATATGCCCTTCACTTAGATCACGAGTTACTTGCTGTGCCTCTGTGGAGGTTCTTCAGGCATATCTTGTATGGAGACAATTTGAATGTAAGCAATTTAAATTATTTCCAATGACACGCATAATCTATATGATAAATCTCTAAACCGCATATCGTATACAAAGAATTGCATTACTGTGTACATTTATGAATAAACTGTTTAACGTAAGGGGCTTCTCTTTCCTAAATTGAAGCCTTTTATTATTTTGGCAGGTCACTTAAATAACCAGCACGATACTTGTCTTTGGCAGCTGATTAAGAGTGGAAAGCCTGCAAAGGAAGCAAAAGAAATGTTGAAGGTGAATTTGTATTGTTCAACCATGCTATTATATCTACATTGAGCACTTGGTGTGGGAACAAATTTTATAATTTATTTTTAATGGTTGTATGGTAATTATCGCAATCATATCATTTATGATATGATATGAACTTCCTAGGATATATCTTTAAATGCTAAATTGGTTTTCACCGGATATTTTTTCTTATTCGAAGTGTGACTAATTTGACCTATTATCTTCTTTTCTAGTAAAACATTTTGCCTCCGACAAAACTTTTACTAAGGTGCCTCCTTCTTTTCAAAAGAGTCGACGCAATAGCCCGCAAACCACGCCAACCATGTAAACCACACACTGGGCAAGCCCGTGTGCGAGTTCGAGACTAAATGGTGTGAGGATTCAAACTCAAGACCATTTGGTCTCAAGAAATCACTCACACCACTGGCCACCTAGGAGAGAGCACTAAGGTGCCTCCTGATTCTCGCAAATGGAGGTGGTGCCTATCTAGTTTATTTATATATAGAAAAGGATGTATGTTTTGGGCTTTTAACTTTCTCGTTGAGCATAGGAATTGCTAGATTAATGTTTTCTCATGAAATTTGTTACCTTTTATCTCTTGAAATGATGATTAGAGGTGTTCAACGGTTCAATCGAACCGAAACCGTTGACTTTCGGTTCAACCGAACCGTAGAAACCTTAACTCTAAGGTTAGGTTACGGTTCTATATTTTGAAACCAGGAAACCGCTTTGTTAAACCGGCGGTTTTTAATATATATATATATATATATATATATATTTTTATTTAAAGATTGAAATTTAAATTTGAATTTTGAAATTTGAATTGCCAAGCGGTCAAGATTGTTTGACCGTTGATGATCAACGACCAAGATCATTTGACCATTGCCAAACCGAGGTTTTTAAAAACCGGTTGATTAAAATCGACGGTTTTCCAATTTTGTTTTTTTGAATTTGAAATTTTCCTATAAATACCCCATATAATTCATCCATTTTCCTCACACCTACTCTCTAATCTCTCAACTCTCTACATTCTAATCTCCCAATTCAACTTCAATTTTAATTTTCAAGTTTAAATTTCAAGTTTCAATTTAATTTTTAGTAGTTTCATACTTTTAATTTCATTAGCTATTTTAAAAAATGTCGAGCCGTGGAGGATCTTCGTCAATCTAAGGGCAAAGGTTTAGCGTCCGCCCGGTTCAGCAACAAACCACCACCACCACCACCACCACGTTTTGAAGAAGCTTTCGATTTGAGCGAAGATGAAATCGATGCTTGTTTTTTTGGTTTTGCAACAAGAAGGTGAGGCTCAGCAGGAATCGCAAAATCAACTCAAAATCCAACTCAAAGTCGCCGAGCTACACCACCACTTAGATCCGATATTTTTTCGGTTCATTTTAAAATAATTCCAGATCTATAATAGGAGGTTTCAAAGTTACTTGCAACTATTGCACTAATTCCTACAAGTTTAGAGGAGGGGGCGAGTTATGGGGACGTTCACAAACCACTCAACAAAAACATCCGAATAAAGTTGAGTTGGGCTAGATCGTGTTTCAAACACAACTACCGGGACGGTTCTTCATCGGTATGGAGTCTTCTTCTAGTTTATTTAAATATAGTGATGTAATCGCTAGAAAAAGAGGTAGCTAAATTTGTTAGTGGTAAGTCACTCCCTTTAACTTTGCCGATGATACACTTTTTGAAAATTTTTGCTAGCACTAGCTTATAACCCTTCGCCGCTACAAAATTTCACGTTCTCTGATTACTATCGCGATATTAAAAAATTGGTTGGTGAATTTAAATTCTGATTAATTAACTCATTTGCTAGTTTACAAACCAAAGTTTCAATTTGTTCGGATGTATGGAGTGACCATTGGCAACGAAGTTTTTATATGGGAATTACATGTCGTTGGGTTGATGATTCATGGACTTTGCAAAACGTTTAATTGCATATAGAGATTTTAATGTTGAACATTGTTAATATTTCTCATAAAATTCATACTATTTTACAAGAATATGGCTTAGTTACAAAAAAATTTCACTTTTATTTGATAATGCTAGTCTTAATACGCTAGTTTACAATCATTTACTAATATTTGTGAACTTATTGGTGGTAAATTTTTTCATGTTCGTTGTATATGTCATATTATTAATTTATGTGTTCAAGATGGTTTAACTACTTTAAAAGATGAAATTTTACCTATTAGAAATGCGCTTTTATATTTATCAAGATATTCTTTTTTTTTTGAAAAAATGGGTTAGATATTGTAAAAATAATGGTTTGTACCTAAGAAAATTCTCGCCCGATGTGCCAACTCGTTGGAATTCTACATATAAAATGATAAACTATCATTTATCATTTTATAAAATGATAAACTATCTTTTATCATTCTACATATAAAACCATTATTTTTACATCTAGCAGAATTTTCTTGGGTACAAACCATTATTTTTACAATATCTAGCCTATTTTTTCAAAAAAGAGGAATATCTTGATAAATATAAAAGCGCATTTCTAATAGGTAAAATTTCATCTTTTAAAGTAGCTAAGCTATCTTGAACACATAAATTAATAATATGACATATACAACGAACATGAAAAAATTTACCACCAATAAAAGGTTCACAAATATTATTAAGTGATTGTAAACTAAGCCGTATTAGACTAGCATTATCAAATGAAATTGAATTTTTTTGTAACTAAGCCATATTCTTTAAAATAGTATGAATTTTATGAGAAATATTAATAATGTATGTTCAACATTAAAATCTCTATATGCAATTAAACGTTTTTGCAAAGTCCATGAATCATCAACCCAATGACATGTAATTCCCATATAAAAACTTCGTTGCCAATGGTCACTCCATACATCCGAACAAATTGAAACTTTGGTTTGTAAACTAGCAAATGAGTTAATTAACTGTAACTTAAATTCACCAACCAATTTTTTAATATCGCGAGTAATCGTAGAGAACGTGAAATTTTTGTAGCGGGGTTATAAGCTGGGCCTAGCAAAATTTTCAAAAGTGTATCATCGGCAAAGTTAAAAGGGAGTGACTTACCACTAACAAATTTAGCTACCTCTTTTCTAGCAGTTACATCACTATATTTAAATAAACTAGAAGAAGACTCCATACCTGATGAAGAACCCGTGAATCCCGGCGGTAGTTGTGTTTGAGCACGATCTAGCCCAACTTTATTCGGATGTTTTTTGTTGAGGTGGTTCGTGAACGTCCCATAACCTCCCCCTCCTCTAAACTTGTAGGAATTAGTGCAATAGTTGCAAGTAACTTTGAAACCTCCGGTTGTAGGATCCGGAATTTTTTAAAATGAACCAAAAAAATATTGGATCTAAGTGGTGGTGTAGCTCGACGACTTTGAGTTGGATTTTGTGATTCCGGTTGAGCCTCACCTTCTTGTTGCAAACTAGCAAAACAAGCATCGATTTCATCTTTGCTCAAATCGAAAGCTTCTTCAAAACGTGGTGGTGGTCAAAACGTGGTGGTGGTGGTGGTCGTTGATCGGAACCGGACGCCAAACCTTTGCCCTTAGATTGACGAGAAGATCTACACTCGACATTTTTTAAAATAGCTAATGAAATTAAAAGTATGAAACTACTAAAAATTAAGTTGAAACTTGAATTGGGAGATTTGAATATAGAGAGTTGAGAGATTAGAGAGTAGGTGTGAGGAAAAATGGATGAATTATATTGGGTATTTATAGGAAAATTTCTGAAATTCCCAAAAAAAAATCGGGAAACCGCCGGTTTTAACCGAACCGGCGGTTTGGCAACTTGATCAAATGATCTTGGCGTTGATCATCAACGGTCAAACAATCTTGACCGTTGATTTTTTCAAAATTTGAATTTTCAAAAAAAAAAAAATGAAAAACCGGCCACCAACGGTCACATTTGTGACCGTTGGAAATTCAAAATTCAAATTTAAATTTCAGTCTTGAAAAAAAAATATTAAAAACCGCCGGTTTAACCTCCGGTTTTCGGTTTCAAAATATAGGAACCGTAACCTAACCTTAGAGTTAAGGTTTACGGTTCGGTTCAAACCGTTGAACACCTATAGTTATATATATATTACCTTGATGATTGTCAACTTCACATGCCAATGGATTCCCTCTTTGGATTTTTATCGTGTGAACTGCAATTATGATTGGGCTGAGAATTAGAAGTTAACAACATAAATGTTGTTGCTTTGTGAGAAAGACGCTAGGAAGCTAGTGTTCATCTTAATTTACAGGTTTTGCATATAATTGATTATTTGATTACATTTTAGCAGACTAAAGCTCTCCATAAAATCTATTTACATGCAAAGCTTTTTGCTTGCATATTTTATACAGCCTGTCATGATGTATTTACCATTGAATCAATGACAGATTACCTCATATTTATTTCAATACAAGCTTTTTTTTTTTCCTCTGCTCGATTTTGAATTCATCATGTCCATCCACTGGAAAGAATTTGTGGTTACTTTTGGCTGCTATGTTACAGGGATCTCATAAGCAAGTAAAAATGAATTGCTTTACCAGTGCTTTAACATTAACTACAAGAAAGACATTCCAGAAATCTTTCGCCAAGGGACATGTGTTCTCAAGACAGAGGTAGCTGCACATTCCTTTTGCTTCCCTCCTCTCTTTCTTTCTCTTTCTCGTTGTGTCTGTAAATTAAAAGAATGTTATTGAATAATTTGTGGCATATTATGGTATTAGAGCTATAACATTGCTTCTGTCCCTGTAAACTTGTTGATCTGCTAAGAAGCTGGCTTGACTCCTTCATTTTACATATAAGTTGATTGATTTCGCTTGTCAGATAGTTATTGCAGCATCAACATCTTAAAATATCTCTCTGTTGTGACTAGGTTGAAGATATTGTGAAGTACAAGGATGATGGCTGTCCTGTCAAAAGACCAAGGAGGAAGGTCATAACAGTTCATTCAGAAAATATTGCATCATTCTGGAATGATGACCAGTTGTGTCTTCTAAAGGAGCTAGGTCAATTTACTGAAGATTTAAACAAAACCAAACCTGATTATGTTAAATCTTTCCAATACGAGAGCAGGTTGATGCCATCTACGTGGATTGTTATTCGCATTGATGGATGCCATTTTCACAGGTGATCAGCTCATGCTTAGCTCTATACTATTTATTCTCCCGAAAGTACTTACTACAACTCCAAACTGCATTTGATATTGATGGCTTGTGCTTAACGAGCTCCATGATAAAATAAGTTTTTTTATTGTTGCACAACTTCAGGCCTCCTTTGAAGTTCATTGCTTGAATAGATTTGGTTTTTTCAGGTTATTGTTGAATATAATTCTTAGTTTCTCAATTATCCTATAAGTGATAGTAGTGATGTGCTGGTTGTTAAGGAACCATTTTAGGACTTTTTTCATACAAGGTATGTCCGTCACTGCAGACTGAATTCAGGTTTGACTTCGTCTAAGAGTTAAGAAAACATAATTCATATTTATATAATCTTAAGCCTTTTATGTCCGCCATTCCTAGTGACTGTAATCTTGTTAGCATTTAATTCATTTTGCAAATTAAAGTCTTTAGTGCCTCATCGTCCAAACCTATTATGAGAATATGTAAAATTTTATTGTTTGAAATTTTGAATCTTTGGTCCAAATGAAATTGTGGCAGACGAGAATTCTAACAGGTAGAGCAGGATGGAGTGATAGGATGTGTTAATTCATCTATTTTGGGAATGAAGGCATTCCTCTGGTAACTGGAAGAAGGCATTCCTCTGGTAACTGGAAGATCTTTCCAACTCAGTCTTTCCACTTTGACTTTTTGGTTGTTTTCTTTTGCTTTTATGCTGGAATGGCTTGACTCGTTGAAATCAAATTGCTCTTGGTAGATTATTCTTGCTCTATTTGTGCTCTCCATTAGTTTCTTTAAGAGCCCTTGCAAAAACTTCTGTGGTATTTTCCCATATTTGGGTAGGCATTCGTCTTAACTATCAACAATAAAGTGGTAAAGTAAGACAAGATTATTGAAATTTTCCGAATTTTGCTAAAAGTTCTCTTGTTCTACAGTGTTAGCTATAACTAGTTCATCCTGAAAAGTTATACTCTGGAAGAAATAAGGACTTCTGGCATGAGCTAAATCATTTAGTTGTGGTTGCACAAAAACCAAAATACTGAATTTATGTAAAATAAATTGATTCTTTTGAGTTTGCCTGTATGAACTATGGAAATGATATATTAGGTACCTATTATCATCCGAAACCAAAGAAATGGCAGTACATCGACACCACAGGGGTTCTCCATGATTGAGAAACCAATGTGGCTCTCAAAGTATAATCCTCTACTACAAAATATGTTTGAGTTTTCTGTATCTGCTTAATATTTTCGAAAATGCCAGATTTAATATTCATGGGAAAAAATTACCAGATTAGGTTGTGGCTTGTGGTGCAGTCGGATACAAGTAAGAAGTTGTAGAAGCATTTTCAATTATTACACAGTTGAATGATTATTTCATCAGTAACACATTTAGTTTTGTGGTGAATGAATCTTTGTTGCTGATGTTTGCTATGTATGATATGATATTATAAGTAGCCCTCAGTTGCTTTCTTTCTTTTTCTTTTCCTTCTTTGGGGAATTATGATAGATTTTCTGAAGTTCATGAATTTGAGAAGCCAAATGATGTACAAGCTCTCAACCTAATGAACTCATGCGCGGCTGGTGCACTAGAAGAGTTTAAGGATATTATATTTGCTTATGGGGTTAGTGATGAGTACAGGTAGTAATTTAGTTGTCACATATTATGATTTTCATAATGTTAAATATCTGCATTTGTGTTTGACAATTTACTTGTTACTTTCAGCTTTGTTCTGAAGAAAGAGTCTCAGCTCTATGGAAGACATGCCAGGTATTTGTAACCTAGCTGTTGATGGTGGATATTAGCTAGACAATGCAAACATCTCTATGAGCTATTATTTCGTAGATAGTAATTGAATCTATCTTACAACGGTTAGTCACAATTCTAGGTTAGGTTATATGGGAAACTTTTATCATCAATGTGTGCGTATTTGCTGTTTCTTTTCCAACTCACTTTTTGGAGCACTGGATGTTGGAACTTTGATGAGACCAACTTAAACATTCTAAAATCTGTTGCACTATGATATTTTTGCCATTGATTCTGTTTTCTTTTTCTTTGTTCAATAGATGTTCATTTATGCTTTATATTTTTGTCATGTTGCAGTGAAATAGTTTCTGCAGTTGTATCTTTCTTCTCGTCGTTATACACTATGAAATGGAATGAATTTTTCCCGCATAAAGAATTGAAGTACCCACCATATTTTGATGGCCGTGCTGTTTGTTACCCTTCCTGTGAGATTCTTCTAGATTATCTAGCATGGAGACAAGTTGATTGTAAGTTGATTTCATTTTTCTTTTGACTTTTTGGTACATGACTTGATTTCATTAATTAGTTGGAAGAGGCCCACCGGAAGCAAGACATTCAAATATTGTTTTGCAGACAACTGTTCATGACATGAACCCACGAGTCTGAATTTTATTGTTGTTTTTTATTTGCTATGATATATCTCATCTTTGTAATTATAAAACTCGGATTACGGCACTTCTGGATTTGCAGGCCACATCAACAATCAGTACAATACTTGTTTCTGGATGCTTGTGAAGTCCGGAAAGAGCAGGAGTGAAGCACAAAATTACTTGAAGGTGCTTACTCCTTTGGAATACTTCAGTCTACATAGCAGGCTAGCAGCAATTCTCCGCTAACTATAACTTGACTAATCATTGAGCATGTTTACGCGAGATAAATAGAAAGCATAACTTAATTTAGGTAGTGATGATTTAATGTGTACCTATTAGCTAATAATACATTGCGTCTGTTTACTTCTTTTACTAAGAAATGTTTGGTTCCATTTCTTCTTTTATTCCCATTTCATTTAAATTTTTTTAGCAAAAGTTGGAAATGAAGTTGATTTACAAAGGTTGATGGGATAGTCCGAAAACATTTAATGTGATCTTGCGAGTAGTTTTCCTTGAAAATCTGTGTTTTCTGGAAATTGGGGGACAGTTTTAGAATAAAGTATAAATATTTAGAAAAAGATTTTCAGGACGAGCCATTTGAAAATGAGGCAAAACAAACACATTTTTACAATTTCAGTTTATGAGAACGTGAAAACAGAGGATGCAAATAAAAACAAACAGAGTCTATTAAATGAAATATGTATGCTCTATGTAATTTTTTTTTTATTGAAGCCTGTTCTTTTCTTCTTTTGTTCTCATTCCTGTGTTTGAGTTCTATTTCATTGTGCCCTGAAGTTTAATGTCAATAACTAGTTATTGTTAGTATTGAGATGGACCAGTATTGAGATATATTTTTGACCTGATTAATTTTTAAGTTCTATACTTAAGCGGTGATATTCTTAGCTGAATTTGATTGATAATTAACAAACAAATCTACTTGACCTGGTAAGGCTTAATGACTCTGACTGAAGTGGACATTGCTTGAAAGCTGCTGTGTTTTAGTTTTTCTTTTATGCTAATTTTCATTTCTGAAGTAAAGCCATTTAAAGAATTAGTGGCACTGGATTATAGAGAGATTGTTTTCACACGAGTTCTATCGTAAATAAATGCCCTGAGAATTCTGACTTTCAGCCACTAGATGCAGTAGACATATACATAAATCTCTCCCTCTCTCTCTCTCTCTCTATATATATATATAAATATATACGAAGAGAGAGCTGTCTGTAAGTAGTAGTAAAACAAATCTCCCCACTAAAACATAGTGTAAAAATAGTAAATTTAATTCGTGGTAAAAATTGTAATTTATGTAAGTTTTAATATATTATAGACAAATCTTGATTTAATAAATAAGGTTGAGAATTTTGGTTAATTTCCCTGGGCCCTAATTTTGGTAGGTTTTTTCTTTGTCTATATTCTATGTAATGTTGATTTTTTGTCTATGAGAAGGTAAATTTCGTTTGCTTGCCGATTTTGTATTTTCTTAATTTAAAATATAATACTATCTTATTTTCTTAAAATCGAAAATTAATACTTACCAAATTCTGAAATCTAAAATTGGTTAACATATTGCATGGATTGCTGTTCATGTTTAAAATTTATCCTTCCAATTCCAACTTCAGGATTCAAATTATATCTTTACATTCTAATTATACAATGCGTTATTATATTACACTCCGTGACGTCGCATGGGATATACTAGTTTACTAGTAATTGTTGTTCCGTCTCAGCACTAGGTTGTGCTCAAGATCTTTCAGTCTCTTTGACTAGGAATAAGGGCAATGCAGTCAAATGTTTCATGCTTAATGCCAGGGGTTGATTCAAAACCCTTTTAGCTTCCACAATTTTCAGTGAATTCTTATCCATCCATTAGTGAAGATGACAATGTTGCATATTCACTGCTCATTGAATTGGCAACTGGAGTTTGGATATATATATCTGTTATTATTGGTCTTTCCAATTCTTCGTTTGATTTCCTGGTTTTCATTCTTATTTGCTAATTTGCAGGGTACTCAAACTCGGAGAAAAATGAACTTCTGGATCAGCTTTCTGGTATTGTCAATTATTATCACACATTACCACCCATGTTTTGCCAGGGATCATCGGTTTACTGGGACAGGGTTATGTCTCTTCTCTCTCTCTCTCTCTCTCTCTCTCTCTCTCAGCCACCTTATTTTACACTTTCTTTGGCTTTGCCTCAAGACATTTTTTTTTATTGTTTCAACAATTGTTGCCTTTTTCTGGGCTTTTCTGCCTGAAAATTTGACTTTATTATTTATTTTCCCTAACTTCAACTTTGCAGTTTTGGAATATTTTCTTGGTAGAGACCGAACATATTCAGTTATTTGTTGTGACAAGTTTGCAAAATTGTATCGCCTGATTCTCATTACATTCTGTGAGTTTTGCATAGATCTAGTTTTTCTTTTTCCTCACGCACCCGGCAAAAGGGAAAAAAAAAAAAAAAAGAGGTGTGAAAGAAAATCGGCTTATGCATTATAAGGTTCCAACTATTCAAATTTTGCTCTTTTTTCTTGGCTGAAGTCATGGTATCTATTTGCAGGAGACCAAGATCGTGGACAATGGAGAAGGTTCTGCTGGTAAATCACGCAAGATAGTTGTTGTCAAACACTGCAATATAATTGAGACAAGCTTTTGGCAAGCACACCCCGATATACTCGATGAGAAGCACAATGGGTTTACACTTCTTAGTTGCAGTACTTCTGGTTGAGGTACCAAACTACAAATCTGGGTTTGGTCCACTTTAAAATGGGTCTAAATGGATCACTTCGAAATACATTTATTTAGTAGGTTCAAAATTTTTAAAACTCTAAAAAAATAAAAACTTAATTGATGGATCTATAAATTCACCCTCCATCCCCTCCCCCAACCTCCATGGACCCTCAACTTTCCACAATTGGAAGGCCCCGCACCACCATCGGTGGCGACTACCGTGTGATGACAATAAGCACCCCTGTGGTGTGCTCCATAGGTCTCCTGCCGTCAGTTACCTCCATTTCTCTGCCTTTTACAAGCCACTCCTTCAAACACCGTCACTCGTATGGTTTACTTTACTAGTCATTTGATGTGTTTATTTGTTTCCCCTATGTGCTGCTTTTTATTTGGGTGATGCCGAAATGACTTTTGTGTACCTAAAAAGAATTGGGTTTGGGTAATTTTGATATGTTTCACTGTACTAATTGTTTCATGGTAGAAATATCCAAGATTTGGATAAACTGATTTTTACTTGAAACTACGATGTCCATGACTCTTTCTATTTTTCAGAATAGTCTATAAATTCTTTCTGGAGGACTGGAAATATCTACTTGAGTTTTTATTGTTTTGTTTGCACTTGTGTTAGGCATGTCCACGGTTCCGGGAACCGCAGGTCCGGTCGCATAAAAGTGTGGAACCGGAACCTTGAACACGCTGCGGTTCCAAGACGGTTGCCTGAATCCGGAACCGCCGATGGAATAGGCGGTTCCATTTCGGTCGTGGAACCGTCTTTTTCTTTCTTTTTTTTTTCAAAAATAAAATTAATATTTTTTGTTTAAATCTCACACAATATAACTCAATACCTAAATTAGAATATTAATCTTAGATTATTTGAAGACTTTAAATTAAATAGAACAAAAAAAAAGAATAGCTTGAACTTAATATTAATAGTTAATATTGTGTTGCCTACGTATTATGCCCGACCAATAGGAACCATGGTTCCCGAATTGACCGGTTCCTGGTTTGAAACCGGGAAGGAAGCCCCTCTATCGGTTCCCGATATGGTTTTTTCTTTGGAAGAAGCGTGTGCGGTTCCACGGTTCTGAACTGACGGAATCGCCGGTTCAAGCGGATATATTTTGATTTTTTAAAAGTCAATATTTGATTAGGACCGTTGCTATTGAGCGGTCCAGTTAATGGACCGTTAGCAACGGTCCAATTTGGGCCTTGGAATGGGCTGTTTGTTTCAACAACCTTCAATTTTATTTTTTTGTTTTTCCCCTATATACCCCTTTTTCCTAATTCATTTTTCTCTCAATCTCTCTCTAATCTCTATTTCATATTGTCACTCTTGTTAATTAAAGCTAAGAAATTGCTCAAATTTGTCTACAATTTATTATATGTAATTTTCTTCTTTTAAATTCTATAAATTACTTATATTGAAATAGTATTAATCAGTGGTCCGAATGAACTTGCCATAATATATAATTTAAATTTATAGATACAAAAATTGAAGTATAAATGAAATAGATAATTTAATATAAGTAATTTTTTTTAAAAGTAATTTAATATAAGTAATTTATAGAATTTAAAAGAAGAAAATTACAAATAATAATTGTGGACTAATTTGAGTAATTTTTTAGCCTTAAATAACAAGAGTGAAAATGTGAAATAGAGATTAGAGAGAGTTATGTGAAAAAATGAATTAGGGGAAAGGGGTATTTATAGAAAAATAAATCAAACAAAAACAAAACAAAAAAGTAAAAATTGAAGGCTGCTGAAACAGCAGCCCCCATTCCAAGGCCCAAATTGGACCGTTGCTAACGATCCATTAATCTGGACTGATCAATAGCAACGGTCCTAATCAAACATTGACTTTAAAAAAAAAATCAAAATATATCCGTTGGAACCGGCGGTTCTACGGTTGGAGCTTCGAATCGAACCGTGGCGGTTTGAATCGCCAGCGATTCCATAACCGGAACTGATAGAGGTCGGTTCTTTCTCGGTTCCGAACCGGTCAACGGTTCTAGGAACCATTGACCACGGTTCCGGTTCCGTTTGGTGGGTCTAACTTGTGTTTCTTACTCTTGTTGGGAAAAATCGAACCCCACATTCATCCCCCAATGATGCGAGAAATAACCAGAAATAAAATGAAAAATAACAACAATCCACAACACAAGAATTTACGTGGAAACTCCAAAACGGGAGAAAAACCACGGCCCACCAAGAAAGAAGTTCCACTATGTGAAATATTTTTACAATTACACAGGGCATTCTCTCCCCCGACCCAAAGCAGTCTTACACTCTTACAAACTTTTGACTAACTCACACCTCTCTCCCAACTCTCCATACTAGAGAATACAAGAAAGGAATTTAACCAGAAAGTCAAACCACAAAGGTTAAAGTGCATTTGACTAGTGCACTTGATAACACCACACATGGGTTCCTTAAATAACCTTAAGGCTCTCACCCATTTTGTTCCACAAGAATGTGGGACAAAACCCACTTCTTTTATTTGACACCAAAACCAACAAACTCCACCGACAAAATAAAAGTTAAGCTCCATTGTCTTCATCGAGCAATCACGATTCTCAAACAGAGAACCATCATTCTCAAACGAGAGAATCCTACTCCACTATATGAGTAGACCACTTGAATACACCATTCTAAGAATTTCTTTCGGCACATGTCGAAAAACCCATTTGAAATTTATGGTGCAACTCCCCAGCCCTCCCGAAGTCCTTGACCATCGACATAACACACACCTTGATCCATGCCAAATCGATACCCGTGTGTAAATTCCACCACACACCCCGCATCTATGTCAAACTAATGCCCGTGTGAAATTCCACCACAATCTGCATCTTTTCATGACAACCCAATGCCCGTGCGCAAATTCGTGGACCCGCTAACATAACCATATCCTCTTTCATGACAACTTGACATGCCAAAAGGACATACATTTTCTCATTGGAGAAAATCCTCACTTTATCACAATGTTAGCGGGATTAGGAGCTATTTGCCGATCAACTCCACATCCACCTTGCGTTAACCTTCAAAGCCTTGGTAACCTTGGTTGAACTATCACATCATTGACTTATACTTTCCATAAGCCAAACTCGACCCTTCCATCAAAATTCTCTACTGCTTGAACCACCTGCAACGATGAACAACCGCCTCCAAAGAGACCCAGGATACCGCTCAAGAAATCTTTTTCGATGTGGAAGGTCGACATCGTCATTGCGACCACAGCATACTCGGAATTTCAAGAGACCAACCCGAGCTCGATACCACTTGTTGGGAAAAATCGGATCCTACATTCATCCCCTAAAGTAATGCGAGAAATAACCGAGAAATAAAATAAAAATAACAACAATCTACAACACAAGAATTTACGTGGAAACTCCAAAAGGAGAAAAATCACAGGCCCACCAAGAAAGAAATTTCACTATGCGAAACATTTTTACAATCACACGGACATTCTTTCCCCGATCCCAATACCCTACACTCTTACAAACCTTTGACTAACTCACACCTCTCTCCCAACTCTCCATACTAGAGAATACAATAAATGAATTTAACTAGAGTCAAACCACAAAGGTTAAAGTGTATTTGACTGGTGCACTTGATAACACCATACATGGGTTCCTTAAATAACCTTAAGGCTCTCACCCATTTTGTTCCACAAGCAATGTGGGACAAAACCCACTTCTTTTATTTGACACCAAAAACTAACAACTCTTTGCTACATTGATCACATGCTCTCCCTGTATCAGCCTTTGGTGGCCTATTCAATCCTAATCTCATAAAGTGAAATGAAACTTACCCCATTGAGTGGAGTCAGAGCCAATGGGTTCTGCAAATACAATTTTGAAAGAGTTTCAAAAAACAAGCTAGACTGTCCCATTGGCCGATGTCAACCAAACCAATTCTATTTGTAGTCCAACTACTTTTCGTTCCATTTCCACTCTATTATCTTATGCAGTTTCTAAGTTATGACATGTAAATGCTATAGCAAGTTGTCTAGATGTTATTTGGTCTTTTCGTTGATATTGGAATGTGGTTTGAACTTTGAAGTGACAGCTTAATCCCGAATCAAACGTGATATATTTGATGATATATTTGACTTGGATATGAGAACTTCTTGGTGGATTTGACTCTTCGATCTTCCTCCAAGATGGTTTTGACTTCAATAACATTAACTCGAGGGCTTGAAAGCTTATTCCCAAATCAAACGACATGATTTGAGTGGACTCCGCGGTGAACGCCTTGAATCTCGCCTTGAACACCGTGGATCTCCTTGAATATATTCTTCTTGCCTTGAGAGAATTTCCTCCACCGCCTTCTTGCTTGGATTTCTTCTCTTTGAATTGTGATTAATTCCTTGAGAATGACCCCTATTTATACTTGTAGGAGAGGGGTCATTTGATATCTCATATGGACATGACTCTAATTTGATTGGTCCTTCAAGATTTAATATTATCTCTTTAATCACAAATTGTGATAATTATCAAAAGAAATAATAATAAATCAAGATAAATCCTTGATTTATAAGAATTTGACATTTGACAATCTTTAATTGACCAAAAAATACATATTAAAATATCAATTAATTAACTATTTAAATTAGGAATTAAATTTAATTAAATTCCCAAATATAAATATAAATTATAGAATTGATATAAAATTTTACATGTGTCACTATTTGATTGGTGCAAATTTATTTGTCTACAAATATCCCCTCGAGACTTGTTCACGGACGATGTATCTTGGAGTGAATAAGTCACCACCATTGCTTGAGTTCTCTATTTGTATTTGCTAATCTAATTTGGATTTTGGGCTTTAAGAATATGAATCAAAGAATTGGACTAATGACCCATGAACATTGATAGAATTTCACAATTTGATGGGCCTTGAAGCGTGCAGACCTTGGATTTGAACAAATTATTATGCACTGTTTTTCCGTTGTGCATTTCATTGTCCCAATTCTTATCCCTTTTTTTCCTCTAATCATTTGGTCCATTAAATAAAGGAAATTTAAAACAATAGAACCGGTTTTATTCATTTGTCTGTCCAAAAATCAATAGGCCCACAGAAGCACAAAGTCTTCAAGCAAGAAGTTTCTTTCTAACCGACATAGCAGAGACATGTATCAAGAATATCCTTATGACACCATACCTCCTTTTGGCTAGAGGAATACCCGTCGACTGCTAGGCTTGTTTGCTCGAGACCCTTTAGCAAATTCAAATCAACTTACATGAAAACTCTTCTTGAAGTATCTGGATAATTGAAAAGAAATTTCCAAGCTAACCAACCACATCAAAGATTAACAATCCTTCTTCAGGCTGAACATGGGCTTTGTTCGAGATATCCAGAGAGTGGAAGACTCCTATTATCAGTCTCCTCCATGGCCTATAAAAAGAGTACCCCTGTATTCTGATTTCTCAATACTACCAACGAGAGAAAATACATATGCAGCATTCTCTTCGGTACCCGGCTACAGCTTCTTATGTTCTTCGTCTTGTTCATGGTTGGTTCTTTATGTTCAAGAGTTGAGTTCATATTTCCTCTTCCAATTGTATTGCCATTTCTGATTAATTCTGGTGAGTTTTGCACATCTGCATCGGCCGCGATTAATCTTTCATGATGATGTCTTCCAAGTCTTCGATCGATTGACAATAAGAAATTGCCCCTGATTCGCACAACGCCTGTTACATATAGACCTCTTTTTTATCATTTTATTTTATTACAGGTTTCGGATAATCACTTGGAGCTCAATTCCACAATCTTGATTTTTACCAAGGTGCCCCCCATCTATCAACATATATAATCTGACTTCATACTTTGAATCTCAAATTGAGGTAGTTCTCTTGAAGCTTTTAGAAATAATTGATAACCATATTGTGTTGTTGTTCATCATCTAAGTAGGCTTGAGAATTCCTCTTGAATTGGCTAACTCCGATCTACTTTTTTTTTAAGGTCGTTTGCGATGGTTTACTTCAAAGATATTTTTCCCCCTGATACAACACTTGGTTATTTTGACGATTTACTTGAGTCACAACATAGAACGAGGTACCATTTCGGTGGTTTATGATCCACTTGTTGGTCGAAGACGCTAAGTTGTGACCAATGTTGACGAATCAACTTCACTCAAGAGAATGATTTCGCGAGATTCCTCCAATCAATGAATCAAGCAAAATGGTCTTTGCAAGCAACTTATCATTGACAATCGGAGGAGCTAACTTCCTTGCTAATTTTGGCGTCGTACCATCAAAAGCAAAGCCACGTAGGAGATGTCAAAGTGTGCATACGCAAATGACTTGCCACCATCAACAAACTCGCCACGCGAGAAAAGCGATAAAGGATGTGGATTTCACTAGCAAGCATCATTCAAAATTAATTTAGCGGATAAACGCCATGAAGGATATAGATTTTGCAAATGACTCACCGCCACCGATAGACTTGCCAGGTGGAGAAACGCCATCGCCGACATCAATGGACTTGCCACGTGGAAAAATACCATGAAGGATATAGATTTTGCAATGACTTCGCCGCCACCGATAGACTTGCCAGGTGGAGAAACGCATCGCCGCCATCAATGGACTTGCCACGTGAGAAACACCATGAAGGATATGGATTTTGCAAATGACTCACCGCCACCGACGGTCTTGCTAAATGGAGAAACACCATCGGCGCCATCAACGACTTGCCAAGTGTAGAACGCCATCAAAGATGTGGATTTGCAAATAACTCGTCCGCTACCTCGGACTCGCTAGCGGAGAAAGCCATCTCCAGACGTAGATTTTGCAACCATCGAGGATGTGGATTCATTAAGCAAACGTCATTCAAGACCAATCTAAATGGAGAGATGCCACGGAGATATCACAAGCAACTCGTTGCCGGTGACAAACTTGGCAAATCGGACATCAACAATAGGCTCACCAAGCGAGAGACGCGTTGTCGGGGTGTGAAATTCGTTGCCAACAATAGACTAGCTTAAAAGGAGACATCATCAATGATGTGGAATTAGCAAGCAACTTCGTCGCCGAGGATAGACTCACCAAGTAAGGAGACACCGTCAAGGGCATGGAGTTCATAAGCAATTCATCAACAACAAAGACAATAAATCGATTTCATAGCCTACACCGTTGTTGCATTATTCAAGGTCAGGCAAAGTGAGCGAGAGAGAAGATGCCCCACTAAGCGTCGGCGGAAGGGATCAAAAAGAGTCCCAAATCTCGGAAGCCACGATAAACCAATGTAGATGATGTTGCACACCACAAAGCATGGGAACATTATTAAGGGGGTTCGTGTCCTAACTCCGTTTTATTTTCTCGATGAACATAATTCATCACAAAAGTATGATGAACTTAGAAAATTCTAAGTCGCCTTACGCACTAACAAAGAGATCAAATCAAAATGTAGTTCATAAAACATATGTTTTTTTTTTTTGGAGTGGCATAAGCAGTTTATACTCATGGGCGGGAGTAACATGTAGTTTATGCTCGTAAGGCCATAGAACAATCATTTAAATTTGAGATATGATGATAGTTTATACTGTATCAAGGAAGCTTCATTTAAATTTGAGATATATTGATAGTTTATACTCGTATCAATGAGTAGACATTTGAACATGTTGATAGTTTAAACTTAGATCAAGGAGTCTTGATTTGAATGTGAGATATATTGATAGTTTATACTCGTATCAAGGAGTAACCAATTGAATATGAGACATATTAATAGTTTATACTCGTATCAAGGAGTAATCATTTGAATTTGAGATATGTTGATAGTTTATACTCAGTATCAAGGAGTAATCATTTGAATCCGAGACATATTAATTATTTTATACTCGTATCAAGGAGTAAACATTTGAGTTTGAGATATGGACTTTTTATACTCATGTCAAGGAGTGATCATTTAAAATTGGGATATATTGATAGTTTATACTCGTATCAAGGAGTATTCATTTGAGATATGTTGATGAGTTTTACACTGTATCGGAGTAATCGAGATATATTGATAGTTTATACTTTCGTGATCAAGGAGTATTCATTTGGACTTGAGACATGGACCTTTTATAATCATGTCAATCGTTGTTATTGATAGTTTATGCTCTTATCGAGAGCATTTAAGAATAATTTATTTGACATCTTTAGATAGTTTATGTCGTGTCAGGAGCATCGAGAAGTTGAAGATGGATCTACGCCATCATCATCATCATCATCATCAATGACATCATTTGGGTATTCTTGTTGGTCAAAGTTCAAACTTATCTCAATGGTATGTGCTCGAAAGGTTGCTAACTCTTCAAAAGTTTTCGCTTTATTCCTCGAAGTATGAAAGATAGGCTCCAAAGTGCATTCCTTGATGCACATCTCAATTCTTGAAGCTTCCGATAATTAATCTTTGCGGTTGAGTGCTTAAGTCCCTCCAACGATTGATGTAGTCAATGGCGGACTCTTCTCCACTTGGCATGAATTTGATAGTTCAATCATGCTAATAGTTAAATCGGTGCTATAGAAACGATTATAGAAACTCTTGTTCTAATCGCTCCCAAGATTCAATTGAATTTGCCCCAAAGTCGTGTACCAATCGAATGACTTTCTTTCAAAGATCGAACAAACCGCTTTACTAGGTAATCACCATAAGTTCGGTAATCATTTGCATGTCTCGATAAAGTGAGCCACGTCGCTTGGATTGCCTACGCCGTCAATTGTTAGAACTTCGAGGGTTGATAGCCAATGGGCATCTTCAAATTATCAATTCTCAAAGTATATGGCTTGACATAAGTCAAGTTAACTGGAGCTTTCATCGAACTTTTCTTTGATAGTCCCTTTAATGAATTCCTTCACTTGGTCAATCGAATCGAAGCCATCGCAGACTTGCAACTCCTTTAGGGAGATTCTTTTTCGTTTGGTTGTTGCCTTGTGGATGTTTCAACATCATCTTGAGCTTCGACTTTTCTTTGCCCATCACACCACTTGAATCAACTTGTCAATAACCTTGTCCATCAACTTCATGATTTGTGAGTCTCGCTCTTGAACATGTTTTGTAAGTCCTTTAATGGCCTTCACAATTTGCAAGTTTCTCTTCGAGTGAAGTAGCTTGGACCACCATGGTCCGCGATTTCAAATCTTGAGCTTGTAGAATGTGCGTGCACGTCGAAAGGTGCCCAACTTGCACCTTGTTTTCATGCCCTTCGTCATTTGCTGGAGGAGTAACTTCATAGTTTGATGACCCATCTTTCCTTGCCCTCTTATCTTGGTATATTGGAGTAGTGACTTCGTAGTTCGGCATTGAATGGTTAACATTTGTGGACTTGGAATGGTTGGCCATCTTCGTTGATATATGAATTTGGTTTGAAGAAGAGAAGAGATGAGAGGTAGAGATTGTCCCACCGGGCGTGCAAAATTTGTAACACAATTTTTTTTATTGTTCGCAAATAAACAAACAAGAAAAAATAGTACAAATTGAATTTATATAAATCAAATGAAAATATAGGTTACAATCTCTATTTTTCTCCTCGATTCTTCTCTTCAAAAATATAATATCACGGAAATTGAAAATTTGGAGATGAACTCTTGACTTGATCTTCCAAACTTGACTTGAGTTTCAATAACGTTAATTCGAGGGAACAGCGGGCTTTTAATCCCGAACCAAACGTGATATATTTGATAATATTTGACTTGGATATGAGAACTTCTTGGTGGATTTGACTCTTCGATCTTTCCCAAGATGGTTTTGACTTCAATAACGTTAACTCGAGGGCTTAGAAGCTTATTCCCAAATCAAACGCCGTGATTTGAGTGGACTCCTTGTGAACGCTTAATCTCGCCTTGAACACCGTGGATCTCCTTGAATATATTCTTTTTTTTGAGAGAATTTCCTCCACCGCCTTCTGCTGGATTTCTTCTCTTTCAATTGTGATTTAATTCCTTAAGAATGATCCCTATTTATACTTGTAGGAGAGGGGTCCTTTGATATCTCATACGGATGGACTCTAATTTGATTGGTCCTTCAAGATTTAATATTATCTCTTTAATCACAAATGTGATAATTATAAAAAAATAATAAATCAAGATAAATCTTTGATTTATAAGAATTTGACATTTGACAATATTTAATTGGCCAAAGAAATACATATTAAAATATCAATTAATTAACTATTTAAATTAGGAATTAAATTTAATTAAATTCCCAAATATAAATAGAAATTATAGAATTGATATAAAATTTCACATGTGTCACCATTTGATTGGTGCAAATTTATTTGTCTACAGGAGCTATAATTTTGTGAACTCTTCTCCTCTTCACTTCTTTCTTCAATTCTTCCTCTTCTTTTAAGTTAAAGCTAGAATTTAACCGACTCTTTGTGTTCACAATTATGTATAGCCCATGGTAGAGGCCCCTCCAGCAATGTCCAAGCATTTTTAGCTCGTAGTTTTGATCATATATCAAACTGCCATATCAGAACGTAGATGCTGTTAGGCTTTACTTTTATTTGACCTTTGCATCTTGAAGAAACACATGTTTTGTTCAACGATGATTTATTTGTTATGGAGTTGCTATATATATTTTCTTCTCTTTTTTTTTGTAGGTTTCATCCTTTTCGCCTATATTAATGAGTCCCAACTTTTTGTTTAAAAGTTCGCCATGTTGTTGCATATACTTGAATTTGAGCCTCTTCTATCATGAAAGTATACCCTACCACATCGGGCTATTAATGAGTCCCAATGTTGAATGCTATTGGTTCCTTTCGTAGCTGCTGCTCAATTCTGGAATTATGTGAAGTAAAGAGTTGGGAGCTTGGGCTTCATCAACAGCAGGAAATTGATGTTGTATAGTGTGTTTGTATGAGTCATTTTCAAAATTATAATTATAATCTTCTATAAAATTATAATCAACATTTTTCTCGAAATAATTCAAAGTCATAATCAACACGATTTCAACATGGCAAAATTGCTTTTTGGTCCGTTAAGTTGGCTCGATTTTGCTTTTTAGTCCTTTAATTTTTTATGGTTGCGTTTGGCAAACACTAACTTTTTAAACTCCGCATTACTTAGTTCGATTTCAAAATTTAGGATATCTTATCCCAAAAATGCCGAGATTGGGTCATGTTTTCATGAAATGACTATTTTGCCTCTTTTTTGGATGGAAACCTTGGTCATGTGCATATCACATGACTTGTCAATAAAATCAAATAATAAAAATAATTATAAGATTAAATTAAATTAAAGAAAAATATGAACATATATTTATAATTTTATATAAAGTTGACAAATATAAAATATATGTTGGACTTTTTTAATTTTATTTAAATAAAATAATCTAAACATATGTTTATAATTTTCAATTGTAAATAAAATTTAAAAAAATAGAAAAACATGTATTTACAATTTTCAACTATATATAAAATTAAAAAAATAGAAACAAAAAAAAACATACATATCTATAATTTTCAATGTAAATTGGAAATTAAAGAAAACTAGAAATAGAAGAAATAGAAAAACCAAAAGAAAAATAAAATAATGTACTTTTTGTTTTTCTAGTTTTCCTTAATTTTTATTTAAAGCTGAAAAATATAAAATATATGTTCGAATTTTTTAATTTAATTTAGAAAACTAATATGAATATATATTTATAATTTTTCAAATATAAATAAAATTAAAAAATAAAATAAAAACGAAGAAAAAATATGTATTCACAATTTTCAACTATATGTAAAAATAAAAAAATAAAAAAAAAAACAAAAAACATGTATATATATCTCAATTTTCAAATCAGAATTAAAATTAAAGAAAAATAGAAAACAAAAAAATATAGACTTACAATTTTCACTGTAAATTAAAATTAAAGAAAAATAAAAACAATAAAACAGAAAAAATATATATTTACAATTTTCTACTATAAATAAAAATAAAAAAATAGAAAACAAAAAGATTTAAAAATGAAAAAAAAAAGAAAATAAATTTCTATTATTTTTATTTTCTATTTTTATTTAATTTTATTTAATGTTGAAAAAATATAAAATATATGTTCGACCATTTTATTTAATTTAATTTAAGTTTATTTATTTAATTTAATTTGTTATTATTTTTCTATTTTTTTTAATTTTAATTTTCCAAAAAAGGGCAAAATAGTCATTTCAAGGAAAATGGTCAAACTCGGTGATTTTAGGGATAAGATATCACCGAAATTTTGAAATTAAATGTGCAGGTTTAGAAAAGTTAGTGTTTGCCAAACGCAACCCATAAAAATTAAAGGACTAAAAGCGAAATCGAGCAACTTAACGGACCAAAAAACAATTTTGCCATTTTAACATCATATTGTATGATGTTTTAATATCATGTGAGAATCCTAAGCATAACCAGTTGAAACATTATAGAATGGGTTAATGATTAAAATACCCATGTCAGTCTAATTACAATAAAATTCATTTATCTTTGAAAATTACTAATACATCTTGATATTATTTCTATTTTACAAATTGTATCCTTAAAAATAAGTAATTGTTAAGAAAATGCAAACTTGTGGTGTTTGTAATATTTTAAGGCTCCATTTGGATTGAATAATTTGGATTTGAGATGAGGATTTGTGAAAAAGATTTCAAATGACTTCAAATGAGATGGATTAATCTATTAAAATAACTCAAAATAGGAGCTAAGAATTTGAAATCCATTGTAAAATCATATCATCCAAACTTCTTCAATGAATATGTTATCATGGACATGAAATTCATAGTCCAAACCCATCCACCCAAATGGAGCCTAAAGGATACTACTATTTATAACTTTGATAAATAATAGTGTTTTTGGTAATTACTCTATACTTTAAGGATAATTTTGTAATTTAACCATTTTAAAAATACGAAATCCCCTGTACTGCAGCAATCCTTCTCATAAGCTACCTTACCTTAGCTCATTCTCGCTTACAACTTAATTCAAAACTACCCTCCAAGTCCAAACCATCCATGTGTGACTTTAACTTTCTAATCAATGCATGTATTTATTGTTGGAATTATTGATGGGGCCTGGATCTAGTCTCGTGCCAAATAAAATCCGCCGATCTAATCGAGTGAAGTGGAAGTAGGGATTTCAAAAACGAGTTTATATAAGCTAACACAAAATCATGCTTATTAAATTTATTCAAACTAAAGCGAAGAAAAAGAAAATTTACGCTCTTCGACGATTTTCTTGTTCTTCGCTTTATCCGTCAATCCTTCGAATCCCCCGAAGCTCATTAGACACCACGATCTTCCAATTCGAACCTCTCGATCAACGGCAGTGTGTGGGCACCCAAATAATAATTCTAAGTTCCTAATCTCTTAATTCTCCTACGATGTACTCAACATGAGATCGTAGGATTCACAACTGATAGGAAGGGAATTGAACTAAAGCTTAAAAAAATAAACCACAAACTCTCACTGTTTTTGAAACCACAAAAATGGCCATTAATCAAATAATCTGGCGTCGTAAATCCCAATTTGATTGCCAAAAACAAAAAACGCTTGCAATTGAATTGACCAAATGAACTTTTCAATTGTCTACAAATAATTTGCTTTTGTTTGTTTATATAGTGCTCGCCACAATTTTGGATGTATTTTTGACAAGAAAATTCTTTTCAAATAAAGAGACGGCCGGTCCAAATTTTCTTTTCAATTTGAACCAATAAACAATTTCCAATCCCAAAGCGAAGCTAACGCCGATAAAATAAAGCTCAACAAATTTGGTTGTTGTTTTTCTAACGCATTGTAGAATGCAGTCTCTCTCCTTTATATGATTGCTCAATCGGTTCACTCCAAGACAGGTTTCTATCTAATCTAGAATTCATAATTCTAGATAGACTCAACCTAATTGATAATTATCCAAAGATAATTACCAACTTAATAATTATATTAATATCATAAATATCTTATATTTATTTAATTTCCAATACAAAAATCGAGAATATCGGGATGTTCTTAATTAATCGATATTAATATATTAGCTCAAATATTTTGGAAAACTCTTTCCATAAAACCTTAGGAATCGGAAATATTATTTCTAACCCATTTACTCTATGAAGGCGAACCGTGACCATGAACCTATAATTATAAGCTCCAATAAAATCGAATAAATAATTAACTCTTTAATTAATTTATTTGACTTATTAATCCGGATATTACTCCACTATAAATTAATCAGCACTTTATAATTATAAAATATCTTACTCTATTATTTGAGCAAAATTAATCGATATAATCATTACATATAGATTAATCCTCCATAGACAATTCGTAATTCGAAGCTAGGTAGTATCCCTAAACCTCTTCAATTACCTCTTATCCTCATTTACCATTAATTCACTAGCGAATGGTTAATTTATAATTAGATTATAAATTAGAGATCTCAAACCATTCGATTCTGCATCATTAACAAATGAGAGAATCATCTTTCTACTCCCATAAGAAGTTTAATAGATTCCATATTTGTGAATTTATATTCTACTATTTAATTCAAAATGTGAATCTAAAATGCAAGTGTGGGAATGTCGTAGACATACTTAAACGAGCAAATTAAGAATCACACTAAAATAAACAAGAGTCTATAATCACCAGATTAAGATTTATCCATATATGATCATCTAGTGATTTAATTTGATTTTCCATTTCTACAATGGAATTTGTATGGAAAATTCAAATTAAATTCGGTCCAGGTCCTATATGATCAAATCATATATAAATGCCCCTACTAAGATGTCTCCACATAGATGGTCCTGGATAAGACAATCACATTCAAAATGTTCGGGGTCAAGATTAATGATATTTTAATTAAAGATCCCATACTTTAATTAATTTCATCAAAGATTTAATTTTAGTTTATTATTCATAACCTTAATCCTCTTGTATATAACTCTTATATCTTCGAGCTTATGGTTACAATAAATAAACCAGGGATTTTCATGATGTTCAAGAAAATACATACAATATGCAAAGAGTTAAAATAAATGTCGATTTATTAGTAATAAAAAACAATTCACAATCGCTTTAAGGGCACTATCCTAACATTTATAAATAATTTGTATTTGGTACTTGTCAAAAGATATAATATGTGCCATATTATATTCTATAATCAAAACATAAAATTTACTTAAAATTGAAATGCGAAATGAATCAAAATGCGAAAAAAGCCGAAAGGAGTCTATGTCTTTAAGATAAATTACCCTACTACGCTGACTGTGGTTGAATACACATCTCTCAAGATACAATAGCCTTTCTCTTGTCAGAGAAGCACTCCAAACAACAAGAGACGATTTACTTAACTTTGAATATTTTGTACTATCTCTTTTTGTCAAGAATTTCCAATGCAAAAATATGCTTATGTATATATGCAAAATGTCGATCCAAAATCATAGATTAGGAAATATATATGGACTACTAAATGTCACAAGTGAAACAACGCAAATTGTTTGAACATACATGTCCGTTTATTCGAATAGACACATCCATGGGTTCAAATGAAGCAACACAACTATTTGGAAAAAATCCTTTCAATTTGAATAATTTCAACGAAAATCGCACTTTTTGGCAATAATTTTCATTTACCCTAAGATCTATATATTTCTTAATAATTCCACATGAATGAGAAATTACGTGAATCAATGAAAATGCACATGTAAATGCAAACACTAAACAGAGTACAAATGGAATGTCGTGCATTAGGAGATGTAACTTCGCTTTGGAAACTTCCCTAGTGGAATACGCTTGATTTACTTGGCTAATCGGAGTGAATATGACGTCTTGAACCCTTCGGCCCGTTGGTGTAAGCCAAGACAATAATACCACATAATAACTTCCCCTAATAATTTATATTCTCATGGTTGCCATTTTGACCAAGAAATAACCTTAGATTTCATAAATGTTTTAGAGAATTCAAGCTCAAATTCTCATAGAAACGAAACCACTTCATACTTACATATGTGACCTCCTATTAAGAGTATCTCGCTATAACTCACTTGACTTAACCAATTGAAAGTTATAGAAATCTTTAAAAATTGAACTTAACTCGCATACTATCACGAAAAGCATTTTTTTTTTTATCATATGAACGAGTAGGAATTTATCCATAGTGCTTATCTCGAATCATAGCTTAATCGTCGTGAAAATCTTCTCACTATACATTGCAAGTGTACAAATGTAGCTAAAAGATAAATAGAGCAAGGTCGTATTCCTTAGGGATTGAATAACGAAACTTAGAGTACATTAAATACCGCATTTCAATTTTATGGAAAGCACAAAAATCAAAGATTGTTTATTTATCTAAACTAAATCCTAAATTATCAAATAAAATATCTAAAATTGTTAAAGACCCGAACTCACAAGTTTTCAACAAATACGAAAGCAACCTTAGAACATAATCTCAACATACTTCTTCAATATTAATTTAATTAATCGTTTCATCAAAACCGGTTTGTATGTATCTATGGGTTCAATTCTAAAATAGTTTATTCCTCTTGCGGTGGTGTTTAAAAACGATTTGATTAATAAGAATTAAAGATATCCCTACTCAATCAATTAATATTAACTCCCAAAATCTTAGAATTGAAGTACTCCCCACAAAAGTTATAGGTCTCCGACTAATTCGCTTATGTCATGAACTCATTTTTCCTAAGTTAGATCTCATCTTCCGAATTTCGACCTAACAAATAAGACATGCAAATTATTGACCGATAACTCCACGAACAAAGATCGAATTTATAAATAGAACAAAAGAAACCAATTAAGAAAAAAACAATAAAATTAAATTAGCATTAGTCCACGATTTTGATTCTACATCAGATCGTAAAGTTAAATTTAACATATTTGACAACAAATTTATAGACAAACTCAGAAATCAAACAGATGACATACACATCGAAATAAGTAACAAACAAGAGATCTAAACTAGAGGATAGAACCCTTCTTGTCAAGATGGATCATTCTTCAAAGCCTCAACCTTTATGTCAGAGATGCGTAGTATCTGTAAGCGCCTTCAGCCGATTTCCTCCAGTGTTTTCCTGGCGATGTGCATTATGTATTCCGGCAATTTCTCATGTGTGATTCAGCACATGTAAATTGAAAACGGAAGTAC